>JANEYF010001937.1:600000-761136 GCA_029963845.1 Rhamnusium bicolor | reverse complement strand
GTCAAACACCTCAGCTACGCTACTTTTATCGGATCTAACGAAATCGGTCATTTTATACCGGGTGAGTCAGGAAACACCAAAACTACTTTTTCTCATATATATATATATATATATATATATATATATATATATATATATATATATATATATATCGCAAAGGTACATAGTCTAAAAATATTTTGAAATATACAGGGTGATCCATTGAGGCGTGACGATATAAATTTGTTTTTTAAATGGAACACTAGGTATATTATTACATATTTGAATTCTACTTTTAAAGACGACTCAAGCGATATGCCACTTGATGGTCGCGATGGGTCGGTACCATAATATGGGTGAGTTTGTACCAAAAACATGCCAACTTCGTGAGCTCACTGTGACGTAATGGAAGGACATTTTGAGATCTTGATTATGTCAAAAATTGTCAAACACCCTGTAGTTTACGCTACTTTTATCGGATCTAACGAAATCGCTCATTTATACCGGGTGAGTCAGGAAACGCCAAAACTACTTTTTCTCATGTATATATATATATATATATATATATATATATATATATATATATATATATCTATATATATATATATATATATATATATATATATATATATATATATATATATATATATATATATATATATATATATATATATATATATATATATATATATATATATATATATATATATATATATATATATATATATATATATATATATATATATATATATATATATATATATATATATATATATATATATATATATATATATATATATATATATATATATATATATATATATATATATATATATATATATATATATATATATATATATATATATATATATATATATATATATATATATATATATATATATATATATATATATATATATATATATATATATATATATATATATATATATATATATATATATATATATATATATATATATATATATATATATATATATATATATATATATATATATATATATATATATATATATATATATATATATATATATATATATATATATATATATATATATATATATATATATATATATATATATATATATATATATATATATATATATATATATATATATATATATATATATGAAAACTAGTCCTGTAATCAAGGGTTCTGAGAATCGTTTGTAATATTTATCGATTATTTGGAACTCCGGGAAAGATAACCAATCAAAGGGAAGATGATCTATATTCTAATAGTCGTCATTTCAAAAACAAACAATTTTGATGGTTTGATTTGGCACCGAAATTGCTACTCTAGTTATACAAGCAAACGAAATAAAGAACATTTGACTGAACATTTATGACCAAGCTCGGTAGCACAGCGGGCCAGAGCGTTAAGTGATGAACGTAGCTGCCTATCGACTCCCGGGTTCAAATCCCGGTTTCAATTCTGGCAAAGTCCAAGGGTTTGGTTGTTTGTGTCCACGTTTTTTTCAACACTGTAACACCTGTCCATGCAACTTCGGCTTTGGTTTGAGGATTGTCTAATTTATGTGGTGTTTTATGCTTTTATGTTTAAAAAGTCGACAAGAGAAAGAGAAAAAAGTTGAAAACAGTTCAGATGGATCGAATGTCTGTTCATCAACTTCTTCAGGTATGTCCTTGAGTAAAATTAAATTTTTTCATGCAGAAATGTATTTATGCTGCATTTATTCGGGTGTTGTATAAATAACTAATTACTCTTACGTGCTGTTTATTTTTAAATAAAAATATTAATATTGTCTTAGTATACAATTGTCGAACATCCACTAATTGTAGTTCTTTGTACAATTGATCGGAGGGGTATTGTATTGGTTTATTATACATGATTTTAGTAAATACGTTTTTTGTATACGTCCCCACCAAATTATGCCATATTGTATAGTCGATTCTATCAAACCGTAATACAATATTTTTAGTTGACTTACTTGTAGAATCTGTCGAACTTGGTACATTCTGTATATTAAAACACGAATTTTTTTAAATTTTGGATGTGGATATCCCATCTTAAAAAGGAGTCAATATAAATTCCCAAATATTTAATGGACAAAGCAATTTCTATACTTTGGATACCTACGGGAAGAGTGCTATAATCAGGTAAGTGCATTTCTGACGAGCTAAATGAAACAGCATTTGCTTTGGTGATATTTACTGTTAACAAATTAGCTTTAAACCATTATATAATTCTGTGCAGGTAATTTATAGCCCTCGCCCCCCACCTCGATCCAAGTGGTTCCAACATACAGAATAACTGTGTCGTCAGCATAAGAGATAATATGCCCAGATAATTCTAGGGTAAGTAATTCATTTAAATAGATAGTGAAAAGGACAGGGACAATTGCCGTTCCTTGTGGAACACCACATGTCACCTTTTCCTCGTCACTATATACTTGATTTACTTCCACTTATTCTGTACAATTTTTTAGGTAACTTCCAAACAGATTTAGAACATTATTTCTTATGCCAATTTTTAATTCTAATACGATATTTTTTTATTTCAGATCAGTCTACGAAATCTATAAACGTACAGTTTTTTAAACTTTCATGGTTTACTGGAGATCCCTGGAGCTGTATTTTTGGGCAAGATTTTTTTTCGTATTTTAGAAAAATAAATATTATAATTAGTAGCTATCTTGTTTAAGGTCAGTTATTTCATTTCCGTTTTCCGTTTTTTTGTTTTTTTATCATCGTTTTTATAATTGTTGATGAACTCTTTTACGGTATTACAAAGGACTTTAGGACTGTCTTTGTTTTTGTTAATTATAGATTTAAAATAGTTATATTTAATTTATTTCTATAAACATAAATCACAACACATAAATTAGACAACTTCCAAACCAAACCCGTAGCTGCATGGACAGGGGTTACACAGTTGAAAAAACGCGGACATACACAA
The DNA here is from genome assembly GCA_029963845.1 of Rhamnusium bicolor. Lineage (NCBI taxonomy): Eukaryota > Metazoa > Arthropoda > Insecta > Coleoptera > Cerambycidae > Rhamnusium > Rhamnusium bicolor. Next base: position 758,219 of record JANEYF010001937.1, on the reverse strand, counting down.
CCAAACCCTTCGAGTTAGCCAGAATCAAAACCGGGATTTGAACCCGGGAGTCGATAGGCAGTAAACCAGCTACATTTGTCACTTAACGCTCTGGCCCATTGCGCTACAGAGCTCGGCATAATGAAAATATATTTGTTTTTGATTGGCATCGTGTGGATGTTTAATATGCAATTGAAATAATTTATCTCTTCGTTTAATAGAGCTAACTAATCATTTTGTTATCCACGGTTTCTTTTTTATATTCTTACATTCTATCACTTGTGTGGATTGACCTACTAAAAATTCAAACCTTGTAAAGAATATATGAGAGTTTTCATCTGGATCATTATAGTTATAAATATTTTCCCCACTCATTTTTTACCAGTTGTAATAACTTTGCATTAACTTTTTTAAATATTTGTTTTGTTTCCTCTATACGACTGGAAAGGATAAAAACTAAATTATCTAAAAGCGGACCCAGCCAATGTGTATATTCCGCGAACATTCGGAATTCGGAATCCTTCGCGTAGCGTGTGGGAGGCCAGTTTCACCGAATGTTCGTTATTCGTTCATTTCCCACAAATTGTCGGTAAAATGTCGCGAAGCAAAGGAATGCGAACCCCACTCCGTATGCCTTCGGCAAAGCTTCCACACGATTCGATAGTATTCGCAAAATGTTTTCCGCAGTTTTAATTCTGTTCTACTACGCCAATGCAGGGAAGGTGTTCACGGACCATCTTTAACTAAATAATTCAATACCGAATTAAGAATACTAAACGAAAACAACACCGCTGAACGCGGGCTCAAAAGGTATCCGAATATTTTTCGAAGATCTCCGAAACTTACCATTCCTCATACCACCAGATAGCGTGGAAAGTATAACGAATGTCGAATTGAATACATGAACACTCGCAGCATACACACATCATCTGGGATCGTCTTAAGTGCAATTAATTTGTAATTTAAAATTTCTAATTCATCATCCATTTGGAAACTAAGGGCATCATCTTGTCTTCGTCTTCCTCCAGTTTACTCACCTTAGCAGTTAAAAAAACCGTATCACTATTACTATCTTGAAAGTTCACTGAAATACTTGGTAGTTCTTTCTTCAAATGCTTTACACGTACCAGACCAGCATGCCACTGTCAATTTTCTCTCCATGCTCTGTTGGCAGCAATCTTTCACCAGTTAGTGCCTTTTGGCATTCGGAAAGCTTGCAAGTATGCTCGTAGGCAGTGCCGCTTTAATAAGTTATTATGTGGTGGAAGAATAACATCTATTTGGGCGACGCCACATTCGAGCATTAGCCTCCCAAATTATGTTGCTAACCGGATCATCATATAGTATCCTAAAGGTGAAAAGTTTCAGTTTCTCCTACACTTCACCAAACTTTGTTTTTTGGTATTCCTTAAGTTATGCATGGCTGATATGAATTTTGCATTGCTTTACCTAAGAATACACTTCATATGTTTCATTTTTCTCCCATACCAAAATGCATTTAACTGTATACAGGCTAGTGAATATGTAGCGGCTCCTACTATAACTGGTTCTAATTTCTTACTGAGAAAGAACTTGCGGTACCCAAAGAGGCATGTACATCATACTATCTGTTAAGTAGCTGAGATGTGATGCAGCAAAGCACACATCACTGTCTTCAAAAATCAAAAGACTAGGAAAATTTGTAATCTATACAGTCCGATAAAAATTCCTCGTATCCGCTCCACAGTTTGGTTTTGCTTCAAATTTAGATACAGTTTCCTCTGTTTGTACAGGGCTAGTCACCTAAAATTGACACCCCCTTTATTTTCTCTTAATTTTCATCAAATCGAAAAATTCTAAAAAGGATTTTACACGGTGTTTTATGAATTTTTAGAATAATTAAACAATTTAAAAAAAAACTTGTAAAAACATGATTATTGTAAATGGAACACTGTGTATTTTTGTTTCAAAAAATTGTCCGTTAGTTTCTGATTACAAAAATATATCATTATTGTATTATTACTTCAACTGTTTTAGAGATATGTCGTGATTTTTTTTTTTAATAAAAAAATGTATGATACTTCTTTGATGCGAAAACATATAATATCTAATAATTTTTATAATAAAACAAAGTTTAATAAATGACAAAGAACAGTACAAGAACAACAATGAATAACAATAAATAACAACAAAAAATAGAAACAACTTTAAAAGGCCACAATGAATATCGTAAGAATCATGATATAATAATAATACGATATAATTACGTATTTAATACAGTAGGTTTGCAATACATTTATATGTTATCCACGTATGCTCCTCTTCTGTCAAGGCACAGTTGACATCTTTTTATAAATTTATTTCTCACATTCTCAAATAATTGATCATTTTTGTCGCAAATTTTCTATTGCTTGTCTAATTCACTCCATCAGCTCGTCGATGTTATTATAAATCGAATTTTTTATAAACATTTTGTTTTAGTGTTCCCCATAGAAAGAATTCCAAGGGACTCAAGTCTGGGTTATTAGCAGGCCAATAGATAGGACCATATCTTCCCTACCTTTGAATTTTTCGATTTGATGAAAATTAAGAGAAATGAAGTGGGTATCAATTTTAGATGACTAACCCTATGCATTGTAACATTTTGTCTCATTGTAAAATACCACGATACTTCTTGTTTATAGCCGCGTCACTCATTTGGAAGGAATTCCTGAAGTCCTCGATTTTCTCAGATTTGAGAGAATGCATCGCCATTTTAACGCAACAGCAAGAGATGGATGATCTCCACTGTGATGATAAATATTTGGCGAATAATCATGATACTCTGCATTTGTCATCTTCATTCATACTGCTGAGGACTGGCTTTATTGTGTCGTCTTCACGATTAGGAAGAAATAAATTGAGTTGAATTCATGTAGAGGGTGATTTTGTGAGAATTTCCACCCCTTGTTTTTTTTATTTTTATTATTAGGAAAAAATAATAAACACAAAAGTTAGAGGACTTTTTATGCAGATTTTGTAAGTTGTGTTAGAAATAAAATAGAAGCTCACACAAAATGACTATAGTTGTTTTTTTAAGTTTCAAGATTTTTTAAGATCTTGAAAATCGTATGACCAAGACAATTGAAGCTATTTTTAATAACTTTTTGTATAAATTATTTTTGAATACTCAGAAATAACAATGAAAAGGGGTATAAGACTCTTCTCCCTCATATATCTCTTAATATTAGAGATAGACCCATCAATCCATATATCATTGTATTCGTGAGAGAGTGTTATATTCAAATATTTAAAAATATATGGAATGTTCAATTTAGAAAAATAAAATTAATAATTGTCATTTTGTGTGAGCTTCCTTTGTTTTCTAATCGCGTTAAATCACTTACTTAATCACGTTAAAATATTTCAGGGTAGTATTTCTTAGATATTTTCAAGAAAAAAAGTTCATATAAAAAGGTACCAAAAAAAATCCTTCGTTTTGGAGATACGGGTGTTGAAATTTTCAAGAAAATATAAAATTTTTCTTATGTCATTATTAGTGCAGCTATTTAAATCAAATTTGGCATGCAGTACATTTAGATAGGATACCTTAAGATGTGATTGTATTGCACTCTACAATTAACCAGTGGCGGAGATATGAGTAATCAGTACCATCAATTTGATAAAATACAACAATAACGCCATGTAGACAATTAAAAGTGATCACATTTTAAGACAAGTCATTTAATTATAGACAATAATTATTGTATCTTCAATTATTTTACTATCTCTCATAGTTTTACAGCAGTTTTTTAATTTATATTTATTCGACGGCATTGCAAAAATTACAATTTTATTAAACTAAACAGGCGTTGTTTCGTTTGTTTTTGTCATTTTGATTACACGTTTATTGTGCTTGCATTGAAATTTTGTTCACATTCTAAAGTTTCTATAAGATTTTTCAACCGTTTTCAGTATTTTCCATGTAACCATTAATATAATTTCCGAATTTTAACATTAAAGCTTTAATATATGAAAGATGAGAACACTGACATAGTTCCTCTTAAGAATTGGCAGTTTGTAGTTTAATTTCCTGTTAACGTGTTTATCTAGATAATACACAAAACCAGGGTACTAACTCTTATGTCAACCATGACTAGAAATGCCAATTACACCCTGTAAATTTTTGACGAAAATAATTGCGACGGTATTGATAAATGGTTATACAAATTGTTAGATAGTAGGACAAATTCGTCCATTCATGAAACTGCGTGCGGACATGTCGACCGCATGTAACGTATGCTCGTGGGCTTTTTAGTGTCCCGCTGAAGCTATATGTTTACCGCATTTGGAAATGTATAATCATACTTGAAATTAACCTGTTTATTTACACAAATTTCAGTGTACCTGTTATTATTTGCTTCTGTTATCTTGTTTTATGAAATGCATCTATTTTTGGCAGAGCGAAGCCTAGGGAAGAGAATAGGGGCAGAACCTAAAAATGTTTAATTATGTGTCTCATATTTTTAAGTTATTGTGAACTATTGTGAACTATTGATAAATCTTTAAGAAATTATAAAAAAGTATAACTTTCATTAATTGTTTTCGCTTCTTACAAGACTTAATTAGTCATTCTGATATTTATTTGTCACTAAGGAATACAAAAACGAATATTATTTTACGTAAATAGTGAAACTAATTTTTTAAACTGTTCATCTTTAGAATTTAGATCTGTTCGTAAATTCTCTAGTGAACTGCCTTTAAATTCAACTTTAGCCTACCATTAAATATACAAATCTTATTTGTTTTACAATATATCTTTATGGAAAAAACAGTAAAACTCTTTTTCTAATCCAAATTTATATAAGATCAAATATATATCAGATATTGTAAATCTATTTAATATTTTGTATAAAATTTGGTTAATTTTCTCTTGTACAATTATTTGATTTTTTTGTATGTTTCTATTCTGTAATTGGATATTTTACCTGTTGAATAGTGTAATAAAGAAATAAATAAGAAATAAAATAAATAAATATACAAATCAGCCAATGGTGAAAACAAAACTTGTTTTAAAAAATGAGAGAAAATATTTAAAAAAAAATAAAAAAAAACATATTTAATAATGAGTGATAGTTTATCATTTATTCAGTGAGATGCATTTATATAATATTGTCTGGCGGGGTGGATTCTTATGATTAAAATAAAATATTTAAAACAACTGTTTAAAACATGTTTAAAACACAAGAAACATGTTTAAAACACAAAAAAACATGTTTAAGGTAAGGTTGTTTTAAACAGTTTTTTAGGCGTTTTAAACATTAATTAATTTATATTCACTTCAAATGAAAATAACTACACACACTAGTAAAGAAAGTAATTTTTCTACACAGGATACTGTAAATCGCTGTTTTTATACTGCTTTGCATGTTAGAAATTCAGACTTTCTATACGATCGTACAAAAACTAGTTTTTTGGTTAACATTATAATACAACAATAATATAATTAATTTAGCATGAATGTTCTTTTTTATAAAATTTTATTTTTAAATTGCGATTTTTCGTATCCAAAATGTATGCTCTCGCATTGTTTTTTTTATGGTTTGAAGTTTATTAAAATTTTAATAATTTATTTACCTGTTTCAAGTTTTTTTTTTATTTTCTGTAAAGAAATTATGTTTATATAAAATAGAATTGTGATTTGTCAGTTAAAAAATAATAATTAGAAAATATATCATTTAAATATTTATGGAAACGCAACGTTTAAAATGTTATTTAAAATAAAAAAAAACTAGGCATCCGAGAGCGTAGTTTCGGAAACAAAAAAGTATTGCACTGATCAAACCACAGAACATCAAAATCACAAAAACAACAAGTTATAACTCAATATAATGGTGGCAGCCAGTGACGGCTTTTGCAATGATTTGCAGATTTGTGCAACCCTGAAAAACGGTAACTAGATAAGTTGTATTTAATTAATTGCATCAAAGCAATATATTCGATTTAATTGATTATAATTTATACTGATCACTTTCGATGGTGTCGCTACCACTTCTATTACTTTCTGTACCGTCGCTACACTTTTATTTACATTAGACATCGACACTGGTTTGCAGACAGCCATCAAAACAATTAGTTTCATTGCAGTCCTACACAGTAACGAGCACTCAGCCTCTCATTTCTTCATATGAGTCTATTCCATAAAGGTTTAAGAGATTGCTAATCAAATGCAAACCTTTTAGTCTAGTAATAACTCAAGCCTCAGGGCTTTAGCTAGCCCAGTTTTTTGTACATATACGTGTATACACAGCATTTTTATTATCGTAAAAATTAATTCTACGCATAATTTAATGGCGAAGCCATCCAGTAGTCGATGTTTCACAGACAAAATTGAAATAAAAAAACTAGGAAGACCTAATTCGAATTTAAACATAAGTCAATTCATTTCCAATAAAAAAAAGAACCTTCAATAGAACATTTAATTCAAATATTTATAATAAACATACATGGATTTGTGGTTGTGATGTAAAAAATTTACTTTGTTGCCAAAAGAAATTTATTGCTCAAACATATGATGCTGAAACAATCATGAGATGGTCATCTAACGGAATGCAAATTATTACCTAATTAATGTTGGTGAGTTTGAAAATTTACATTATTGTAAGATATATACTCTTTTACTATTTTTTAAGTATCAATAGTGTAAGTATCTATATAAGTATCTATGGATATTACATGAACAAATAATATGTGTCAAGTTTCACGTTTAACATATTCCAAAAAGAGATAAATAATTTTGGGCAAAAAAACAGATTCGTTTTCCGAAACATTATTGAAATATATTACTACTTTTGTGTCTTGTATTATGAAGATCGAGAGATCGAGTGACATGGAGGCTCGTCCACACTGGCTTCTTCTAAAAACTGCAGTTTGTGACCGCATATTGCAATTTCTGCATCACAGCAACGAAACTTTACCATTCTGAAGGCAGCGTTAGAACTAAGATATGGCAATCAACATCTTGCCCAAGTATATGAGGCTCAGCTCAAATCACGCAGGCAACACGGTGGAGTAAGTCTCCAGGAGTTTGATGCCACTGTGGAGAGATTAGCCCATCTAGCCTATCCTAATGCACCAGTGGAGTTTTAACAACAGTTAGCAGTTGAAGCATTTATTGATGGAGTAAAAGATTAGGAGGTTAGACGTATTCTTAAATTAGCCAGCCACAGGCGAAGTAGTGAGAGCTCTATTACATACACTTGAAATTGAGACTGCCTATGAGAAACCATGCAATCAAATCATAGAGTGGGAGCCGTGGTTGTAGAAGATAAAATCATGCAAGCAGTAATAATCGAGTTACAAAAGTTAGTCGCACAACTACTGACGAAAACGAATTTCCAGACGAGACAAAATAACAAAATAGCGGTAGGCCGAATGGAGGTAACCCTTGTTATAAGTGTGGTCATATTAAGAGGAACTGTCGTGAGCTCAACATTCAAGATATAATGTCCGAGGTACGAGAGACCATACAACTGCTGAGAAACTCAATTCTCCAGCTGAAACACCACTAACAACAAAGTAGGGGGAGACAGAATGGAGGAGGCATTCGCTGTTATAAGTGTAGCAGAGTGGGCCATATTAAAAGTAACTTCATCAGCGCAGCTGAAAGGGTAAATGTCGGGTTAATTGAGGAATCACAGTAAAACTGGCGCGTTGGTACTTCGAGGATTGTGTTGATTAATAGAAAAGGCAGATGCCATTTCCGAGAAGACCATGACAGAAAGATTACAAGCCCTGCCACCGTGTGGAAAACAGCAAGATGTACTAATCGTGAATACCGTTAAAAATGAAGTTCCGGATGATTGGACAAGAAAGTCATTAAGGGAAGAACAGTTAAACGATAAAAAACCGGCCATATTTTTAAATGGAAGAAAAGAGGAACTCGACCTGATTGGAAGGACACTTCTAACAAGTCTGGGACTGAAGGCTTTATGGCACAGTAGGACCCCTTTATAGTAGAAAACTGCTGAAGAGACCTTGGGAAAGCCCAAATGGAGAAAGTTACCTAAATTGGTAATCCCCAAGTGTCACGTATTTCAGTAAGTGTATAATGGAACAGCAAGTGACCGTATGAAGGCCCGTTATGATCTTAAGGCTAATTCAGGAGGGTTCCAGGCGGGAGCTCTGGTTTGCCTATATAACCCAAAACGAAAGAAAGGCAGGTCTCCGAAGCTTCAACGGCCTTGGGAAGGACCATACAGTGTCATCACCAAACTGAACGACGTGGTATACCAAATTCAACATAGTTCAAAATCAAAGATGAATGTGGAGGCTAGCTAAGTATTCAGGGAACATCGAATTTTCTGACCGACACGTTTAGGCTTAAGGAGGGGGAAGTGTTACGCTACTGGACTGTGTAGACTGAATAGACGAAACTAGAATTGTACGGAAACGACCAGGAATGTTCAAAAAGTTCTGTACCGTGCATGGATGTATATAATAGGCGCACGATGGGTCGGGAGCTCAGTCTGAATTTGAAAGGGAACGAGTAAAAAAGAAATAAGTTATAGACTGAAGTAGTGATTTATAAATATTTAATTGTGCTTATAGTTACGTCCTTCTTTCAGTTATTTTTGTTAATTATTAATTAGTTAATAAAGTAGTAAGTGTTACTTGGACTTTCAATCAACGAATCTAGGAATAGAGGTGTTTGTGTGGATAGCAAGCACGTGACAATAGTATGATGTCAGCCAAATAAGTATTCCCAGTCGGTAATATCTAAATGTGTTATTTCTATCGAAAGATGTATTGATTTTTCTGTTCATTTATTTTATTAGTCAGCAATTTCTCGTTATTTTATTAAGCAACGTGAAATATGAAATAAAATCAAAATGTATTATTAAATGAAAAAATCCTCTTTATGAACTTTTATGGTCTATTTGTTCCGTATGTCTACGGACAGAATGTCGGTGGTAAAAAATGGTCAATGGTGTTTGCTGAAGTTTTATTAGCACGGATGTCGCGCCTACACTTACGACTTTCTGTAAATGAGAACATGTGATGTATAGCCAGAGAATGTCGTAAATCCAGTGGATGCCCTCACGTAGTAGGCCGCGTCCAGTGTTATAGAGGCTTCTGTGTTTTTGCCAGATCTGAGTTGTTTCTCAAATACTTTTGATATATTAAGTATATTTTATATTAGTATATTTTTATTAAAAACTAATATTTATTGTAAGATATGGAATATCGAAAAGTCCAATATGATAAATTATTGATAAATAAAATATATAGGAAATTTTAAGAATTCATACGAAAATGGATTTAAATGAAGGAATATAAAAGCACAGTTTTATTTTCAACATCTTTAAATACAATGTAGTTATCAATTATGAGGTTAAAAAGTTCTGTGACTATAAAGAGGAGTTATTTTAAGATTAAATTTTTTGTAAATATTGATGTAATTGTAAAATATATCAAACTTCAGCAACCAATATTACCTCAAAGCATAATGTTATTGTTGATAATACAGTTACTAGTATTACATAAAACAGATATTAATCCTCGACCCATAGGAATTAACAACTCTTTCTTTTAGAGATACAGTGAAGACGATTTCCGATTTTCACTTGAAGCGATACTTCATTTTCTTACAATTTTATAGCGAAAAAAGTTTTAGAGTGAAACAAGTTTAGATTGATCAGAAATATCGAGAATGAATATTTAGAAAATCTTTAATTTTTACATCCTAATAAGACAACATAATGAGGCTATTTTTAAGAAGTTAAAAGCAAATCTCTTTTAAATGTAGATCCTTTAAAAAGCCAAGATCAAAAAATTACAACATTGAAGATGCTGAAGAAACCTCTATAACTGTAATTGGAATGTCGGTTGCAAATCTCTCAATTTCAAGTCGTCAAATTGAAGATAATTCAGGGATTTCAAGACATTGAGCGTTGGGTATTTTGAAGACAAATTCAGGCCTTATACAACAAGGAAACAACATCACCTTTAGCGACGATTGAGTTTTGCATATAGTGTCGTCAAGTCAACAAGATCCATTCCTCTAGAAATGTAGTCTGGACAGATGAGGCCTACATTAGCAGTGCAGAGATATTCAACAGGCATAAGAACAATACTGGTCTGACATGAACCCTCACCGTACCGTTGGCGTGCGATCTCAGGAACGCTTTGGTTTTAGTGTTTGGTGTCCTTTACGTGGTAATCGTGTTTTAACATATCACATGTATCAAGAAAATCTTGATGGCCAACGGTACTATGAAATCTTAAACCAGAAAATTATTGAGGAATGTATGGACAATCAACCCTTAATTGAGGCAAGAAATCGGTTCTTCCAACAAGATGGTGCACCACCTCATAATATCAGGACCGTTTCAGAATTATTAAATAACAATTCTGGAAATAGCTGGATGGGAAGTAACGGACCAGTTAGGTGGCTACCATGATCGCCTGACTTAACGTCACTGGATTTTTTTTTTGGGACCACATTAAAGATAAATTATACAAGAAAATCAGTACCGACATAAACGGATTCAGACAAAATTTTATAGACTATGTGAATTCCATTTCAAATCTTCATATTTATAATGCAGTTTAAAGTGGTATAAAGAGGTATAATTTATATATTGAACACAACAGACATCAGTTTGAACATTTACTTTAATTTGAATTTTTATTTTGTAATTGTAATGTATTATAAAATTAGATGTAAATATCTAATTTTTTGGTCTTGGCTTGTTGAAATGACTCACAATTAATGAGAGTTTCTTTTAACCTCGCCTAGCATATCATATTTCTCGTAATTTTCTCGACATCTTCACTTTTACGATTAAATGGGGTGTAATTATGACGAAAACAAAATTGTTAATATGCAATTTACTGTCAAATGGATAAACACTGTTATAGATGACACACGCCTACTTGAAATAAATATTAAAAAAACGCAAAAAGTAATTACCGAAAGATTATTTTCGCTATTAAATACTTACACATCATAAGCGACCCATATACGATACATAGGTTGAGAGAGAAAAAATCCTTTTTAACTAAACCATAGTCCAACTATGATTCCCATTTAAAAATAAAACTTATGCCATAACTTGAAATTACACCTTTTTTAATTTTCCCTGGCGATACTGTATTACACAGGAAAAAGTGCCTGAAAAATGTAAAAATTGTTTTTTCATAACTTTACAAACAACCAAGATATTGTGTCTGTGTCTAATAGTCGAAAATCAAACTTTGTTTATAACTCGAAAACAAAAGACGACACCAAATTTTTGTTTCCGCCAGTGAATTTGACTCAAAAAAGAGATCGAGAATGTGTCTTTCATTTTTTTTTGTATCTCTTACAGTTATCGAGTTACCCTATACAAACATCGAAATTTGCCCAACCTGTACAGATGGTTATGCGATAAAACCTGCCTTTAATGAAAATTTAATTATCCATTTTGTGTTTAGCCCCCCTCAAGCAAATTTAATAAGAAAAATTTTGCCATTTTACATATCTACTAAATTTGTCAAATATTGGCACATGGGGAAACTCTTTTATATTTGAGCTTTGGTATTTTGTGAAACACATTTTATTGTATTTTTTTGTGCTTAATATGCAAGTATTGATGATATTTCCATAGACCCAATATGAACTGAAAACTTTTTCTTGTGTAACTTTCTAATTTAATTATTGAAGCTTATTTAAAATTGTGTCAAAAAATATAATGCTTTAAAAACAATCAAAGAAATAGTTAATACATGTAGATTCGACGAAAATACATATACATGTACCTAAAATCTGAAAACAAAACGATATATATTCTACTGAATAGCTGGTAATTTAAAGCAGCACCAAGAAAAAGTCCACAGTCCAATGCGTGGCCTGGATGTTATAGCAGCAGCAGAAGATATGACCGCAACCGTACCGTAATCTCTGTCTTTCTTTCGCTTTCATCCGCACCAGGAATTATAGCGCTTGTCACGGCTGTTCATTTGTAGATGGAGTTTTTATCCCCATGAGAAAATCCCCAATCACGAGCCGAGAAAATTGCTTATCTCTGCATCGGGCGCGAGTGCCGAATTGAGACAATGCATCTAGCATAGTCGCTTGCAACTACAACTTAACTTTAATATGCATAACTATAATCTATAATATAATATATATATATATATATATATATATATATATATATATATATATATATATATATATATATATATATATATATATATATATATATATATATATATATATATATATATATATATATATATATATATATATATATATATATATACATATATATATATATATATATATATATATATATATATATATATATATATATATATATATATATATATATATATATATATATATATATATATATATATATATATATATATATATATAATATAATTAAATTGCATTCCACCATAAATAACTTTACTTGAAATTCATGGTTGTAAACGATTGTATTTTTTTTTTTTTGCAGTTCAAGTAACTAGTTTTTGAAGATGAATACATTGTTTGTGTTGGTAGCAGTAATCATTCTAGTTTGACTTGTTATATACACAATTGTATATTTTATAGGTAAAATCATGAAACTTGGAAATTTCAAGTGTTGTAAGCATCTGCAAAATGCACTTTGAGTTATCATATTGGAAAATAGCAGCCAAGATCTGTTTTCAGCCTTTTCCAATTTTTGTTTTAATGCTTTCTTTGAAACAAAAACTTTTCAGTCTGCAAATTTTTCTCTGAACCTTAAAGTTCAGCACAATTTTCAAAAATCTGAAGACCTAGTTCTTAAAATAGACTTCTTCGGTCAATATATTTTTGTGGATGCATAATATAACTTTTAGAAGTAAAAAAGAAACAATTTCATCAGCTTTCTATTAATATCCCTTAAGTCGTATTTTAACTTACAGTATCCTCAGGAATCAATCAAAATGTCAGATACATGGGTGATGTCAGTGTTATTTTGGAATGGATTGTAACTCAGTTTTCTGTCGAGCGATTTTCATTCTTTTTTTGGTTTTGAATTATTGAACACGGTGAAATGGTTTCACAAGAAAAAATTCCTCTACTCTAAACTATAAGGGTTTTACACAATTTTCAATAACTGAGTAAGTTTGGTGCTACGCAAGGGTAAAACAGAGTACCCATAAGTAGAGTTGGCAGAAATGTGCGGCGGGATATAGGTGTACGCATCAAAATAAGAGTAATAAAAAAAACCGCTACCAATTACTTGGGGATCAGAACTTCCTCACCCTAGTAAAACTTGGCGTGTGGTGGAGTTAATAAAAAAGGAATTTTTGACGTTCAAAAAAGTCACATTTTTTGACGTTTCAAAAAGTTACATTTTGACGTTTCAAAAAAGTCACTTTGATGTCTCAAAAAATTCACATTTTTGACGTTTCAAAAAGTCACATTTTGACGTTTCAAAAGTCACATTGGTGGAATGTTACTAATATTTTCTTTTAGACATTGGGACCGATTTTGCTCATCAACGCACTCAATTTGTTCCTTGACCTCTAGAATATGTGTACCAAATTTGAAAGTTTTATCTCAAAAACTGTAGCTGCTATCGCGAACCAGACAGACACAGACAGAAATTTTTTTGTCTGAAACTTTGTATATCGTCATAATTCGTCGAGATTCGTCCAGAAATGCAAAAAAATTTTCAAAATTTTTTTCACGAATACATAACTTCCTCACTTTGAGGGGTGAGGAAGTAATTAACTTACTAGTTAGTTACTTTTGTTACTATAAAAGCAATAAACTGTTACAATTTATAACAATGTATGCACAACTTACCCTCCTAACTAACGTGATGAACTATCATTATCATAACCTGGAGAATATATGTAAAAACTTTGCAGCATTAGGTATGTTTCTATTGTTCTGTTCGTGAGTAATGTTCGCTGTGATGAAGAAATATGCTTATATATTGGAAATGACCGTTCGACATTTATCGATGTAATACAGGCATACTTAAAATAGATTTTGAACACACTTAACGGATCTGGGATCGCCTATCAGTACCACCACAAATTTGTCTTAATCTGGTAAAACCGGTGCCTTGCTTTAACACACGTGAGAACATTTTCTCTAACTGGCTCATTTTTTGCATCACCTATAGAGTGTAGCAGTCGATTTACTTTCGTCCGCAGTGACTGCGCTAACGACAATGCACTGTTTTGTAAGTTTTGCATGGAGTCATGTAGTCTTTTATAGTTCTTGTGAACAGTTTTTAAAGCTGTTTAAACGGAAATATCTTCAAATTTTGTCTCGCTCGCCTTAATAGCAACAGCATCGTCAGGATTGAATTGTAGTATCACAGTTTTTATTTGTTGTAAATATTCAGCATAATAAGAAGCTGCCTTCAACCATGTTCCCCAATGTGAAAGAATCGGCTGTGGTGGTTCGGAAATACCGGGACATTTGCTGTGAAATGCACGAAGACGTTTAGGAGATTTAAGATACACTTGTTTAGTACTTGCTATTAATGCATCTATCTACCTCTGGAAATCATTGTTGAATAGTTTCTACCACAAGATGTAAAGCATGCACTTTACACGTAACATGTATCAACCTACAACCGTGTTTTTGAAAATAACGGCCTACCGAACGCATTGTCGCGACACCATCGGTCACAAACATCAACATTTGACTTGCTGAAAGATCAAATTTTTCTAACGTATCCAGCACCACCTACGTAATTGTATTGCCAGTACATTAAATTAGCCTTTTGTGAGCTAATAATAGTGGAAATGTTGGTTTAAGAGGGTCCAGTACACGTACTATAATATTTACGATAGAATTTTTTTTTACGATCTGTTGTCTCGATAACATATAATCACAGCCGTATATTTTTTATACACATTTGATCTTGTTTACAATGTCTTCGCGTACAGTTGGTATATAGTTACGCAATATTGCGCGACTTGGTGACGTCACCTGGGGATTGTAATTATTCCAGAACTTCCGAAATGGTTGTTTATCGAGTATGTTCAGCATTAACAGTAAATCGAACATAAACTGTGTTTTCGATACCACGCAATTTTTTTCAGTTTTATGCTGCACAGAATTTAAGTGACGTCTACAATCATATTTATCTCAGCAAATTAGGTCTGTATCGTACACCTTACAAATTACTGTAGCACCATTATAGAATCCGGGAATTCACTGATAAATTTATTCACTTTGTCAGCGTATGACCGTTTTTTACCCTTGTGCATGTCTCACATATTTTATTATTATATTAATATCAACAATAAAATACAACAAATAAAATTATCAACAATGTAACAACATAAAATACAACGGAGAGGAATAAATTATCGTGTAAACAATACGACACCCAACAATGGACTAGACTCGTGGCTCGCTTCGATTTGTCCGCCAGCCGGTCATTGCCTCACCATCTATCTATCTACTGTTGCACCACTGAATAGCCGCACGACTTGCCAACTTCATTCATAAGAGGTGTAGTTACGAATGTTGTAGCTTTGGCACTATATTTTTCAAATGTTTTGAAATGTCATCTGTGGTTTGCTTTTGATACAGGGAAAATTTTTCGCATCCTTAATATAGCAAAATGCTTGAAGCATTGGGAAGAGAAAGATGCAAAACTCTACCAGCTTTGCATTCCTTAACGGACTGTGATGCTACTTTAAAATTCTCAGGAATTGGTAAAGTAACTTGCTAGGACAACATGGAATAGTTACTACACATTTACCTTATGTGTTCTTTCCAGCACAATTTATGAGTTTGATGCTGTTATGTCTTCTATGAAAAAGTTTATCATTCTAACATAATGATCCTTGTATCCAAGAAACAAATGTAGACAAAGCCAGACTTGTGTTGTTGGAACAGAAAAATAGGGACTTGGACAATATTCCATGCAGGATTTAGGATTTCCTCAGGGGACAGGCTCAGATCTGCCTAATTAATAGATTTTTGGTTGGATTCAAGCTTCAGAATTTTCACCTTGATAATCAAAATAGATCACACAACCTCCTCCCAATGGCACCATATTGGCGTTTAAACGTTTATGTAACATTAATTAACGTGACAAGAACCTTAATTAATGTTATATAAACGTTTAGACAACCATATATTCTCACTGGGATGCTGGTGCAGAATTTCGATAGTTAATCAGGTACAAGTGCAAAAACTCATGGTCGAAGTTGTACAGATGCATAAAAGCTGATTTACCTTGCAATTTTCTGTGTTTATTTGGTGGTTGTAATGAAGACTCTGGTTAACTTTGCCTGAGCCCACATAGGGTACAATAAGTTCCATTGTTGATAGTTTTTTCTTATTTTCTCTGTTATAGCATATGCTTCCATGTGTATGTGAGACCGGTGAGTAAATTTTGCTCACTGGCCACACATAATTGGAGGTTAATCCTTCACATGCCATAATAGAGGAAAGAATCTTTCAACAATGGAAATTCTTGTGCCTCATGAATGGGCTCAGTTTATCAGAGGATGTAAAACATCCAAACCATTTTTAGCACAGGAGCTAATTCAAGAAGATTTTAATAATTTTGAGACACGTGCAGAGTTTTCAGTAAATTATGAAACATTTAGGAAACAATTTTTTTTTTACATATTTAAAATATTTAATAATGTTTCACAAGGAGCCAACCACAAAATCAGTTCAGAGAATTATGTATGTAAGACCCTAGAAGGAATCATAAGAATTGAAAGAATGACAAACAATTTCAGGCAATTTATATGTGATGAATTTTTATATAAATAGAATACTTAGTCATTTTATTAATATTTGTGTTACGCCATGTTAATCGACCGCACTAATGTTGCTGGATGAGACGATGCACCGCTAGAGTTGCTATAAAGTACTCAACATCTAAGAATCGTAATGTAATGTGTCAATTACTCTTAAGTAAAACAACCAATCAATTTAACGACATTGGTAATCAACTACCGTGACTAATTCCTCATTCAGGAAACTTTGCATCAAAGGATATTCTCTCAATCGTCAGACAATCTGTAGAACAAGTTATTCTGATTAAGGTAGTTCCTATATAAATGTATGTCCTAAAAGACTCCGTTTTATTTAGAACATGAACAGAACATAAAAGAATTTTGACCATAAAGTGTGACCAGCTGAGCTTTTGTAAATTGAATCCATTATAATAAAAATTACATTAAAGAATGTATCTAGTTATAGCAACCCTTCATTTCTAATGTTTCATAACAAAAAATGGGGGTTTGGCTTCTTTTTTGTTTCTAGAACTGTTGAAACTGGATGAAATTCGAAATAGAACCTATTCTTTACACTCACTGTTTATCTTCTTAAAATATATATGTTTAATTCTCCTAGTCAAACTCATAAAGTTATTTTGAAATTGACAGTGTCATTGAAAAAAAATTAATTTGTCCTTGAACATATACAGAGTGGCCCACTGAAAGCAGTCCGCCTGAGTTTATAGCATTGAATTTGTAAGAACGATAGTAAATTTATTCAATGAGACGCATGTACATGTCCATCATCATTATGTTTTGGAACTAGTGGCAGACTTTGGTCGCACCGCACCGGGTCTGTAATAAATAAAAAGAAAAATGCTGAAAATCCTAAAAAATGAAGCAAAGGAGGTGGAGGTTCTGGGTTCTGGTCATACAGTGAGAATAAGAAAATGATCTGGTGTGGTAGGTCTTTCACGCTCTACTGTTCTGAGAAATCAGTGACGATGACAATGATAGGCGTTTGCAATTTTGTGAGATGATAAACAAATTGCACCTTCTTCTTAACGTTTGTACTAGGGACGAATTTTTCGTAAATGGTGCAGTCAATCGCCACAATTGACGTTATTGGGCAGATTAAAATCTGGGGATATTCCACAAAGTGCATACGTCCATAGAAATTAAATGTCTGTTCAGGTAATTTTGGTGATAGTGTTATCAGACTTTTTTCTTGCCTTATCCAATTTGACGGAGATATGTACCTGGATTTGTTAGAAAACGATACTGATCCAATGTCGACCGATATTATGGAGAAAGGCAAGCATTACTTGGAAGATAATTTCACATTCCAACAAGATGGTAGTCCTCAATATACTTCGCCTCAGAGGCGGTTTTTGAATAAAAGATTTTCTCATACTGGACTCGAAGAAGAAGCTCTATCCAGTGGCTTTTGAGATCACTAGACTTAGCTCCATTAGATTTATTTTTATGGGGTAATTTGAGAAGTAAAATTTGTGCGACCCAATCCAATTCTTTAATTGATTTAAGGCAACGTATCACGTGCGATTACAGTCAAATTATTGCAGAAATTGTCCAAGATTATTTTGAGCAACGGCTTTATTACTGCATGGAAGTCGGTGGGGGATATTTCGAACAATTATTCAACTGATACATAAATAATCTACTCTAGATATTTGGTACGAAATCTTTCGAAGACAATTTCTTTGAATTAATAGCTTCATTTAATTTTTTTTAAAGGCTGTCACTCGACCCGTCTTGCCATTTAAAATTTTAGGGGTAAATATTAGAGGTCGAGATGGTACCAATGAAAACACTGATTTATTGTCCCCCTAAAAAATAAAATCGAACTGATCAATCAATATATATATATATATAAGCTACAGTGGAGATATGGTATGGCTACGAGTTTAGAAATTTATTCAGCAATAAAACTTTTGAATCAAATAACACTAATCAAATAGACTTTTATTATTAGGTTACTACTATTAAAAGAGCAAAAATAACACTGGTCTAAAATTATATAATTCGGCGAAACAAAAACTAAAATCGAAGAAATGACAAGAAATTAAATAAACAATATCACAAGGAGTTAACGGGTTTCAATTCCAGTTTAACTTTTCCTCAAGAATCCTAAACGGAGAGGAAAATATCTCGCTTTTTATCCTGTTGTTAAACTTGTGTTTGGCCTCATCATTTATAGAATTTCTCTTTTGCCGCGGTAAATTCACGTATTCTCGCATTTGTTTTTGCACCATTTATGATAAGTACATTCTTCAAAGAATCTGCTTTAGAGGATTTGATATAGTTGGGCCACTGTTATAGGGCAACTGTTTTCTTAAACAGGCAAAGCCATAAATACTTTTATTCATTTTAATTGCCGGCAGAACAATTGTCCATAGATGTACGCATAAGCGCCTCATTTATAACTACTTTGTCGGATAGTTGCGCCGTAGGATTGAAACGAATAAAATTAATAAAATTATTTATGGCTTTGACTCTTTAAGTTGCAATCTCCCAGCGTCCCAACTATATTGAATCATGGCTTATCTCCCTGCCTCCATTTTATCTATGACTGGTGTGTGTAATAGTTCCATATTCAATATTATACAGGGCGTTTAGAGGACAATATACATCGATTTGATCCCCATTTGTGTTATGCGAAATTTGTTAGTTTAGGAGTTATTTAGGTTTTCGCGTATTTCTAGCTAAACTCCGGTGTTGCTCAAAAAATGTTGTCATTCTGGCTTAACAATTAGTGCTAGCGTCATGATTTTTGTTATGAACTTAATCTAATAGTGGGCCTGTCATCCTGAGAAATAATATTTTTATTGGAATCGAAACTATTTGTACAAAAAATCTCCTTAAAATTAAAACAACAATTATTCCTTAACTTCAGAAGATTCTAGCGAAAAATAAAAGATAAAACTAATTTTAGTAATCATTTTGAAAACTTCTCTACTAGCAATTAACCCAATAAATTTCATTTATCTGGCCCCATTACTTCACATCGAAAATTTTAAATTTTGTGCAAAGTGTAAGAGTCTAAAATCCCACTTTTTTATTAAAAAGCAGAAGGTATCATGGGTGAGACTCGCACAAAGGATGCAAACTGTGGACACGTGTGTTTCGGATTTGTGATAATCATCGGCACGGTGCTGCTAAGTTTAAAGGACGGGCACAACTTAAGACAATGACACAAAGGAAACCACTAACATACAGCCAAACGCCCATCTATGGCTGCAGAGACTTCGTGTTTACAGGGCGCCTGACATTATTGCCATGAGGCAACTATAGCTACCTGCGTGGAATTCCCTGCCCAAGGAATGTAAAATAATAGAGGATATTTCTTCCCTCGGTAACATGTTCCATTATTTTACTAACAAATTTCGCATAACACAATAGGGATCATATCAATTTGTATTGAGGTCCTCTATCATCCTGCGCCAGTTGATCCCGCCTCAAGGAAACAACCTGTATGTTATTTTCATGCTTACAACAGTTGCTTTACAAAAATGAATTATACTATCTAAAACAGAAACATTCTGTAGTGTGCAGATGATTTTTGCCGCTTTAATTTCTCCTGCTTCATCTACAAGTTTTATTACGTATTTTTGAGAGAAACATCTGACACAGCATTGCCACATACAGGGTGTAATATAATAGATTATCATAAATAAAAGAGCAATTGTCTAAATTTAAGAATATTTTGTCACATAAAAATCTGTCTTTAGAGCCTTCGTTTCCAAGATACAGGGCTTTAAAGTTTTCAAAAAAAAATATTTGAACAAATGAAGATCATGAAACGGAAATTTCTAAGTAAAATGGCATTCAAATTGAGAAAATTAAGCCTCAAATTTAAGCAGTGATGTATGTCGATTACGTTTTTGACAAGAATTATAGCACGCCACTGAACAATCTTTTTTTGCAGTTTTTGGAATGCAAATTTAATTTCGAACAAAGACGATCTCTAATATTTTTATATTTTGCTTCGTAGAGGCTACAACATGTTTTACTTTTTTTACAGTTAATTAACGTGAATTTCCAAAAGAAACTACAGATAAAGTCGCTGCTACAAATGTATTGTAAATATTGATAAACTGGTATTTGTGTTTGAATGTAAATTATTATGAAATAAGAGTCCATTATATAGTAGTTCATAATGCATTATGATAATTTGGATAATTTGGTAAATTACATAAAATTTAAACCTCTATTAAATTGTTTGTAGGATCAGTAAACTAGATTAAGTCAAAGATATCGTATTACCTAACCTAATCGCTTTGTAAATATTGTAGCCGAATTAAATTAGTACATCAAACAAAATTTAATCTTTGGTCAAAAACCACCTAAAAGGCCACATGATTAAATGGTACATAATGAAATTAGCCGGTAACGCCAGAATTTTACTGCTGGCTGTTTGTCAGTCACACCCGTCGGTCAACAATGACTCGTTATATGGACAAACATAAATGTTCAAATGACGAGGATTATTAGTTTGTAAAGCTTTTAGAATTGGCTGCTTATAATTTTCTATAATTTATGGCCGGTTTTTGCACCTCTGGACAGCGGCGGCGGGTGAAATTTAGGCTATGTCATATCTTAGTATAACTTTATAGAAAACTAATATTTTTTGATGAAATTTGAAATCTGTCATTATATTTTCCACCTGATTCTGAAAGAAAATGTTTCGCAAATATCGTTTAAAAAATAACCTGGGGGGGCTCACAATTTTTCCAAAATTTATTCGCAAATTTCAATCGCAATTTTTTTTTCTGCGAAACTTCTTCATTTAGTCTTGGTAGTTACGCTGAGATCCCATGATGCAATACTAAGATTTGTCATAGCCTAAATTTCACCAGTAGCCGCTGTCTCTGGATAAGTTACCGATAACTTACAAGATAACTAGAAGTGGTTTTACTTCAACATTTTATTTATGACTGACGGCTGTAACAAATTCGCTTCCCACTACAGAGATCTCGAAAACTGTAAGAGATACGGCATCGATTAAATTGACATAAAGTTGCAGAGTTCGCTGTTGTGAAAAAAAAGTAAAATTTTGAATTATCGTTTTTATTTCTTCCTGGTGTTATTTGAAAAGATATCGAAAACTAAAAACACCTTTACAATTTAACGTAAAAAGTTTTCTTATAAGACGTTTTGTATTTTGGCGATCATCATCAAGTACGTTATTGTAAATACAGACCAGCATTTTTTATAGCATTTTTTTTATAGCATTTGTACCTTAGGACACCTGCAACGCAGACAGGTTATTATTCACCCCAACTTGTAGATACCTGCCCCTCAGATTAGAGGGTAATTACAAAACCAGGAAAGTGGAACAAATGTAACTTATTTATAAGTCCAAAGAGCCAGATGGCGACGAAGGCTTTCTTAATACCCAAGAGTACCATGGTGGTGCTCTTGTCGAGATTTATTCTGGTCAGGATGATCTTTGCCACTAGCCTGGAGATGGCCGACAGCAAATAGATAGAATGGTAACTGCCAGCGAACTTGGAATTTTTACCAGGCTTTTCAAAATGGGAACCAGCATCAGCACTTCTACGAGTGCTGAGGTCGAAGAATGATGTTGACGATATATATAAGCTGCAATATATCTGTGCCGGTGGAAGTACGTATCACTGTCCAAGTTGAGAAATTAAGGGGCAACCCTAACACCGACTGTATATCGTGTGGAATGATAAGAAAGGTAAATCAATGGTTGACAACAAGACCAGCGAAACACAACCTTATAACCCCGATCATCTGCCGGTTTATGTATCAATCAAAAGACAGAAGCTATGCAATTGAGATCTCTACTCTTCGACAAAGGACAGGTTCGCAAAATGTTCAGGTTGAGGGTAGCTTATCTCCTAGTGTCCGTGATTGGCTTTGGTAGCTAAAATAGGCCAATGCTAAATAATCAATTAAGAAAAAGATAAGAAATTCTGTAAAATGATGTATAACTAAGTCTATAAAAAATATACTTATCAAAGTAGTTATAAAAGTGATGCTATAATATTAATATTGATGCTGAACAATATACTTTATCATAGTTCTATGCCACAAATATAATTCTGTGTCTAAGCATAAACATTCCATTGAAAAATGAACACAAATATTTAAATCTGTTAGAGGCAAACTTGTTTTAAAATAATATATGTATTTAAAAAATACTTGACAAAATAATTATAAAAGCAATAATATAATATTATTACTGATACTGAACAATATAATTTATCATAGTTATATGCCACAAATAAAATTTTGTGCTTATCATAAACATTCGGTTGAAAATTTAACACAAATATTTAAATCTGTTAGAGGCCGAACTTATTTTAAAATAATATACGTATTAATATTTATTATCATTAATGTCTATAAACGAACTTTTATGTTATAATCTAGTTTAATTTGTCATATAAAACAATAATTTGATATATTTTCTTTCCAGCTGAAAATTCTCACAGTCAGGACATTCAAAAACTAATCACAACTTCATAAAACTTGAGGGAAAACAAGTTGAGGAGTTATAAGTCCAATTAAAACTTTAACTATATGATTGTGATTGCTCATAATTTTATCATAAAATGGAATTTAGACGAAAATAGACCCATAAACAGTAAAATAACTCGCGAAAATTAGAGCGTTGTAAAATACTAATTCTGTGAAAAGGAATGAAATATATTTTTAATAACAATGTATTACAATTACCCACTATTAATAAAATTTTAAGCTTACTATTAAAGCAGGAAGTTTAAAACAGAAACAATTTTACCACATAGTGGCACTATTTATATTTAATATATGTTCTTGTTTTAATGTTTTTGTCATCTCTTCTATTTTCAATAAAGTATTTGAAGGCGGAAAAGAAATTATTAAATAATAATGTAAACAGCAATTCACAGGATTACTAGAAAAAAGTTCTGTCCTAGAGATCAGACACAACTTTTCCCATATATTTTGAAACGCTGAAACTGAAATTGGCAAAACAATTTTTTTGACTCGTCAATTTTTCTCTACGACCCCCTATAATCATCTATAATCCCATAAGGAGGAAATTTTTTGAAAAATTTTTTATAAGAGTTTTTTGGGTCGGTAATCACGAATCTGAAGTCAAAAATTAATTTTGACAATGACAGCTGTCAACAAATGGTCAAATTTCATGAAAAATGTAAAAACTCAATATTTGGAGCATATTATTAAGTTTTATGGTTGCTGATCATGAATCAGAAGTCAAAAATAAATTTTGACATAATGACAGCTGTCAACAAGGTGTTAAATTTCATGAAAAATTTAAAAAGGTATGTCAAAGTTCATTTTTGACTTATGATTCATGATCAGCAGCACAAAAAAAATTAATAATATACTCCAAATATTGACTTTTTACATAAAATTTAACAGCTTGTTGACAGCTGTCATTATGTCAGAATTCATTTTGACTTCATATTCGTAATCAGCTACTCAAAAAACCCTTATATATTTTTTTTATATTTCGCCCTTAGGGTATTATAGGGGGTTATAAGGTTCGTAGAAAAAAAATTAACGTTTCAAACATTTCTTTTTGGCAAATTTGGTTGCAGCGCATCAAAATACATGGGAAAAGTTGGTGTGGTCTCTAGGAATGTTTTTTTTTATAGGCTTGTGATTCTTTGCATTTCCTCGACCAATTATTACACTAATTTATTTAGTGTCGATTTAATCTGCAATATTAGAGCTAGTGGAGGTAGATTTATAAATCTGTCGTTTTTTTAAAGGTGAATTTTAGTCACTCTTTGATTTTTGATTTTTTTCATGTGAATTTTAGATTACCCCTCAAATCAATCATCGTTACATTATTATAAGGAATACAATAGTGTATAATACCATGAGAAAAAAATGATGGTTCCCTTATGTATACAAAATATGGATTCAGTTTTAAGAATTTTGTGTTTAAAGTTTAATAATATTATTGGTAATATATTTAAAGGTCGTAATCGTATTACTATTTAAAGAACACGTTTAGAAAAAATTTTAGTATATGTTCATTCATCACGTTGATTAAAAGTTACTAAAATATTTACTTATCATTCTCCAGTTATATCATATCGATGGTGAAGAATAGCAACAACCTCTTATGTCATCCTTTACAGGCAAACAACTATGACCTATGTCAGTTTTAACATATTTAAAAATTAAGAATCAAACGATCTGCAAAATACCCTTCTTTCAGCTTTCAAAACCACATAATATGTTAATAATGAATAACTTGACATAGGAGGTTGCCATTCTTCATCATCGA
The DNA here is from genome assembly GCA_029963845.1 of Rhamnusium bicolor. Lineage (NCBI taxonomy): Eukaryota > Metazoa > Arthropoda > Insecta > Coleoptera > Cerambycidae > Rhamnusium > Rhamnusium bicolor. The sequence continues at coordinate 733,258 of JANEYF010001937.1, read as the reverse complement.
TATTGGGTTGTTTTGGGACTAACAAGTTGAGTCTGAACCCGACAGGGCGGGGTTAAGAAGTCACAAATAATTAATTAAATTTCGATTTGTATTGGCAGAAATTTATAAATTTTTATTCGGAAATATATATATATATTTGTTATATTTATTTATTTTTATTTGTCTCGTTCTCTTTTCTTTTTTTAATTAATATGAAACCATACAAAATAGGAAATGAAAAAATATGGCATAATAAATTTCTTTTCACATTTCATTTGTTTATGATGTTTTTTGTTTTAATCTTAAAAAATGACCAAGATTGCCAAAGTTACAGAAATGTTAATAACAAATGAAATAACAAGGCGCTCATTACAAAAATGTCTCTGTGCTGAAGTAATTTTTTTAACAACTTGTTTATATTAACATCCCGGCGGAGTTTAGCACATTGTCATTCTACTTCTCAACTAGGACTGACACACAACAACCATTCCCTGCGATATTCGCCAAATGTCGCGTCTGCGGCTCGACATCGGGAGAGATAGACAGTGATTAGCCATGTTCTGACTCAATAACGCTCCAGCCAACTGTGCTACCATTTCGGAACTTTAAAAACGCCGTTATCCATCCATGTCTTGGCCAGAATTCGAACCCGAGACCCCTTGGTCTCAGCCTAACGTATAAGTACTGAGCCACTGAGCGCCGATGAATGTTTTTACCTTAATTTTTTTTTTTTTTAATAATGTCAAATGTATCTTAAAAAGAATATTTCTACCATTAATTTTTGAGAGTCATCGTATTAGTATTTTTTAATTTCTTTATTTGAAATAAATAAATAAACAACTGAAATATAAAATAGAAAACATTAAAATCAAGTAATTTGGTAAATCTAACATATTTGTTAATATTTTTAGACGGTTGTTTCTATGTTATAAATTTGACTAATGTGTTTATATTTAAATACTTCAATTTATGTAAATATAAGAAATAAGAAAATTTCATCAATTTCCTTTTAAGGAAAATTAGTTTTAAAATTCTTTGATGACATGAAATGTTCCTAATAGTGAAAAGTGTGGTCATATTTTATTTTATATTTCACCAATGGCTATAATAGTTGTGGTTTGTGTTTAATTGTTTTTTTCATGATCTTATACCGCTAAACATGAAATTTCATTTCATATTTACGGTAACAAAAATGTTTTTAAATCTGTTTTTTGTAATTTATATATAGTTTAAATACATTATCAAATAACAAGTTTTAAATATTACGCACATACGGAAAACTCGAAATATTATACTGCAATATTCTTGCAAATGGAAATTCGTTTTAATTCTACCAAAGATTGGAATATTGTCACTTATTTGCATATTCCAAATTTGTGTTGAGAGGAAACTTCCTCATCGTATTTGAGATATAAGCCCTAATAGTTCCGGGTAGAACACCAAGTATTACATTCTCCTTTTTCAATTAATTTAATCAATTTTTGACACTGAAAATTTACTTTTTCTCAGTGGTGTTCACAGAGGTCAAACAAATAGAAAATTTCATTAATTCACACAAGACGAAAGTGCTATGCATAATTTTTCTTAGAGAAAGTTATGTGGAAGAATATAATATGAGTTTCGCGAAACACATGTTGTATAATAATTGTCAGTGAGCAGTGTGGAGGGTGGTGTACCATCTAACAAATTTATTTGATTAATTTAATATTGTTCGTTTTAGTTTTTAAAATCACTGCTATTATGGAAATTCTAGGTTTTGATTTGAAGAACGCTAATCTAGAAAATTATTATATATTTTGAAAATTAAGAAATTATATTTTATTTACGTATTTATTAACGTATGATCTACGACGGCATGTTTTTATTCTTTATAGATTCAAATTTTTTTTACTCTTTGTTTCTTTGATCACATTTGCAAATAGAATAATGAATCAAAACATAACGTCAAAGAATATACATGTTTACTGTAAAAGCTTTAAAACTAGTAAATCTTAGGATTTACCAATTTGACGTGGTAATCTACGAAAAATTCTATTTTCAATATAATTTCAGATTTTTACTACGCCACAACGGTCAATCTTATGATTTTCCGGTTCTTGTTAGTAATTCTACTAGCATCTAGAGTCAGATCGGTCACTTTGAGTCCTGTGATATCACGGTGTTCCTTAGTCTACAATAGGCAATCAAACATGTCATTCCCCTTTATTAATTTTCCTTGCCATAGAATGTTTTTTTTTTTTGTAATTTTCATAACATTTAATATTACAAAAAGGACATTTTAATGCGAGGAAAGCTTTTTTTTTTAATAATAACACCACATGAAATTACAACCCCCTTTATCCCTGAAGGTTTGGAATTACCTTGTGTGGGAGAGGGCTACACATTTAAAGACAATGGACACACACCCAATATCCAAGTATACTACGATTAATCTCTCTCACAGAAAAATCCCAGTTCCTCGACCGGGAATCGAACCCGGGACCCCGAAGTTTCGAGGCAAGTACGTTACCTCTAGACCACGGAGCCATATTAGTTAATTCACACAATTGTTCGTAGATTTACTACGTCAAATTGGTAAATTCTCGGTTTATCGGGCATCGGGCTTTTACGATAACATGTATTTTAATAATCGTGTGCAAAATTTTAACTGTTAATCGAATCAACCGAATACAATACACTGGCCAACACAATTTTTATAACATAGTTCAGACTACTGTTTTTATATTGTTAATACCTCCCTTTTAACTGAAAAATTATTCAACAAGTCCTAATTCGTTTGTCTATATAAATCTGTTACGACAAAAATGTCCAATCAAACGCGCCGAAGTTGAAAAACCTCATTTGACAAGTTTTGTTACATTTGTAGAGAATTCCTTGTGAAGTCACAAGCGAGCCATTGTCTAAAAATGTGAAGAATTCGTATTTTCTATATTTTGGAGTTTTAGTCGGAGATCAAGACAAGCAATGGGCTCCCCACTTTTTTTGTGTAAGTTGTAGCGTGTCACTAATGCAGTGGATGAAAGGGAAAAGAGAAAGCATGCTTTTTATGGTTCCAATGGTATTGTGAGAACCCATCGATCATTTCTATGATTCCTATTTTTATGTAACAAGAACAGAGAGATATTCCAAGAAAGAAAAACAAGAAATCAAATATCCGAATTTGCCATCAGCCTTAAGATCTGTTTCTGACAATGCATCAAAATTACCAGTGCCATCTGTGCCTTTAGATTGACAAAATGTTGTTTTAGGAGCTAATGGAAATAGCAACGACTCTTCAGATAGCCCAGATCCTTTGTATAATATTCAAGAAAGTTTTAGTGATCCTCACTTAATTGCTCAAAATGAAGTGAATGATTTTGTGCATGACTTGGGGCTGTCAAAATAACAAGCAGATCTTCTTGTTTCCCGACTTAAGGAGGTGGAACTTACTGGCTATAGAAATAGAGAATAGGACTTTTAGAAAAGAAGTGCAAGGTTTTCCGCATTTTATAGTATGGAAAATTATTATATAAAAGCTGTATTACTACATAATGGAAATTTAAAGTCATCTATACGAGTTGCCCAATCAGTAACAATGAAAGAGGATTATGATAGTATGAGCACCATTTTAAATAAAATTAATTACAGCAAATACAAATGGCAAATATGTGGGGATATAAAAGTAATGACCATTTTAGTAGGGTTTCAAGGAGGCTTTGCAAAATATTGCTGTTTTCTTTGTTTGTGGGACAGTCGTGCAGTAAAAGAACATTATATGAAAATAATTTGGCCGGAAAGGAAAGAATTTAAACCAGATACTAGTAATGTTAAATATATGCTCTTTGTAGACCCTAAATATGTTCGTTTGCCACCTCTTCATATTAAACATGGGCTTAAGAAACATGTTGTGAAGTTTATGAATAAAGGATTTAAATATTTAAGGAAAATTTTGCCCCATTTAAGTGACGTCAAACTTAAAGATGGTATTTTTATCGATCCTCAAATTAGAAAATTGTTTGACAATGGAGATTTTAAAGAAACACTCAACAAAGAGGAATTTAGAGCTTGGAACTCATTTGTAAGCATAGTTAGGGTATTTTTTAGGTAACAAGAAGGATGAGAACCACAAGCAACTAGTAAGCGAACTTTTAGATTCGTATGTCTTTAAAAAATCACTTTCTGCATTCTCATATAAAATTTTTCCTAAAGTGGTAAGTGACGAGCAAGAAGAAAGATTTCATCAAGGTATCAGGATAATGGAAATTCGTTATCAAGGATGATGGAATCCAGCCATGATGGGTGATTATTACTCTTGGTTCTTAAAGCGAGACGATTTGACCCCCCCCCCCCCACATAAAATAACAAAAAAAACTGATCATGTTTTTCAAAAAATTATTCTCTATTTTTGCAGATATATCTATGTAGGCCTAATATATGTCATATACATAATTGAAATATAGCAACAAATAGATTAGTAAAATTAACAATAATGCTATTCCAGCCCATATTGTTTTATTAATGTAAGAAAAAAATTTTACGTGTTACATCTTTTTGCTTGTCATTTATGTAATCAGAGAGCTTTATTCCAATGAGATATGCTATGGTACTTGATACAAAGAAATTATTTTTTTGTCCACCGGTGAATTATTAATCCTATAAGTTCTACGTAAATTATTTTCTTAACCACATTGTTTCGTCGGTGAATTTTTTTTTTATTGACATTTTTTATTCTTATTTAGATGCTTTTCAGCATGATAGATAAACTAACCAAAAGTGTTACAGGGTAACGAATGGATCCCAATAAATCTAATTCAGGGAATACAATCCAGAGAAAAGTGTCAGTTCATGAAGAGCAATAAGTTACATAAAACTCAGACAGAGTAAAACAGGGAAGAGTTTTCGAAAAGGGAAAGCATCCTGGAGCGCCGAGGCGCGATATAAGAGCAGTAAAGAGCGTATGTATCGGTGTCCCAACGGCCCGACGTGATGGACTGCAGCTCTGGGCCCTTCTGGGCCCCGCCCGAACACTTACCATCGGTTAGTTTGGATTTACAAACCAGCTATAACGTGGTCAGCCTCTGTTTATTTTAACAATTGATCTCGATATTGCTTTCTCTATTATTCAAGATGTACTTCGTATTTTTATATCTTTTACTGTATTTGACAATATTTCCACGGTTCGGTTACTTTGGAATTTCCCAGGAGATTATCTAAAAAAGTTTACTTTGTTTTACGATTAGGTTTAATGTTGTACAGGAGTGTTTTAAAAAAGTAAATACATATTTTACTGAATTTTCAAATGAGGTTGGCCTACTAGGATGTTTTAACGCTAGATTTTTTCAGAGCAATTTTTAATACAGGGGATCATTCCATAACAAATTAACCAAGCCTGAAAAAAATTTTCTCTCTGATTTATGTGTCATATTAAATACTCATTTTACTTATTTTATATATAACTAAGCTCGGTAGCGCAGTTGGCCAGAGCGTTAAGTGACAAACGTAGTTGGTTCAAATCCTGGTTACGATTTTGGCAAGGTCAAATTGTTTGGTTATGTGTGTCCGCGTTTTATTCAACTGTGCAACCCCTGTGCGAGCAGCTTCGGCTTTGGTTTGGCGGTTGTCTAATTTTTGTGGTGTTTTTTTTTATGTTTATGTTTTGCATACACATACCCAACAAAATTTACATTCCAATTACAGGGCCGGAAATAGTGTATTAACATGATGTACATATACATATATAATATATAAATAATATGAAATTAATATAAACTAAGGTGATTAATATAACAAAATAATCAACTAACAAAATTTTAACTTAATTTGACTTAGTTTACTATTAAAAATATCAACATCTTTTTCAATAACTTGATAATTACGGCACATAACGAAGAATGGGGAAAACATTAAAATATTTCTGTATGCATTTCGTACATAAAATAGAGATGTGGATCTAGTTGGCTTAGTGAGTTCTCTCAAATAATTTTTTTTCCAATAATTATGGACAGTCTATCATATTGTTTAAAGATTTTAACAATTTGCATACCTCTACGATGCCTCATAGATCTGTTTGAGAAATGATTTAGCAATAATGGCTGATCATAACCCACAGGGAGATACATATTGTCAATTTTAAGTGACAGAAATTTTTTAAAAATTTCTTTGAATATCTTCAATATTATTAATATGGATATTGTAGCATGAGTTCCAAACCATACTTGCATACTCAGCCTAGGTGGTCACAGCGTGTTGTATAAAGTCTTTAGCGTAGTCGTATTATGAAAATCGTGGTAGTTGCGCATGATAAAACCGAGCATTTTAAAGAATAACGACACAATATTATTAGCATGCTTCCTAAGAGACAGTGGGAATCAAAGGTGACACCTGGATCTTTAATATTGTCGCACCGCCCTAATATAGTACCGTTAATACCGTAATCGAATTTTAACTTGTTTCACTTCCTGGTGAACGAAACCATATTGCATTTACTGATATTTAGAGATAATCTATATTTGCTGCACCAGTTATTGAGTGTGTTTAAGTCTGCTTGTAATTTATCTCTAGGGTTCGCAAAAATGCGCCGTAGTACATAGGCGTACGCATCATAATAAGGGTAATAAAAGAAATTAACTAGTAATAAAAGCAATAGACTGTTACAATTTATAACTGTGTAGGTACAACTTACCTTCTTAACCCACCCCTTATCATCGTTATTATTGCCTATAGAAAAAAGTTTTAAATAAAAGTTGTGTGGTTATGATTGAATTTTTTTAAAATGCTATCAAAAGTATTGTAGCAGATTTCAGGGGATACACAAAAATAATATATTTTTTAAATGGGATACCCTGTATATTATTAAATTTTTGGAATGATCCTTTCTTCCTGATTTCAAAAATATACCATATGTTACCCCTACCACATACCGCTTTTAAGTTATTAAACGTCGAATATCTTGGTTAAACTAGTTACTGTAAATATGGAAAAGAACATTATTAAAGTGAGCTATGAGAATGACCACTATTATGTTTGATAAGTGAAATTTTTTTAATGAAATAATCAAAATGGTTTACAATGAGGAATGAAAAAAATCAAATATTTATACAAAATAGATAACAAAGATTTTTTTAGGAAATTTAAATATAAATAAATGATCTCATAAAATATGTTCGATATGCCCACCATTATTGTCAATGCATAATTGATCACGTCTTGTTATATTTATAATTGCACCGGGAATGGCTTTATTATTTATATTCAGATTGTTTATTTCAAGTCGAATCCTCTCTTTAATGACTTGAACACTATTATTATTATTTTTATTGACAATGTCTTTTAGAAATCCCCAAAAAAATTAATCCATAAGAGTCAAATCCAGACTGTTAGGTGGCCATTTAATAGGTCCATTATTCCCTATCCATATTGGGAATATATTATTGAAATAATCTCGAACGGGTAGGACAATACGCGGAGTTGCCTCACCCTACATCGAAATCATATCATCAAGTTCGGCTTCTGGAAAATTCTTCAAAAGAATATTTTCTGCTTCTGCGATAACTATTTCCAGATAGGTAACTCCACTTAAAGTACAATTATAAAATATAGGCCCAACAATTTTGTTTCTGAAAATTCCACACCAAACGCTAACAGTTTTTCTTCCTAATTTTTAACACGCTTTTATTAGCTTCACCTGTATGTTTGTTTGTAACCGACTATTTGGACTCGATTTTGACCCACTTTAAACGGACAGATTTAATTGAAATTTTGTACACTTACGAAGAACCGGTCGGTAACAATACAATAATTTGATAAGTTTATATCATTATCCTGATCAGGATCGCCAGAATTAAATAATTTCCTTTCCTCACGTATCCTCTGCGTAAGAGCAAGAGACTTAACACTGTAAGTACATTCCGTGATTCTCAGTTCGGTCGTTGGCCGAGCGGGCTAAGGCACAAGTCTTAGTCGACGCGAAACGACGGACTCCTCGGGCGTGAGTTCAAATCCCATGGCTGAAAAAAAAATTTTTTTTTTCAGAAGTATCTGTTAGATCGTAATATGTTATAAACTGAAAACAATAATGATCGAAAAATACTAGTATTATTGTGAAAAAAAGCGTGGGGCGCTTTGTGCAATATTTTTCGTATATCGAGCAACCCACGCTTTTTTCACAATAATACTAGTATTTTTCGTTCATTATTGTTTTCAGTTTATATTAATAATTATTTTTCACTTTTTAGTTTGATGTGCTTTAAAAGCGTGTTTTTTAGTTTTTTTAAACTATATTTATTTTATTTGTTTTACCAGTCTTTTTCTGTTGTGCTTGTTTTCCCACGACCTTCGATTATTCCTATTAACAACTCCTTCCGTAGAAAAGGATGATTCATCAGTCCATAATACTTTCGTAAAAGAATCGGGATCTTCATCCAACTTTTGAATCATCTGGCGGCAAAAGTCCAGCTTTTCCTTTTATGAGCCTCTGTTAAAACTTGTGCGGGTAAAATTTTATATGGTCTGTAGCTGTTATTTTTTAACATATGTTGGATTTTGGAATAACTTTTACCTAATTGATCGACTGCATTCCACATTCAGAATTTTCTAAAAAATAATACAATGTTTGAAAAAAGTTTATTCGCGAATAAATATGGATGGGCTTACCTTCGAAATGAAGCAGTATATCTAGCTGTTCTTCCTGGTTTGCTTACTACACGCTTTTTTTCTACTAATACTGGAAGTATTATTCACCTTTCGGTAAATATTTTTGAACGTATTTTCTGATAGTGTTGGACGATTTGGATACAACACCCTATATGCTCTTTTTGCTGCACGTTTATGTTTGTTATTTCGTATATAACAAGTAAATATTAGGACTTATTCTTCCTCACTGTAAACCATTTTGATTATTTCATTAAAGAAATGTCACTTATCAAACATAATAGTTGTCATTTTCATAGCTCACTTTAATAATGTTAACTTTTCCATATTTGCAGTAACTAGTTTAAGATATTCGACGTTTAATAAATCAAATACGGTATATGGTAGAGATAACGTATGGTATATTTTTGAAATCAGGAATAAGGCATCATTCTAAAAATTTTATAATTAGTATATATGTAGGGTAGCCCATTTAAAAAAAAATATATACAGTTTTTTTGTATCCCCTGAATTCTGCACGCTACTGTACTTTTGATAGCATTTTAACAAAATTCAGTAATAACCACACAACTTTTATTTAAAACTTTTTTTAGGCAATAATAACGATGCTAAGGGGTGGGTAATTTATAATGAATAACCCTGTACCATGATTACGTTGTAAAATTTTTTTTAGTATGTGCAAGTTTCAGATAAGTGATGATTCTAGCACTATGTCAAGAACCTGTGCCATCCTATACAACAGATCAGACGGGTATGTATATTCCTCTCCAAATATTATTTTTAATAATCATTTTTGGATGATTTCTTGATTTTTTATGTCGTTTGATAAGTGCCACCTCAAGCAAGGATAATATATCCAATTTGGGATTCGATAAGCGAGTAGTAAATAGTTATCAGATATTTTTTTCCCTAATTTATTCCGAAACGTGTGTCACTTGGTGTTCAGGGATTATTTAATCTCTTTTAGGCGAATCCATATCAACTACAGTAGAAAATACAACAAAAATGCAAGAAAGAAATATTGAAAATTTGTTGACCAGTGTAATTAATGTTATTAACAGTCCATACATATAAATAGTATCAAGCAAAATAATCTAATATGAAACAGTCACAACTGAATTATATTGGCAGTTTTATCTATTTTTATAGTCTTGACGTGATGGTGGTGAATCGAGATCCTAGTAGCCTAGGATGAGGCTGAGTGGTAGGACGTTCGGCCGTTACGGCCGTTGACTTTGGAGAAGACTAACTGAATTCTAGACCAGAATTGAGAGTACCCACTGGAGTCGTGAAATCCATCACATCGTCTTTTCATAGCCTCTCAGACTACTGGCTGCATCCATATGCGTACTGAGGGGTTGACTATAATAAAATTTAGAGGAAAGCATTGTTTTATGCACAAAATTGATTATTTACAAAACAAATGTACATTTTATTTTCTAAAACCTTCTTTGGATATTAAGTCATAGTCCTCAAAATATTTATAAAAGTTTAATTTTGATGCAATTATATTTTTTTTGTTTTATGTGATGTTTACGTTTAAAGGAGATAGACCAAGTTTTATAGAGGAACTAATTTTTTATATAGTCGACGTTTCAATTTTAACATCAAGGATATCGAACAATAGGTAAACATTGGTTTCTTAGAAGAAATCAGGTAAACATATGGAAATAAAGCAGTATACATGAGGAATATATGAAGAATCCTGAGGATGATTTAATTAAAATCAAAATGTCGACTATATAAAAATTGGTTTCTCTATAAAACTTGGCCTATCCCCATTAAACGTAAACATCACATCGATACATAATTTTGTTTTATGTCTCACGCATAAAAATCTATATAAGGTGAAATTAGTAATATACAAGTAAATATTAGATTATTACCATTTAATAGAAATCTGTCTGCTCCTTTCTACTTTCTTATACCTAGGTAATATAAGTATAGTAATCGTGATTTTTTTCAACCTCGAAATTTTGATTGATATAATATACGTTTTGAACCCTCCTGAATCCATTCTGACTCTTTTGCGAATGATGTCTGTCGGTGCGTGTGTGTGTGGATGTGTGTGTGGATTTGTGTGTGTGTGTATGTGTGTGTGGATTTGTGTGTGTGTGTGTGTGTGTGTGTATGTGGGTATCTGCGATAACTCAAAAAATACTTATAGGAGACTTCCCAAATTTGGCAGTTAAGATTGTCAGTAACATTTTAGGTGACACATTAAATTCGATGAATGTGGTACCACCAGAAGAGACATAATGAATGAAAGAAGAAAAAGGTACAATTTCGGGAAAAAATTAATAAACTTTTATTGCATTTCTGGATGAATCTCGACGAGTTATAATGAAAAAACCTGACTTTAGGAAAGAAAATCTGTCCGCATGTCTGTAGTATCGCTATAGCAGCCACAATTTTTGAGATAAAGCTTTCAAATGTGATACACTTATTCTAAAGGCCAAAGACAATTTAAAATTTGGTTATGAACAAAATTGGCCAACTGGGTACACGGGACCCAAACTTTGTTGTGCTGGACTTTACAAAAAAATATATTCTTCATGGAAGATTATAAATCATGTCTACTATATTAACCGAATAAAATATATTTTTCAAGTATTTAAATGAAGTTGATGTAAACTGAAATATTTTACACATTTGGCCTCATAAAATGGAGTTAGGATAAATTTAATAGTTTGAAAAGTTTAATTTAGTTACAAAAATGTCAATGTCAATAAAAAAAATTATTAAAATATCACATAAATTATTATTGACAGTATCAAATGACGTTGATAATTAATTATTTAAAAATTTGAATGAAATATTTCAAGGTACGCTATTAAAATTTAATCGAGGTAAGTGAAGGATTAAATATAATGATTTTTTTTAGATCAAGATGATATATAAGAAAGTTATGTGCTGGCCACATTAGATTTTTTCAGATTGTTAAAATACTTTGTAAATCTGAAGGTAAATAAGAAAGGTTATAAAATTCTACAAAAAAAGTAATAATATTTTTTGTATAAGAGAAAAATATTGAGGAAGTAAAATAAAACGCTATACATTGTCACTGTCATTATATAACTATATTGATTTGTGACATCCTACAACGTTTCCTCATCTCTTCTTTGAGTATTAAGCACTGTTTTATATATCACCCAACAAATTTGTCAAATAAATCTCTGCGCCAAAAGGGTTAGTCAGGGGTTGATTTTTTCAAAAAACTTGTTGATAATACAAAAAAATGCCTGACGCCTAAAAAAATACATTATGTCATATTGATGTTCATTCTACTTGCCTCGTTTGTAAGAATTGTTAACCAGTTCTTATAAAACTCTGCAGAATATATAATCAGAAATCTGTCATGTTTTTCAACCATACAAAAATCAAATATTAGGTACCAAAGCAAGTTTCTTATTAATCTTGATAACATAATTAGATTGTACTTCGAAAATATTGTATTATTGATTTCTCAGCAAATTTCACACATCACTTTTTTAGCCAATCAGAAGTTAGTTTTTGGTTTCGTTACCATGGCAACCCAAAACATTTCCGCGAATTTTCATTTTCCAGTGTACTCCAAGCCATATTAGTAAGTGGAAATTTTTCTGTCAAATTACTGACATGATCATATTTGACATTTATTTTATATAAAATTAAAATTATATATTTAATATTAAACGAGATAATTATAAAAAAAATCATTGAGCTTGCGAAACAACATTTCATTTCATGTTTAATTATGATCATTAACTAAATATTTCAAATGTGTTTGAAAATCTTTTAAAAACTCCACGCGTTTCAATGGTGAATAATTTATTATATCAATTAAATGTCTATGCTTGACTACATAAATATAACATTTAGAAACAATTTTATTTAACTTATCTTTTCTACTTCATGAAAACTTAGTTGAAACTTCCAGTAGCTTTCTTTGTACTACGCTGAATAACTTCTCATTTTGGATTTCCTCCATATTACACTACTCAATCAGGTACGATCATAGACAAAATACTGTATTTGTCTGTGAGTGTGATAAGTATTTCAATTATGGATGGCTTTTTTAATTTCACAAAGTTCTCCGCAATATGCTCATAATGTATATTTCTGTTCTTTTCAATTCTCTATAATCTTATTTTTTAAAAACCTCGAAAACAACTTCAACAATAGAAATATTGAGCTTAAACTAGTTAAATTGTCAATGAAATATTGATAAATACTAATGACGTTTTTTTTCAAAGTCAGCTTTGTTAAGTTATAATGTGCTGAAACTTAGCTATACCATGTGTATAAAACATGAAAATATATTAAAAATATCTGATGTAGCCAGCACATAACTTTTTTATACCAGTATATATCATCCTGATCAAAAAAAATCATTTCATTTAATTCTTCACTTACTTCAATTAAATTTTAATAGCGTACCTTGAAATACTTCATTCAAATTTTTAAATAATTAATTAAGAGCGTCATTCGATACTGTCAATAATAATTCATGCCATATATTTTAATAATTTTTTTGTTATTGACATTGACATATTTGTAACTAAATTAGAACTTTCAAATGCCAAACTGTTAAATTTATCCTAACTCTATTCTATGAGGCCAAATGTGTAAAATATTTCAGTTTATATCAGCTTTATTTAAGTACTTGGAAAATATATTTTATTCGCTTGATATAGGAGACATGATTTATAATCTTTCATGAAAATATATTTTTTTGTAAAGTCAAATACAAAAAAGTTTAGCTCCCGTGGCTGGCCAATCACCGGATCTTTTATTGTATTTGTCCTCTAGAACAAGTGTACCAAATTTGAAAGCTTTATCTCAAAAACTGTGGCTGCTATCGCGGTACTCACCCGCTTTAGTGAAGAAAACATAATATAAAACATTACAGCAAATATATATTAATCCCTCATCAGTAGTTTTTTGCAACTAAAATGGGTGAAAAGGTATTTTTTAATATTGCATATATGTAGATATCCTGCAACTACTTTTATATTTCAAAATATAAAAAAATGGTTTCCTCACTTTAGTAAATAAACATAGTTTTTAATAATGCAGTAGATTTACCTTGAACGATTTTCAGTAGTTTTTCAAAACTAAATATATTTTTTAATTATAGGTATGCAAACTGAAATTTTTAAACGAAGTTAACGTTGCAAATAAAACAAACCTGTAAATAGACCTAAAAGTTTCGAAACAACGATATTCCGCAAACTTTGGTTAATGAAAAAAGCTTTGTAAATATATCTTTTATTAAGTTTAACACTAAAATACAACATAGATAACTTTGTCTTATTTTAGTTTTTATTTGTTATATTAAGAACACTTGATGGATTGTTTAAAAGTACTATATGCTAACAAACATATACTAAACTTTAAAAAACGTAAAAAAACTTTGTGAAAGCTTAGTCATGCCTGTTTTTTATTACTGTGACATTATGTACTATTTCTGCTTGAATCAAGTTACAAAAAATCGACTACAGATTTTGCAAAATTATTGCTGTTGTTTTATTTATAATTTAAGGAAATTTGATCATGTTTCTGCCAAATATGTAGATTTGCGATGATTAAAAATGGAATAGTTAGTCAAATTTCACTTTTTGTTTTGCTTAATAAAACTTTCCATCCCCACTTATTTAAGAAATAAGCTAGTTTTTAGAGCTGTCGTTCACAATGTAAATATTAGATATCAGAACATGCTAACCATGTCACATCATAGTACTGCATTATTTAAATGCAGCTTTTCTTATATGTCTGTAAATTTGTATAATTCTATGGATCCCATATATAAAAAACTTATCATCAGTAAATGTTCCTCGTAAAAATAGTAGAGCCTGTATTATTCATTCAAGTAATACCTATGTGATTTTTGGGTATTTACTGCTGATATAATATATGTATATTATATCATTATTTTCAGCGCCATAATTGGTGGTTATTTAGTATCATTTTATACATTAATTAGTCTTAACATGAATCTGTGTGTAATTTCAAATGTATTGTTATTTTTTTTTTTTTTCGGTTTCCCGATGCCGGTCAGTCCTCCCGTGGCCTCCGACGCCTCACGGGAGTCGCGCCGGCGCATCAACTACAGCCACTCACCACATCCCGCAGGGTTAGTGACTGTAGATACCAGAATTGTGTGGCCTAAGCAGACGGAGAGAACCCAGAATGACCGCCTTCTGCATTTGACCTGCCAGCCACTCGGCTGGTTTTTGGCAGGCCGGTATGATCTTCAGTTCCGAGAGCAGCGTAGGCTTTATCCCTCCGAGTACACTGATAATAAGGACGACCATTTTGACCGAGTAGCCTGGGTACAGCACTTGGAGCTCGTACCGGAGATCGCGATATTTGGTCCGTTTCTCCTCCTCTTTCAAGGTGATGTTTTTCTCCGCAGGTGCCGAGAACTCGATAACATACATCACCTTGAGTTGATGGTCGAGGAGGACCATGTCAGGCTTGTTGACTTGGATTAGCCTGACAGTCGGGAACGAGTAGTTCCAGTAAATCCGGCATTTCTCGTTCTCGACAACGGACTCAATATCTCCGGGGACGTAAGGCAGCACTGGTGTCTGGTCTACCCCGTACGTATGCCTTAGATGGTAGTATAGCACTCGTAAAGCCGCGTTATGTCGGTGGATGTAGGCCGCAATCGCATATATGGGGCATGCAGAAAGTAAGTGCATGAGCGATTCCGGCGCCTGATGGCAGGTCCTGCAGTTGATATCAGGAACCTCTACACGCCACACGCGGCTACGGTAGACCAAGGTGTTGATAACACCATCTTGGCAGGCCATAATGAATCCCTCGGTCTCCGACTTAAGCCCTGCTGACCTTAGTAAGGCGAAGGTCAGCCTGGTCGATAAACCCAGTGTTTCTATGTTCTTATAGAAGACACCATGCTGGGGTTTATCGACGTGCTGCCGAAACAGATTTTCCTGTTCGGCAGCTCTAACTCGGGCTTTCAGACGATTTGGCTGAAGTTCGGTGACTGACTCAACATCAGCACCTCGCCGGCCTCCTTGCCTGATGTCAAATGCGAAACCGAGTTCATCTGCGGCTCTTTTTGCTGCCTTGAACAATCCTGCTCCCACTCCTACAGTTTCGTGATGTTTTACGAACCGCAAGAGGGGATCTGAGCTCCTGAGTATGTTACATGCCATACTCAGTACTACTCTGCCATGCGTACACTCCAGGCTCAAGAGTCCTCGGCCCCCCCCCCCATTGACGTGGGAGGTACACACGAGGAACGGACGATCTAGGATGAATACTTCTGTGAATATTCATCATCTTGCGGGTATCTCTGTCTAATTGGCGCAGCTCATCTACCCTCCTTTTTACTACTCCGAAGGAGTAGAGCAGAATCGGAACGGCAAGCATATTAGTTGCAGACACCTTGTTCTTCCCCGAAAGTTCGGAAGACCAAATCTTTCGGAGGCGGTGTCTGTACTTGCCGCGGAGAGAATCCTTTATTTGTGTTACATCTTGGATGTGCCTTTGTTGCACACCCAGGTATGTATAGGTCTCTCCGGCATCCAGATGCCTTAGGATGCTTCCGTCTGCGAGCTGCGCATCTTCAGGTAATTCCCCGCATCGTCCTCTCTTGAGGTGGACGACTGCACATTTGTCCAACCCGAACTCCATACCAATTGCCCGCGTATATTCTTCGACCACCCTAAGAGCGTTTTGTAGTTCACGCTCTCCGGAGGCATAAAGTTTAAGGTCATCCATATAAAATAGATGGGTGACCTTATGCCTCCGGTCGCTGGGTGGCCCACATTGATATCCACGGGTTTGGCGGAGCCCAACAGACAACGGCAGCAGTGAGATGCAGAAGAGGAGAGGACTCAGGGAGTCACCCTGGAAAACTCCTCTCCTAAATGCCACCTGCTCTGTCGTGACCCGCTGCGCACCTGATGTTATGGTGAAGCGGGTCTTCCAGAGCGGCAGCAGCTGTTCTATGCATCTCACTAGTGGTGCTGGTACCGCAAGACATTCGAGCAAGTACAACAATAGCTCGTGCGATGTTGTATCAAATGCCTTGCGGTAATCAATCCAGGCCATCGATATATTCCGCTTGTATTGCACAGAATCCTGTGTAATATAGCGGTCTATCAGCAGGCTGTCCTTGCAACCTGCCATGCCCTTCTTGGCACCACGCTGTTCGTGTATCTGCTGGAGGACCGGATCAACAGACCTCAGTGTCCTAGCATACAAGATACGTGTAAATATCTTGTAGCAGGAGTTGAGGCAAGTGATCGGTCTATAATTCCTCGGGTCGGAAAGATCCCCCTTTTTGGGGATAAGCACAGTACGTCCCTCGACGAACCAGTCTGGAATCTGCTGCCCCTCGTTCAACCATGAGTTGAAAACTCGCGCCAGATGGCGGTGAGTGGAAGGAAATTTCTTCCACCACCAGTTGTTAATGCCGTTTGGGCCCGGGGCAGCGAAGTTCTTGGTACCAACAAGTGCTTGTTGGACTTCCTCCGTACTGATTGCCGGGCACACTTCTTCTGGCTCTTGAAGATGTCTGTGGCACAGAGCCTCGAAGTGTGCAATTGATGGAGTGTCGCTATTGAATGGACGCGCCGTTTCGTAGATTCCCTTCCAGAAGGTTTCGACATCTTCTACAGCTGGCGGATTCTCGACAACACGCTGTGGCTCTTGAAAGAGACGGGAAGGATTCGTACGGAACAAATTGTTTTGTTCCATACTCCTCACCCGCCTCTTCAATGTTTTCTTTATCGCCATGAGCGCTCGGATCCTATCTAGACAGTGCTGCTTGATGGTAAGCATCACTGTCAGATTTAGAGTATGATGTTGACGTTTTAATCCGGCAGCTATGCGCCGGATCCTGGGAATAAAAACTCTACCAGTCGTCTTATATTCCTCCACACTCTGGATCCGAGAAGCGTGTTGTCTGGCCGACTGTATTTTGCCTTCGATTTTTTGTACACGCCGCTTGGCTTTCTCAACCCCGTGATTAGTTGACCTCTCACGGGGGACGAGTTGCTTCGCGGCGTTGTACACGACACAGTTGATTTGCCAGATGTCTACATCTTCCGGAATTTCCTCATCGATGACCGCGTCCATTCTAGCCAGGTCTTGTGGCTTTAGGTTAGCCCTGGTGTTAAGGCTAACCCTCGTCCTTAAGTCTACACCGGTGAACTCTAAAGGATGTTCTTCATCAGCTGGTAATTGCCACGGTGGGACTGCGGCTGGCAGTTCTTCCAGCTGACGGGGTGCCCTTACGTAACCTGTCCTGAGCAGAAAGGATACTTGATCTCTCAGATGTTGTTGAGAGAAGGCGCGATGCTCTGGATGCATTTCGCACCAAAGTGCATGCATTCGCGCCATGTATCCCCTTCGATCAGGTTCGCTACTCTCGTGGCAGGTCAGCAAGTCATCCCGAAGTTCCGTCGTCCACTTAAAGCGTCCATGTTCAGTGCCTAGGTTGTCAACGTTGAGACTATCCGGTAAGGCCCCTCCCAACTGTCTCTGACCCCCATCCGTTTGGGGTCCATTGTGAGGGGTCCTTCTGAGGTTATAAGGAACCCGAGCAGTAAGAGTACCTGGGAGGTTAGCCCTGGTACTCCCGGCCGGCATTTGTCAGGGTGCACCAACGTGGAGGTTGCCGGTCCTTAGCACCCCGTATTGTTATTTTTTTTTTCCGGAATATCCGATGCCGGTCAGTCCTCCCGTGGCCTCCGACTCCTCACGGAAGTCGCGCCGGCGCATCAACTACAGCCACTCCCCACATCCCGCAGGGTTAGTGACTGTAGATACCAGAATCGTGTGCCCTAAGTAGACGGAGAGAGCCAAGAATGACCGCCTTCTGCATTTGGCCTGCCAGCCACTCGGCTGATTTTTGGCAGGCCGGTATGATCTTCAGTTCCGAGAGCAGCGTAGGCTTTATCCCTCCGAGTACACCGATTATAAGGACGACCATTTTGACCGAGTAGCCTGGGTACAGCACTTGGAGCTCGTACCGGATATCGTGATATTTGGTCCGTTTCTCCTCCTCCTTCAAGGTGATGTTTTTCTCCGCAGGTGCCGAGAACTCGATGACATACATCACCTTGACTATTGTTATTATTATTATTGTTGTTATTATTGTTGTTGTTACTATTTTTTATTCTTTCTTTTATGTATCTTACTTATTTCTTTTTGTATTCTGTCTAGGTTTTATACAAGGTTAAGTGTAAGAATAGCTAAGTGGCTAAACTTTGCCTTGTAAATTGCTAAAAAAAGAATGTATGTATATTTTTTTTATATTGTACATTGTCTTTTCTGAATTAAGTCGATTATTATTATTATTAATATTATGATTTAAACCACTTGTCAAAGAGGTGATGCTACCTTTGTTGGTCCTCATAGCTTCAATTATATCCTATCAATTTTCTGTATCCGGCTGGAGGTATGGCTTGATTGAATGGCTGTTGCTGTCTCCAGTTATTTTAATAAGTTGCTGTTCACCAATTCCTCTTTTTGCTAAATGGGATACGGCTATTGCTCGAGCTGATTGATTTGTCACTTACTTTAGTTTGTTTCATGTCGACAACAATACTAGGTCCCGCTTACATAAACCAAATGGAGATCGTATTTTTCCCGATGGGACAATTCTTATACCATCCTTTAGACTCAAGACGATTCCAATTTGGATTTGATGTTAAAAATATTCTTTCAGTTTTTATATGGTTGTTTCTTTTATTCAACAATTTTTTGAACAACCAAACAGAGCAAACATCATGATTTTCATTATTCGTAACTAGTCATTTACTGTCAGACATCTTTTTTGAATCACTCTGAGCGGTTTTAGAAAATACTGGATTGTACTCAATCCGTCCAGTTAAATTATCTTCGTTGTCAGTTTTCTACATAAATTATTGAATCCAAGCTGAAGATCCTTCTCCTCTTCTCTACGTTAGCTCATAAAAAAAACTTTCGTTGCAGACCTTCTGGAGAATCTGCATCACAAACCTCTAATATTTTTGAAAACTCTTAATTAGATAAAGCTGTTGAGCTTGATTTTCTTCTCAAAGGTTCCTATTGTAGTTGTAGGCGATTTATATCTCTGGCAGCTCTGGCGGGTGCAAATTCTGGATCAGAAAATCAAATTTAATTTAATATTGATTAAAAAAACATTTTCTATAATTGCTTTGCAGTGCCATTTCATATAACTTTTACCATGGTTTCTTTATAATTTTCTGTTTTTTTATTCATATTGAACGCATAATATTTTAAGATTTGACTGAGTGCTTAGATAGAAACTGATGCATTATTGATATCGTAGGATGTTCTATTACAAAACTGCATAAATTATCTCCACACACTTGCTTTGGACTTCTTCGTGTTTTGTGACATTTGAACTTTTTGTCTAATATTTTCTTTACTTTTGCTTCTAAAAGGCAACATTATCAAATAACTCTTATACTTTTAACTTTTGACACAACACTACTAATTCCAATGCGTTTCTGTCATTTTGTTAACAAAACCCATTCACAGCCTACTAATCTTATGATTTGTTATGTTTTAGAATAATCTTAAAGTCAGATGAAATTAGTATTTATTTTCTTACATTAATTGTTTAAGAAAATTACCCTAGTGACTGCGCGACGGGACAATTTTCAAAAAATTCATATACTCGAAAAATTTCCGGCAATATTTCAAGCACTAGGGAAATTAGACGTGACAATTTTATTTTCGATAAAAATTGATGTATGAAGAAAACTTACTTTTAACATCGCAACATTTTAGGTGAGATGAATGATAGTATAAAAAATACATATATAAATGTGACCTACCAGATTGAAAATGTTTGAAATTAACAGTTTTGAAAAAGTATAAAATAAGTGAAATCAAAAGAAAGACAGCTTTATAAGTCATTTAAAATGAAGATGGGTTATTGAGAAAATTAGAGTAAAGAGCATTTTTTTTCCATCTTTAACATTAATATAGTCAAAACTATAACATATAAAAAAAACTTATTGTTTTTTTGCTTGCGTATTTGTTCTCTTTATTTCTGCTCAAAAATTTTTTTATTTCAAATATTATTCATTTTGTGAAATCACGTGTTTATATTTTTTTGCAATCTCTGTACATCTCACCTAAAATTAGGCGATGTTAAAATTCTTCATGTATAGGGTGTCCCAGCTAAGATGTCACTTACAATTTTCTCGGTAATTTTCAAAACAAATTCGTAGTTGAAAAACTATTGTAATGTAGTTTTTACCGAGGAATTCGATGCCGCTAATAAAGAAACAATGGGGATGTCTCACTGTGTTATAAGTTGGATATTTTTTATTGTATATGAATCAACACTATTTATGTAATCGGTACCTAAAAGTAACTGCAAAAAAAATTAGAAAAGTTTGAATTAATTTAAAATTGCCGCCAGTTAATCAACCAACGAAATAATGTACCCTGTGATATGCTAAACCGGCCAAACCGGAAATGATATAAAAAACAGAATTTGTTCCAGTAATACTACATAACAAAAAAATATAATAACCCGCCATTTTGATTTTCTGAAAAAATCGGATTTTCGGTCATAACTTTTTTGTTTGATGTTCAGTTATTTTTTACATCACATTCGTTTTTAAACTATGAATTTTTCTTGAAAATTATCGAGAAAATCGCGAGTGACATTTTAGCTGGAACACCCTGTACCAACTTTTATCGAAAATAAAATTTTATGAGAAATCAGTAACAAGCCATTTTGCCATACTATTAACTTTTTGGCAGGCACATGTGGAATTAAAAAGTGATTATTAAAAGTGTTTCCTTTAATTCTCTTTTGTGGAATCTCATTATTTTTATTGCCAGAAACAGTTTATGTTGCCAATTTATCTTCCTGAAGGGCAGCTGAGACTAGCCAAATGCTAGATCGATAGACTAGCCTAATGCTAGATCGATATACTAAAATAATTGACAAAATATGCAAACTTGTTGGTTTTATCATACATTAGCTTTTCCGTTTTTCGCAAGTTGAAATTTCAGTCATTTTAACTGGAAGACAACTTTGGTGAATATTTTAATAAAATTGTTCAATAAAATCATATAGGATTGAATATCCTGGCAAAATTACTAAAGTGGCTGGTCCTTATGATTGCCTTTTAATTTGTCATTGTGACTTTCTTTTGATAGAGCAGCTGAATAGCCAACTTTTTTCTAACGAAGCAAAAATGGGATGACTATTGCTTAAGGAAAACACAATACTTTGACATTTAATATAGTATTTATTCTCTAGTTTGTGGTAATTTATGATTATAATAAAACATTTTTCCCAAAAAGAAAAAAGGAAAATTTTCACTGGCATTAATTTAAAAATAATTTGGCGTTATATTTTTTACTTTAAAATATCTGGACTACAACATACACAGTTTTTTTTGCGAACATAATGTTATAATTCTTATAAAGAAATACACTGCTTTTAGATGAATCAAATAAACTGTATTTAGATACACTCTACATATGTTTCGGCTTTTTAGGCCTTTCTCAAGAGCATTACAACAGATAAATACTAAAGTTATGAGCACAATTTACCTAATATATAAAACTTTCACTAATCTGGTTAAAATTATAGGAAATTCCCTGGGTAATAAAACTAAATGTTTACCTACTCGGAGTTTAATCTACTGGGCGATTCTTAAAACCTTATCTATTATAGGCGTGTTGATGTAGTTTTGCTGGTCATTGGTGGTACAAGGGTTGCTTTTAAGGGATTTTTTTATTTCTAATTGTTCTAAAAGGTTTAGGCGTTTTCCTTTTCTTTCTGTATGGATTAAATTTATATTCACTGTGTCTATAAAATGATTTTTATCAATGCAAGTGTTGCCATTCCTGTATTCTTATTGTTACTTAGAATGGCTTTTTTATGTTCTTTAACCCTATCAGCTATACTTCTACCACTCTGACCAATATATACAGCATTACAATCTTTGCATTTAATTTCATATACACCTGATTTATTGAGTTTACTTATTTTTTCTTTATTATTGACTAAAATACTTCCTAAATTTGTTTTATTTACACTAATTGTGGAAATGCCTAAATTATTTAGTTTATTACTGATCTTATCACTATACTTCGGAATGTAATTAATGAAATTGTATTTTGTTGTTTTTTTGGATACAATAAAAAATTCTTTTTGAAGCATTTTTTGCTGTTTGTTTTTCAACATATTGTCTATTAATGACTCGTTGTAACATATGTAGAGTGTATCTAAATACAGTTTATTTGATTCATCTAAAAGCAGTGTATTTCTTTATAAGAATTATTTACAAGATGTTTCACAAGGAACCGACTACTTACTCAATCCAGTGTATATAATGTTATATTCTACAAATCTATATTTTGGAAGTACCTAAATGTTATTATTTTAGATTATATTAAGTTACCGTTAAAATATCCCTTTAGAAAACTCTGGTCGCGTTCATGATTGCATCGCAAGTGAAAATAAATATCA
The DNA here is from genome assembly GCA_029963845.1 of Rhamnusium bicolor. Classification (NCBI taxonomy): domain Eukaryota; kingdom Metazoa; phylum Arthropoda; class Insecta; order Coleoptera; family Cerambycidae; genus Rhamnusium; species Rhamnusium bicolor. The sequence goes on along the minus strand of JANEYF010001937.1, from coordinate 710,184 downwards.
TTAGAAATGTCGCGCAGTTTCTGTACTACCCTAGACACAATGAATACGTAATGCACTCACCTTATATGTAAATGCAGTTCCTACACATATTCGACACCATTTCTACGTAAAATAATGCTCCTTTAATACATTTTTAATGCTAGAACATATTACAATTTCACGGTCTATAAAAATGGAAAAAAAACCTAACGAAACTAATTATGTACACACGCGTAATTTTACAATATAGGCACTATTATAGTTGCGAATGTTGTTAAATATATGTTTAAAGGATTTTACAGAAATGTGAATATAAATAAATAATCCAATAAATAAATTTACCAAAATATTCAATTACTTATACCTAATGGTTGTTAAGTCTGAGAAATGTTTTTTATACAAATTTAAATTGTATACGAGTGCATATTACCACTATATTAATAGTGGGGATGTTAGCCCAATAGGCTAACTTTGACTTTTATTTTTAAATTGTCTTAAAATGTTAATATAGTAGTATTAGTCCACAAGAATTTTTATTTCGCTTAAATGAAATCGCTTCATAGGATAAAATAGCATTCAAAATTTCAAATATATAAATTGGCGTGAAAACACGAGCCGCCATGTCACTAACTACTATGACGTTATTCTTGTAGTAAACAAACGCAAGTAACGCTCGGTGTAATTTTTTTTTATTTATTGTATAAAATAATGAGTTCCCATCGTTATACGTGCTGTTTGGTGCCGAACTACAAGAGTACAAGTGTGAGGACATCACAAAAGTTGTTTATAAAACTGCCAGATGATACTAAAATGAGAAAGACTTGGTTACAACTTGCAAGGAGAGATCCAAAATTATTATCAAGTAAAATTATTTTTGTGAGGATCACTTTGATGTAAGTACTATTTTGTCTTACACTTTCGGTAACTTTAAACTTTACAACCAATGTAAACAAGTGAAGTCTTATCTGTCATATTTGTAATTTTGAGGTTATGTCTAATAAATAATGTTCAAATTACCTATATTATACACAATTTTATGAACATAAGTCCCTACTTAGCTTTAAAATTAGAAATTAACAAATAGTATACACTTACACAGATGTTTTAATGTTCCTAAATTCGGCAGAACAGAAATCGAGAATTGTCGTAAAGAATTTAATCACCATTATTGTGTCAATTCTTGCAAAATCGTACTAACTGCTTTTAGAAATCCGCCCTCCATGATTAATTATTATAAACTTGAAAAAACAACACGAAATCAGTCCAAATATTCACAAAGCAGTCACGATAGGATAAGCGTAGGTTTTGTTTACTACAAGAGTGACGTCACATTTAACACCATGGTGGCGGGTAGCATTTTGTGACACAGACTAAAAAATTGCAATTTTAAAATTGAAATAATAAATCAACCTCGTGTTTTTGCGAATACAAACCGATAATTTCTGATTTCGACTGCGACTGCGTTTCGGACACTTTTTGTCAAATAACAATCAAACTAAACTTGAGGCGTTTCTAGGCAACAGATTTTCATGCAGAATTTTCGATCACGCACGTAATATACAGAATAGTTTTAAGCATTTTCCAAGTTACATTAAAAATGTCCCCCTATTTAAAGATATTTTGACCATACATGCTTTTAATCCGTTACATCTCGAAAAATGTACTTACTATGTAAATCAAATTTTAGGTATCGATAACATAGAGCTTTATTCATACACTACCTGTTGTCATATTTTTTTATTTTAAAATTTTATTTTTTTTTTGGAATAAATTTAAATTTTTTTTATTCATCTACTGATATTATTTATGTTGAAGAAATGTATTACTTAGGTATATGTTACAACATTGTTGTATGCTACCACAAAAATGTTTTGTAAACCTCACAGAGGAAAAAATATTACTATATACGGAAAATCGCGTGTGTAGAATATAAACTACTTCAATACATTTAATGTTGGTGCAATGGAAACAGAATGACTTTATAAAAGTAATATGTACAGAACTGACCATTTTTAGTAATATTGTTAAAGATTTAAAGATTAGAGCTCGCCGGTGTACTAATTTTATTGAATTGCATCGTGACAATAATTTCTACATCATAAAGTGTAATTTACCATATTTCTTAATATTCCCATTATTTGCAAACTATGTATGATGGTTAAATAAATCAAATGATAATAGAAGAGGGTTATTTAAAATTAAACACTGCTACTATACAGGGTGACTAATTTTATCTGCAAAACTTCAAAAATCTATAGAATAAGTGGAAATAAGGGCAGTTCATTGAAGAAGCTTAGTTTCATAACTTTGTTTTTGAAATATAGGGCATAGCAACTTCAATTTATTTTCGGTTTATTTTGGTATCGACATTTATTGTGATATCGATCTGAAATTGGGTACATGCAGTACATTTATCAAGACCAATAATAACATTAGAATTATTTTATTGGAAAAGGTATACTGGGTGATATTTTTTTCGGAGTCGTGGTCTATTTAAGTCACTCAAATCTTTTTGTAGGACGCCACTGGTCATTTTTGGTAATCCATACATACTCCCTGATTTAGGTCGAAAATTTTGTCACTTGGTGTTCACCGATATTGTGCTTCAGTTGATCAGTAAAATTCGTTCCGATGAATAATTGTTATATAATCGATTGGTTATAATAAATTAATATCTATGAAATTATTGACAAATGCAGCATATCAATGATGGTGGTCAGTAACAATCCAACAAAGCAACATTTTATTTTTCAAATATAACAGCTTAACAGAAGAATATTAAAATAAAAAAAATATAGATTCGTGAATTAACAAAAACATCAAGTGTAGTAATTGTTCAAATTGTTCACCATTAACTTCAACATATTTCTCACAACGACGATTAATTTCATTTCTGACTTTTCGTAGTTGTTCCTTGTCCGCTCTCAATATGGTTGAAAATGTTGTATGCGAAATTGTTCTCATGAATCGATGAATAAACTTTATATTCCAAGTAGCCCAAGTACGGAAATCTAGGGATGTTAAGTCGGGAGAAAAAGGAGGCCAGACAAATATACCATTTCTATCTATCAAGTTTTGAATATAATTTTCGTCCAACCAATCTTTTACTACCCTACCACAATGGGCTAGAGCTCCGTTTAACTGTATTCATCTGTTTTAAAGATAAACCAAATGTACATAATCAGGTAAATCCACAATTTTATCTTCCAAGAATTCCCGAAACAATTCAGATTCGGTCGAGAAAGAAAGATATGCGGTCCAACTAAATACTCACCAATGAAACTCATGCACACATTCACAATAAATTCATGTTGAAACGATCTTGGTCTGATAATAGGCGAATTATCATATACCCAAACATGGTAATTGCAAAAATTAGTGATTTACTTACTGGTGCAGCAGGCTTTTTCCGTTCACAAAATGTTGGAAAGAAGATATTGGTTATTTTCCATCAAAATTAGCAATTGACGACAGAATTGCACCCATTTTTCTGAATCTCCTTGTATTAAATTTTATACAGAATGAAGATGGTAGGCATGACGTTTGTCTCTTTTCAAAACTCTAACTAACGTTCTCTGACTTGCTCTTCGACGACGATTGTTGAGTCTAGTACCGAGTCATCTCTGTCAAATGCTTGAAGAATCATGACATCTCTTCTTAAAACTTAAGATGATAAAAGATTTTATCGAAACATATGCAACAGTTTCATTTAATAAAATATTATAAAATCCGAAAGCACAAATTTATTAACCCTTGTAAATATATTGTACATACGAGACTATAACTATTACATTAATCCTTCAATTAAATTTAGATTATCTCATTTGGCTTGTGAAATGTACCAGCCTCTAATAAATTTCTAAAGAAATATGCGAAAACTTGCCTTTTTTAGATATTTTGCTCGATTTGGGAAACGACATTGATATTCTGGTGACGCCGTTTCCTTTATAAAATCTATAACAAAATACCATGTGAGCATATTGTTCATTAGAATATTTAAAGAGAATGATTTTAGAAGTGTTTTCCTGTTTATATTCGCGAATGGACTTAATGACGGAACTCAACAATTGTTATTTTTCTTTCAATTACGACAAGAGATATCTAGATTTTGATAGATAATTGATATGTGCATTCGTGCAAATTTTGATTCGCGTTTCACTGATCAACTCTTAGGCTAATATATATTAAAATGAGTCAGTGGGTAAGATTACATAAATTATACTGGTGTAAATTTTTCGTTCTTGTATTTCATATTTAGAAAATCTCGGGTTGCGTTCCAACAAGTCAAATAACATAGTGTACTTTCCTTGGGAAATTTTTTTCCATTTGCAGATACGTGTTGATGAAATACTTTCCATCACTTAATAAACCACAATGCTCCGGAAAAAGATGAGAAAAAATGAAGGACGTTAATTTTTACGTACATTTTTGTATGCCGTGAGAAGATTTTTAACAATTTCCTCGTAATGTTCAGCTCTTCTGTTGCCAATTCATTAGCTACTAGTTTGAATTCATTTCATACGACTTTCAGCTTTCATTGGAATATTTCATCAAATTAATTAATGGTCCATAATTAAACCTCGTATTTCAAAACCGATGAAATAACTTCTTTCATTTTCGCCTCACTGACTAAATTTTGTTTATAAGTACTGGAAACCTGGTTCGTTCCTCTACATTGCTTTCACACACTGTTTCATTGACCCCCAATTTGATGTGAAGTAGAAGCAGAATATTCTTCTCGACATCAACCAATGTCTTGTTTTGGATGTTGCAAGCTCCGGGATTTAGTGATATCCTTGAGGGTCACTAATTTTTTATATAATACAAAATACGTGCTCTGTTGACCCATTCAAAGATGAAGCAACAAGATTTTGTATAACCGAGTTGCATCGTTAGAATAATGCTATAAGTTTCAAATAACCGCAAATTTATCATCGATAATCTCACATTTTATGCACTTAATTAAGAGCTTCACATTGTGATACGACTATTTCATACGAACTGCGTGGCCTATAGGAACGGATGACACAAGGTTACCATTATGAATCAGAACAGCTTTTAAACTCAATTTAGAAGAGTCTGGTTTTCAGTCTCAATTTCATTAAACAAGCTTTTTCACTATAAATTCTGTTCCATTTTAATCAACTGGAAAGGATCTGCAAACTTTTACATTTTCTTGTGGAAGATTGCATTCTTGAAATCTGTTAGGTAACAGTTCTATTTTATTATTTGGGAGATTTAAGTTTCTGATAATTTCGTTTTTATAATTTTATCATTTTGTGTGGATCTAAATACAGATGTATCGACACAAAACTAGGATCAACTGAAGTTGAAGGTTCATATTCAGGAAAATCATCTTAGACATCAGCTAATTGTTTATTATATTCTGCAGTATATTTAGACAGTTGATCGGGAATGGGAAGGTCTTTTGTATGTAGTACTGGTCGAATAGCAGGTGGTATATTGGAGTAATTTATGATCCACTTTTTTCCTTGGAAATTTCTGTTTAAAGGGGAAGCATCATATAAAAATAACAATCTGTTGAATGATCTGAAAGTTCTCTTCGTATCATAGAAATAGTAAAACTCATCAAATGGTCTTTATGGTACAACTAACACGGAGATTAGATGCACATGTATTACAACAAATATGAGCCACCCATTTTTTTTCTTGCTCCTCAACCTTGTGGCTTGTAACGATGTCTGATCAGACGCCCAAAATATATGAGAAAGTGTGTTTGGCCGTCGGAATACGTAATGGTGTTTGCTTTCGGATAGATGGTTTGGAGAATTAATCCAGAATTCCTGTTAGTTGTAAATAAGAAAGCCCAAAGTATACATATCAGAGTTTATTTCAATAAAGCAACATTTATCCAAAACATGCAGTCAAATAAACATAAAATCAGATTCTCTAAGAATTAAACCAACTCAAGTACAAAATTAATAAATCCCTTTTACATATATACATCGGTGAAATTAGTTTACGGGGAGGAGTGTAATTTCAGTGATTAAACGGTACGACGGTAGGCTTCAGCACCACATGCTGAAGGAAACATCCAGGACACGATGCGACGGTAACTTCGACAATTATTTAACGGCAGCGAGTCCAGCTCAACGCGCTGAAGACTCACGTCAATATATAATTACGGGACTGGTAACGGCGGTTGGTTTAGAAAATATTTATTAACAACGGGTCCAGCTCAACTCGCTGACGGCCCCCGGCAATAAATAATCACTAGACTGGTGACTGCGGTACAGGACGGTAAAATAGCTACCAACACGAGGAGGTCAAGCTTAGCGCGCTAAAAACCACAAGAAGGTGGACCAGACATTCGGCCGGGCGACGTTGTCGTCAGATTCTGAATTCTAACAAATGAAGTCAAGCTCAACGCACTTAAGACTCCTCAACTACCAAGCTCAACGCACTGAAGGTAGCTGTCAGTAGAAAACTGAATTTATTCTCTTGGCTACGGCGATTCTATTAATACCAAAATTATGGCCATGCTGGTAGGAAGTGCGTGGCAGCACATGTCAAACAGTAATAGCAGAAACTTCTGGAAATGAACATCTGCATAATTCATCACATGGCAGTAGGAAGTGCACGGTAACACAAGACTAACGGGAATTTCCGAAACTATGGTAATGTACTTATGTATGATTCATTACAGGCTGAAATATAATCGGTAAGCTGTTCTTATCACTGGAGGTCGTTTTCTGTTCTTCTTCTTCTTCTTTTCCAGAAACTGAGGTTGGACTGACGGTGAGTGAATTTATGTATTTCGATGTTAAAATGGTCACTTACAATGAATTGCCGCACAAAATTCAATTTAATTTCAATTATAAAATTTTTCTTTCTTGAAAAAATTTATTAAAAATTAAAGTATTACTACACAAATATTTTTTTAAATGCAAAATTCAGAAAATGAAGTTACAATAATGCTGACCACCATATCCTCACAAATTTTCTAAACTAGGACAATTTAAGGATTTTGAAAGTTATATTGGTATTTACTATAGTACAACTAAAACTGGCTCAATTTGTCAGCGAAGTATTTTTACTGTTGACTAATTTGACTGAGGTAATAAAATATATTTTAAACTCTTATCTAATGAATTTTTGTACTGGGAATATTGGAAATTTAAATAAATAATTTCTAAGTCCAACGGGAAATGCAAAATATATCTCTAGCTAAGTGTCAATTCGCTGCTGCTAAATATTAATCAGTTTTTCAATATATCCATAATCGAATAGCCGTTAACTTCTATACCTTCGGGTATTTAGAAATCCATTAATGGTAAAGTTTTGTGATACTGCATCCAGAATAAAATCCCAAGTTCCTTTTGGGTATAAACAATCAAAAGTCCATTAGTAATTTTAACCGTATATCATGAATATTGCTTTCCATTTTTGAATGATTAAAATAATCAGTAACAGAATTAGTTCAACATTTTTCATAAATTTTTTTCATAAAAGTTATGTTATCCTCAAAAATTACTATTTTAATAAATCGTGACGTTTTAAGGGTCTCTTTTCAGAAGTGCCTTATGTTCAGAATGCCCCCTTTATTATTAAGTAGTATTTTTCTTAAAATAACCTAACTGAAACTGTTATATCCATTATTCTAAAACCTACCTTGTACATATATAATTATATAGCCCATTCGAACCACATCAGTAAACATTGCACATAAACAGTAGACTTAAAACGATTATCAAAATAAAAACTTGAATAATATAAATTCTACTTTTATTTTTACAAATTGAAATAGGTGATAGAACACGTCATTTTAAGATAAAAGTTTTCTACAAACATGTATTGAAAAGTATTTTGTAAGGAAGCTACAGCCCCACTAAGGGGTTTTTCTCTTAATGGATTTTTACAATATTTCAGAAACCGTTAAAGATAGAATTATGAAATTTGGTGCACATTATAAATTTTATGAGCTGTTTCTGTTAAGAAATGAGACGTTCAGAATCAGCTCGAAAAGTAAAACCCAAAATTTGTTTAAAAAAAAACTTAAGAAAAATCTGTTTAAAAAATTTTTTAAAGATTTCTTAGCATTGCTTGATAATTACTGTTTTTGTTTATATAGAATAAGAAATAATCAGAGTGAAGTATTCGAAACTTTATATCATTACTTCTAATCTGGATGAATACCTATGATGCAAAACTATAGAATAGAATAGAATAGAATAGAATAGAATAGAATAGAATAGAATAGAATAGAACAGAACAGAACAGAACAGAACAACAGAACAAAACGGAATAGAATAGAATATAATAGATCAGAATAGAATATAACTGAATAGAACAGAATAATTGATTCATCCAATGGATCGCAATACAGGATATAGGACGAGTCATAAAAACGTTAACTGAAAGCAAAAGAAAAAATACTCGAATTGCCTAATATATACTCTATGTATAGCACAAAGTGTGGCCAGTTAGAAAAAAAATACGAGCGATGGCTGCGAACTAGAACGAAACGAGATGGAATAAGTCATAACCAGCGAACATAAGTACAGGCTCAGTCTGCTTCCCACCAGCCACCTACAAATACACTCACACTGTTACGTCAATCTCGCTTGTTCAATCGGTCTTTGTTAACAATTGACCACATTATTCTGGTTGAGGAAATGCTTGTCCAGTGCAGTATATGGTGTTTTGATGTTTTATGGAAAAGTCATGTCAGTGTTTCATATCAAGTTTCACCGATTTAAAAAAATTAAATCAATGATAAAAACTGAAAATAAGTAGTCTGAATAATATTTAATACAAAATGAGGTGCAAAGCAAATGTACAACAATGATTGCAATAATATTAAGTTTTGACCCTCTCCACTAGACTGCCCGAAAAATGTTTGTTCTTCATTTATTACTTATTGCACTCCTTCCTTTTCTTCTCTTTGGTTTGTGGTCTGCTTTTTTCTACACAATATTTTTGATAATACCCCATAAAAACAGTCCAATGGTGTAAGTTTCAGAGATCGTAGAGTCCACTCTATTAGGAGACTATTTCGTCCTAGCACTCGATTGGAGAACTTCTGGTTGAGCCAATTCCTCACTACTTCGCATCCAAATAGAGGTACCATCATACCAGAAGTACATGTAGATGTTCTCTCTAATTCCCTATATTCATAATGCGAGAGAAGTGAGGAAATAGTTCCCTAGTTGAGTAGACTCCAATGCGGCTGTTTTGTTTCACTATTATCATAATGATTATCATATAATGCGAATAAATTTTCAGTATTTTGGAATTGCATTTTTTAAATAAAAAAAAAGGAATTTTTTTATTTTTAACCAAATTTTGGAAAGAGATATAATGTTTTGTTTCTCAGTTCTACGATGTGAGCATGTTAAACATCCCTACCCCATGACAAAGTGGGAGTTTGGCAAAATTTTCAGGTTAGGAAGGAGAGTGCTTACAAAAGCACTGATAAGCTTATCTCCTAGGCTAGGTGATTGGTCTTGGTAGCGGATATAGGCCGACATTAAAAGAGTGATTAAATGAGAAAAAAGAAAAAATTATCAATTTATTTATTAGATAATTTTTTACTTTTTTTTTGTAGTACTAATACTAGATAGGTATTTATTGACCACTATGTATTATTTAGGGCAGGTACCTTTGTAACGTTTAAATTTCCTACTAATTCTATTTAGGAGGTCACAGCTTTTAAATGACCTAAAATAGTGTGTATATTTCGTTGGTTTTGATTCCTGGGACATGATTTTTACTTGTAGCCTGCACCTGGAACAGAATTTGTTGTTTAGATTAGATTTGTAGAAGTTGTAGATATAAAATTTATTTATGTGTAGTTTAAGGTACCTTTGAAGGGGGTTATTAATTTATTAAGATTCCGATCTGAACATTCGTGTGACAAAATCCCTCGAAAATTGGTTTCTCTATTTTTTTATTTTTACATAACCGACATATTTAGTGGCTATAACTGAATGTAGTAGTTCTGATTAAAACCTAAAATAATTGGGGATTACATTCCTTTAAAATAATATTTAAATTCATATATTTTACCATTTCATAGTTGAACTTAATTCTGAATTTTCGTAAATAAAATCTTTCTATTTTTCTGTATTACTCAAAATTCCAGTGTTTTGTAGAATATTTGCATCTATTGAAATTCATTTTACTATCCACTGAGGATAAAACTTTGGCATACCTAAAAGAATAAATAAATTGTTTAGTAGCTGTATATTTCTAGTAAATTATTTTGATGAAAGTCTATATTTTACTTACCTTTAGCCATAGAACCAACCTCTGAGAACAAATAAAAGTCATTCCTTTCTAGTTTCTACAATAATTATTTATAACAAATTTATATAACTTCATACTTTTTACTTTTTATGCAATTTGACAGACGTCAAATATTTCTCAGGTTGACCAACACTATTTCCACTTTCCACTATTTAGGTAAAAGTTAAATCAATAAATAATCAATTAATGAACAATTATTTTTATACAAACACTTTATTTAATCTTATAGGTAATAATAGAGCACATTTTTATATTTTGTAAAGTAAATATTTAGAGAAGTAATTTTACGTGTGGAGCCATCTCTTGAGAGTAGCTGAAACACTAGCTTGATTTATATAGATTTTTAGGCTATTGGGTTTTTATCAATGCTAGGGCGGTTTTTCAATATAGGATTTTAAATTTCAAGCGTGTTCTGGTAGAATTTTGACACTCTCTTTTCTAACGTGCTAGTGGCAATATCTATTCAAAGTTTTTGATATTTTTAATCATCCGTTTCGGGAGCAATCTTTGTGTAGATTTTACTTGTGGTTTGACTATAGAAGGAATCAAGGTATTTGGGTTTGATTAATTTTTTATCAAATCACACTCGCTAAGAGGATTATTTTGCCCTTTGCACCATCAACGTGTGAACACGTTTTCAGAAATTTTATTTGTTAAATACGTTTTGTATTATTGAGGAAAACCCTTTGGAAAAGGTACGTAACTGTTTATTAGATATAGGTATTATTATAATTTGGATTTTCTATATATTTATTATAGGGTTTTTTTTTGGGGAGTCATTTTTCAACCGGCTATTTGATAACGATAGCTGTTTTGTTTATCAGCTGCTTTGGGACCTGTCATGGTGTGGCATTGAGCCGATTCTCGATTGTTGCTGTCGACGAGCGATCTAGACCATATCGACAGCTCTCTTTTGGTGATCCAGGGATAAGGGACCAGGGGTTACGCAAGTTTTTTTATTAATTTAGTTTTATTTCCATTATTATTTTATCTAAAATTATTGGGACATACAACTATTAGAAAATAACAATAAAAAAAATAGGGGTAGTTATAAGTTACTTTTTTTGTGTTACCATACTTTGGCACTGGTACTGGTATATAATTTGGTCATAATATATACATATTTTTTTATTATTTATATACAGGGGGGAACTTAAGCTTAAGCGACGCCATATAAATTTGATTTTCTGCTTTATGGTATATTTACTACTAGTACTGCGTGCCTTGTTTTCTTATTTATTTACTATTATTTTTTTTTATATATATATATTGTCAATCTACTACTCAGTGGAATAAATTTGTGATATTTAGCTTGTCGTTTCTTTGGTAATTTGTTTGGTAGGTTTGATAGTTACCTTACTTATTTTTTTTTATTGCTAATAATCTAAAATTTACCTGGCGCCCAGATATATCTGCAACGAGTGCAGATATATATATATATATATGTATATATATAGTTGAGGTATTAAGCGAATAAGGAACTCCGCCCGTCTCCACTGTTGCCTGGCCGGAGCATACCCAACTGTCATCAGGACAGCTGGTTTCATGTAACGCTTCTCACAGGGAGTTGAACGTTGCACCTTGTGAGCCTCTTAACTGAAGGCTAGTACTATATTTTCAAAAATATCAATGAAATCATGATACAAAATATTTCAACTAAAACAGCTAAAAAAATAAAATATTTGTTAATATAACTATTTGAAAAATAAATAAAAAAATATGAAAAAAAATCGTATTCTAAAAGTGCAACTTTAGTTAACTGGTACACAAATTACCGGAACTTGTAAAGGCTTGAGTATTAATTTTGTATTTGAATAAGTGTAGTGTTTATATGTATCTTATTTCAAGTGATCTAACTTTCGATGTAAGATGAATTCTCTCGATGTAAGATTAATTCTATCACCCATTTATAATTATTTAAATCAAAAAATGATTTTAAGAGTCATTTTATCGTCAAAGAAGTTTCTAAAACTTAAGATGTAGATGCTTTATTGGAAAAAATTAAGTGTTCTCTTACTTTGTCTACAAATACATTTGTTAAAAAATAATACATCTGCACCCTTTTGGATCAATTTACATTCATACCAATGATTTTGTTACTTTAATAATTCTTGTTGTCTGGTGCGCAAAGTAAATTGTTAATCCACATATAATTAATGTAACAATTTTAACAATTTAAACTATATAATGGCTTGGACTGTATCACAGATTATTTTATTAGATAAACATTTCAGAGTTACAGAAATATTTAGTGGAATAATAAAGGGGACCTGAGTGGTTTTGCTTGTCAGTGGCTAAAACGAATTTATTAGCATATAATAATACATGGACCAATATTTTATAAATGTCTTTAATTCCAATATATGCTTATGATATAATATGTATCTTGTGGGGATAAGTCAACTTAATTGATAACATTGTTTTTTTACATTTTCTAAATACCATTCTCACTATAATAATATAATTGATATTAACAGTGGTACTAACAACATTAAGAAAGTATCGCTCCAGTTATTCCAAAGGAAGTAATTGCTCTCTTTAGCCTCTTATGAAAACATATAACTAGCAGAAGGTTTTTTATTTAAGTTTAAATAGTAAATTTTGTTTTGTTTTATGTACTGTACCAACTTTTCAAAAAAAAATAAAACAAAACAAAAACAAAATAGATCCATGCTTTTATATTTTGAAACTCATCGGTTGATTTTTATGAACCATATCTTAAAATATTCACAAATGTTTATTCTGTTATGAGTTTTCAATACTCCCCTTTTTTTTAGTAAAAATGTTCCAGCGGATCTTAAATAAACCATGTCCCATTTACAATTCTCAATTGAAAGATGTTAATATTTTCACACCATGTAACGACGATATTTATTTTTCGATATACCTATCTCTTTTTAGTATAACTATTAGTAGTGGTGAAAAGTACGTGAAACTTCTCATATGGTCCAAATGCTACTGTCCGACCGACATCAAAGATATCACTGTGGCGGATAGCGACTTGCGAAGCAAGTACCGAGTGCGGCGAGCCCAGGTGGACTAGACTACTATTATTAAATATAATTTGACCGAAACAACTACTCAGCGGGCAAATACCTCGACCTGCATTGGATTATACTTTCAAATCATGATAGATCGTTAGCCAATATTATTTGTCAATTCCTAACCAGACATAGACCGGTTTCGAATTTATTAGTTCTCCTCAGTATGCCATAAGTTATGGAACAGACAAATTATAGTGGCCAACCTGCTAGTCATATACTGACTAAGGTAACTTGAGTAGTGGTGAGAGGTATATGAAACTTCTCATGTGGTCCAAATGCTACTATCCGACCGACATCATAGATGTCTCTGTGGTGGATAGCGACTTGCGAAGCAAGTACCGAGAACAGCGACCTCTAGCTTAGGCGGACTAGACTACTGTTATTAAATATGACATGAACGAAACAACTACTCAGCGGGCAAATACCCCGACCTACATTAGATTATACCTATAACTATTAGTAGTGAAATGTTAAACTGATTTACAATTTATTTTATATTATCCGACCATTATTATGATTTTCTTTTATTTCTTAGTATAATAGTTAATACGGGTATACAGGTATTTTAAATATGACAATCAACTGTGCAAAAGAAGACAAATCCGAAGTATGGTATTTTCTGTAAAAGAGGAAGAATCACTAAGAAGCTTTATTTCTTTTCACAGAAAGATTAAAGTAATCTTTTTCTTTAAATAATACATTCAAAGTTGAAATATATGATATTTATTTTAAGATGATTTCTTCGATTGGATTTATGCCTTTTTTTTATGCCAGACTAGAGTGTAGACTTATTTCATTTTGCCCTATCGGTATGGAATTTTATTCCTATTTGCTAAATCAAAAAGTACTCTGGAAAATATCTCTCTGATCAAGAGCAGTACTTTTTCATGTTTATCTAAAAAACAATAAAAAATGGATTTATCCCATTCTGCAGAGTAGCTCCTCATATTATTCCGGCTATAACAAGATCATGGTACACCCCCCTTGTCTTCTTTAGTTTTGAAGATAATTGATGAAATTTGGGATATCTTATATACATAATAAGCACCACTTTTTGACATACAGGTGATTTTTTTGTTCACATCCGGTTTCGCCGGAAGTGACACCAATTTTCGATTTTTAAATGGAACACCCTATATGTTATTACATTTTTGAATTCTGCATAATTTTCTGAATCCAACGATAAGTGACATTTCAAACGTCAAAATTTTTTTGTAATGTAATTTTTAGTTTTCCATTTAAGTGTGCCACGACGGTTCCAGTTTATACTGAATGACCCGTAGAATGCTAGAAAAATCGAAATTTCGTCAAACTTTAGTTAGTTACTTCTTAACATTTAATTAGAACAAAATTGTATTTTCTTATTTTCTTTTAGCTGTAATTTTGTTTGTATTTATCGTACATCTTAATACGACATGTGAATAAATTCCTTATTAATAGTACTAATAAATGGTACCAAGGTACCCATATGGTTCCATTTAAAAAAATTGAGTTTGGCCCCAAGAACCATTTTGATCAACTTTATTTGCTCATAAATCACGTAATTTATTATTTTTGACGGGATTTCGATTTTTCTAGCATTACAAGGGTCATTTACAATAAATCGGAACTATCATGGCACACTTAAATGGAAAACGGAAAATCATATTAAAAAAAATATTGACGTTTGAAATTTCACTTATTTGGTATCATTGGATTCAGAAAATTATGCAGAATTCAAAAATACAATAATATATGGGGTGTTCTATTTAAAAAATCGAAAGTTAGTGTCGGCGAAACCAGAAGTGGAAAAAAATCACTTGTATGTCAAAAAGTGCTGCTTATTATGTACATAGGATATCCCAAATTTCAATCAATTATCTTCAAAACTAAAGGAGAAAAAGGGAGTGTACCATGATCCTGTTACAGCCGGTATTATGTAGATCGCCGCGCGCTTCCTGTAGTGTAGATATAATAGCCAGCGTGCGCTGCTAAAATTGAGTCTGTTGCCAGCCGCTGGCCATGATACTCGACCACTGTACAAAGTAGGTACTATCGATATCTTATAGTAGTGACGTCAGAATCAACTTGTAGAAGTTACAATTACAAGTCACTGTGACGTAAGTAATATCTAGTGCATCGATTTTCTGTATTCTCGTCCACTCTAACTGCAATTATTAATATAAAAATTTCAGAAAGTTGAATCAGTCGTTCTCCGAGCACCGTGTACAACAGTTAAGCCAAGCTTCAACCGTCTCTACGAAACACCATGTAGGAATTAAATTTCATGTTCCGCCAGAAGACAGTAGTGCTCTACAGTTTCGCCAGACTAGATGTGTCAATACCAGATGTCAACAACACTGCCACCCCTAATCAGGAAGTAACAGTAAATTGAAGTTTGGTCAAAGCAGCCATCGTGGTTATTGTTGCGAGTCCGTTACTGTATTACTAATTTGTGTATTTTCTCTCCTCGGTTCAGTATTAATATAATTTCTTCCTAAAAGATTACGTCCTGTATTGCGCCTAAAGTTCTACTGGCGATCTTGTGTTGGTCGATCGACAGGTAACGCCATATTAACATACGTACCATTGTCATCAGCTTAAAGTCACCACCTTCTGATATGCTCCCTTTCTAGCAGTATTTGTAGTGAGACGTGCCTGAAAGAGAGAGCGAGCATCAAGGAAGGTGGTGACTTTGAGTTGATGACGATTGTATCTTCTGTGCTCAATTCCTTAAAGTACGACCATATTAATATAATTTCCTCCAAACAGATTACGTCCCGCGGGCCTGTGCTATGCCCAAAGTTCTGTCGTCGACCTTGTGTTGTTCGATCCTCAAGGTAGCGCCGTATTAACATATGTACCTTCTGTTGTTGTTGTTACCTTAAGGTACCACTGTATTAATATGATTTCTTTCTAACAGATCACATCCTGTATTGTACTCGAATTCCTGTTGGCGATCTTTTGTTGTTCAATACTTAAGGTGGCGCCATTTTAACGCATGTACCTTCTGTTGTTCGATTCCTAAAGGTACCATCGTAATAATATAATTTCTTTCTAATAAATTAGGTCCCGCGTGCCTGCGCTGTGCCTGAAGTCCTGTAAGTGACCTTTTATTGTTCGATCCTTAAGATCAAATTAACATATATACTTTCCTTTGTTCGATTCCTTAAGTTACGTAATGTTAATTCATACATTTCCTTACAGGTATATTACTCACCATGTACCAACTAATAACCAAGTTTCTATAAATAGAGATATAGTTTTCTTGCATATAATTGATGTTTGGCTCATCATTTCTGGTATTCATACATTGCTTGCTGTAATCATATTTGCTATGTTGCTTCTGGCCGTTTAAGCACCTGCTCTTTATATCATTTTGCTTACATTCCGTCACTGCACCTGCTTGCTAGTATTACCCTGTATGTACTGTAGTGTAATAAAAATATACATAAATTTTGTATATAGTACTTTGCAATAATAAATGTCGATATAGTGAACCTGAGGTGTGTTGGAATCTTTGATGTGAAGATAACACTGACATAGTTTTCGATGAAGCACCAAAACACCATATACTGCACTCGACGCGCGATTCGCCAATCAAGTTGACATCATCTGGAGATGATTAAAATTAACCTTATGCTAACGCTGTGTCTTATTTATAAGTAAACTATTGTCACGGTTCTGTGTACCGTGATTCGCTAACCAATAAAGAGGGCTATTTGGGATTGACCCGCCATCACTAATCATACTATCTTTACACTTTGTTATTTCCAAGCATTCAAATTTAAAGAGACTTTGAATTTCTTCGTTCTTTCAAAATGAAAAGAAAATCCAAAATTTGTATCGATTCCATTCGATCTTCGATTCACCCGTGGTATTGGCAAGATTTTTAAAGATATAGGTATGACAGTGGTTCATTCATCGGGAAACAACCTACAACATTTACGCAATCCAAAAGACAAAATTGAAAAAAAACGAAAAGTCTGGAATTTATGTAAAATTAGCTGTAAGGACTGTAACAAAAGTATGTTGGACAAACTAGACGATTAATTTAAACTGGATTCAAAGAGAATATGGCCCATCTCAAATATGGTAGAAGAGATAAGTCTAGTGTTACTCAACATGCGTTTAAGAACAACCATCAGATAGACTTTAGCAATTTAAGATTAATTAGGAATGAAACAAATACTAGACAGCTGGATGCATTTGAAAGCTTGGAAATCATAAAGTGTAAAAATAGTATGAATAGTGATAGAAAGCCAATCCCAAATAGTCCGCTTTATTAGTTAATGGGTCACGGTTCACCGAACCGTGACAATAGTTTAGGTATAAATAGGATAGATTTTTAACATAAAATTAGTTTTAATCATCTTCAGATGATGCCAACTTGGTTGGCGAAACGGGCATCGACTGCAGTATATGGTGTTATGGTGTTTCGTGGAAAAATACGTCAGTGTAATATAATGAAGTTTTTTTTTTTTTGGTTATTACTACTATTGCATCTCCACCGACCCCGGGTAAACTTTTTTAGACTCTCGGACATTGCCGTGTCTTCACTTCCGTTATCCAGCCTCTATTATCCCTGTAATAGAGAAAATTGGTGTTTCTTTATTTTAAAATTGGCGCTTGAGACCGTACCGTAATAAAAGTTCAACTTGCCGCCGTATTTTATAACGCCAAAGTAACACTTCACCTCTTGTACATATCGGAAGTACGTCACAATAATATAATCTTTTATTTATAGTTTCGAAATAATTGAAACTGCATAAAAATTAGGAAACTTACGAGAAGTAAATATAAAAAATTCAGATTTTCTTTGTACCACACGGAATGTGTCATATTCTTTCATATTTCTTAACGCCTACAGTTTATCATTAAAACATTTGAAATCGTTTGTATCTTACTGCTAGACCGCATCGATGTATCTTCAAAGGCATTATTCTTTGTTTTTCTCTTATTTATTAATTTCTTATTCCATTTCTTAAATTCAGTGTAAGAATAACCACGTGGCTGTATCTTGCAGATTTCTCCCTTAATTTTTTCAATAAAGACGTTCATTAGTTACTTAAACTTACCTATTATTTTATTATTATTTAAAATGTGCAATAAATTTAGGTGCATTGTTTATTTTATTTTATAAATTCTAGGAATATTATTATACAGTCACAAACTAAAAAATTAATAATTTAAAGACATATTATGGTGCGTACAGTCGTTTTTTCTATAATTCCAAATAAAACCTATACAAAATTACTAGTATCCTTTTATGCCAAGATCATTGATCATGCATCGTCCGCGTACATTACATCTTGCAATGCGTAACATGTGTGTGAGTCAACCCTCCTGAGTCAACTCCTTAGGGATCAGAACCTGGATGATGGAAGCTCCCAGTCAATCCCGGTAACGCGTCTTTTCAATCTGCAACGATGAGGCTGCATTGAACACCCTTCATTATTTCCATACTTCACTTTACTACTAGTCTGAGACTGAATGCTTTTTTAACAGTACAAAAACCTCGCTTGGTGTGATATTTATACTTCCTCGATTTTTAGAAGTGACGTAAGGTTAACTTCTACAATTTCGTTGAATAAAGGTTATATATTTCTAAATGCGTTAAAACAAAATACTGTTTTAATAACTTAATAAAAGCAGTTATCGAAAAAAAGTGACAAGATATATACAGTGTGTCTTACTTAAGGCTGTAACATCCCTGCAACTTTTTTAATTTTTATCCTATTTAAAGCAAATGGGTATCAAAAGATAGAGGACATTAAGATAATATTCTTATTACCACATAATCAGTTACTCTCTTCAAATGCAAAGCCACTTACCATACAAGATTGAATGAAAAGAAAGCATTTTTTACAAAAAAAAAATTATTAAGGAAAGTTGTTTAGAATTATCCCAAAAGGCCAAATCTACAATTTGGTTAAAAACAAAAAATAAGAAAATTCCCTAAAATGGTTGAAAAACCGCTGCCAATTACTTGGGGATCAGAACTTCCTCACCGTAGGTATTTAAACCCGCGTTATTACTTCCTTCTCTGTTCCATATATATATATATATATATATATATATATATATATATATATATATATATATATATATATATATATATATATATATATATATATATATATATATATATATGTATATATATATATATATATATATATATATATATATATATATATATATATGTATATATATATATATATATATATATATATATATATATATATATATATATATATATATATATATATATATATATATATATATATATATATATATATATATATATATATATATATATATATATATATATATATATATATATATATATATATATATATATATATATATATATATATATATATATATATATATATATATATATATATATATATATATATGAGAGATGGTAACTGGACACATTGTGAACTACTCTTGTAGGTTCTAATTGTTCGGATTTCTTGATGGGCTTTTGTTGTAGTTGAAGGCGGTTAAATTTATTCTTTAACCTCTCTGTACCAAAGATTCACAAAGAAGGAGCTCCTCTAAGACCAATTGTTAGCTCAATAGGGTCACCCACACAGCAGTTAGCAAGACACTTAGCCAGACAACTACAACCGTTTGCCGAGGAAGTTAAATCCTACGTGAAAAATGCAGACCATTTCATTGAGTTATTAAGAAATCAGACCGTCCAAGCGGAACATCTTCTAGTGAGCTTCGATGTCATATCCTTGTTCACCAACGTACCCGTAGAGGAGTCAATCGACATTATCAAGCGAAAATATCATCCAGCAGATCATATTCTTAGGCTAACTCAACATTGCCTAAATAATACATATTTTGCATACAATGAGCAACACTACAGACAAACCGAAGGAGCCCCGATGGGCTCCCCCTATCACCAGTTATTGCCAATCTCTTTATGGAGGATTTAGAAACTCGAGCACTACAATCTGCACCATTAAAACCAAGCCTATGGCTAAGGTACGTCGACGACACATTTGTGATTTGGACTCATGGAAGAGAGAATCTCACTAACTTCTTAGAACATCTGAATAGTATACACGACAAAATTAAGTTCACCATGGAGGTAGAGACTGACAGTCAGCTACCATTTCTCGACGTACTGGTCAAGAAGAAGCAAGACGGAAGTCTAGGCCACACAGTTTATAGAAAAGCCACTCACACTGACAGATACCTAAATGCACAGTCACACCACCATCCAGCACAACTAAACTCAGTAGTAAAGACATTAGTCACACGCTCGCAGAGACTAGCAGATGCAGACAACCTCAAAGAAGAAATGTCAACTCTTCACAAAGCGCTGCGAAAGAATGGGTTCACACAACAAAGAATACAGAAGTTGTCAAAACCATCTCGGCCGAGAAATCAAGAGGACTCCGAACAACCCATAGCAAAAGCCTATCTGCCATACATAAAAGGAACAACGGATAAAATAAGCAAACTTCTACGTAAACATAAAATAGAAACAACTTTTAAGACCGACAAGAAAAATCAGTACCATTCTTCGAAATCCAAAGACCAAAATTCCTCTAGAAAGTCAAGGGGTATATGAAATACCTTGCCAAGATTGCAACAAATCATACATAGGACAGACCAACAGAAAAATAAGTGCAAGACGCGAAGAACACATAAACGCTGTTAGAAAAGACGAGAGAACATCATCTTTAGCTCAACATGTCAAAACTACAGGACATAGGATTGATTTCGACAAAACAAAAACACTAGCCAATATCGAGCATTACAAGTCAAGAATCATCAGGGAGGCCATAGAAATAGAGAAAAGACCACACAATCTAAATACACGAGATGACACCCAAAGACTACCTACCACATGGAAGCCTGCTCTGGTATTGCATGCTGCTGTCCATGAGGAAGCAAGAAACATAACGCAACGAACACACGAAGAGGAATCAACCAGAGCTAATCTAATAGGACCAAGTACACGGAGTCGCCCTCGAAATCAGGAGATGGGTGCAACAGACCGTGACATAAGCACAGACACACGCATGCGCGTCCGAACAGGACCGATTACACGAAGCCGAGCTCGAAATCAGGAGATGGGTGCAGCAGACCATGACGCCCGGAGTGTGTCGAGAGCAACAGAGCGTAACATTGGTAGAGTATATAAAGAACTGCCAGATCCAGAAAACGTCATTTCAGTTCGAGTAACCAGAAGCCGCAGTAAGCAGTTATCGGTTAGAACCTGAAGATGGCAGATGAGATTCTGCCGAAACGTCGTTCAGACAACCACGGTCCCTCTGGGAGCCTATCACCTACGCGGGAGTATACCCGGAAAACGAATTTAACATTCACCACCCGCGAAAACCTGAAAAACAACATATATATATATATATATATATATATATATATATATATATATATATATATTTCTAAATGCGTTAAAACAAAATACTGTTTTAATAACTTAATAAAAAGCAGTTATCGAAAAAAAAGTGACAAGATATAACAGTGTGTCTTACTTAAGGCTGTAACATCCCTGCAACTTTTTTAATTTTTATCCTATTTAAAGCAAATGGGTATCAAAAGATAGAGGACATTAAGATAATATTCTTATTACCACATAATCAGTTACTCTCTTCAAATGCAAAGCCACTTACCATACAAGATTGAATGAAAAGAAAGCATTTTTTACAAAAAAAAATTATTAAGGAAAGTTGTTTTTAGAATTATCCCAAAAGGCCAAATCTACAATTTGGTTAAAAACAAAAAATAAGAAAATTCCCTAAAATGGTTGAAAAACCGCTGCCAATTACTTGGGGATCAGAACTTCCTCACCGTAGGTATTTAAACCCGCGTTATTACTTCCTTCTCTGTTCCTATATATATATATATATATATATATATATATATATATATATATATATATATATATATATATATATATATATATATATATATATATATATATATATATATATATATATATATATATATATATATATATATATATATATATATGATATATATATATATATATATATATATATATATATATATATATATATATATATATATATATATATATATATATATATATATATATATATATATATATATATATATATATATATATATATATATATATATATATATATATATATATATATATATATATATATATATATATATATATATATATATATATATATATATATATATATCTATATATATATATATATATATATATATATATATATATATATATATATATATATGAGAGATGGTAACTGGACACATTGTGAACTACTCTTGTAGGTTCTAATTGTTCGGATTTCTTGATGGGCTTTTGTTGTAGTTGAAGGCGGTTAAATTTATTCTTTAACCTCTCTGTACCAAAGATTCACAAAGAAGGAGCTCCCTCTAAGACCAATTGTTAGCTCAATAGGGTCACCCACACAGCAGTTAGCAAGACACTTAGCCAGACAACTACAACCGTTTGCCGAGGAAGTTAAATCCTACGTGAAAAATGCAGACCATTTCATTGAGTTATTAAGAAATCAGACCGTCCAAGCGGAACATCTTCTAGTGAGCTTCGATGTCATATCCTTGTTCACCAACGTACCCGTAGAGGAGTCAATCGACATTATCAAGCGAAAATATCATCCAGCAGATCATATTCTTAGGCTAACTCAACATTGCCTAAATAATACATATTTTGCATACAATGAGCAACACTACAGACAAAACCGAAGGAGCCCCGATGGGCTCCCCCCTATCACCAGTTATTGCCAATCTCTTTATGGAGGATTTAGAAACTCGAGCACTACAATCTGCACCATTAAAACCAAGCCTATGAAGCTAAGGTACGTCGACGACACATTTGTGATTTGGACTCATGGAAGAGAGAATCTCACTAACTTCTTAGAACATCTGAATAGTATACACGACAAAATTAAGTTCACCATGGAGGTAGAGACTGACAGTCAGCTACCATTTCTCGACGTACTGGTCAAGAAGAAGCAAGACGGAAGTCTAGGCCACACAGTTTATAGAAAAGCCACTCACACTGACAGATACCTAAATGCACAGTCACACCACCATCCAGCACAACTAAACTCAGTAGTAAAGACATTAGTCACACGCTCGCAGAGACTAGCAGATGCAGACAACCTCAAAGAAGAAATGTCAACTCTTCACAAAGCGCTGCGAAAGAATGGGTTCACACAACAAAGAATACAGAAGTTGTCAAAACCATCTCGCCAAGAAATCAAGAGGACTCGAACAACCCATAGCAAAAGCCTATCTGCCATACATAAAAGGAACAACGGATAAAATAAGCAAACTTCTACGTAAACATAAAATAGAAACAACTTTTAAGACCGACAAGAAAATCAGTACCATTCTTCGAAATCCAAAGACCAAAATTCCTCTAGAAAGTCAAGGGGTATATGAAATACCTTGCCAAAGATTGCAACAAATCATACATAGGACAGACCAACAGAAAAATAAGTGCAAGACGCGAAGAACACATAAACGCTGTTAGAAAAGACGAGAGAACATCATCTTTAGCTCAACATGTCAAAACTACAGGACATAGGATTGATTTCGACAAAACAAAAACACTAGCCAATATCGAGCATTACAAGTCAAGAATCATCAGGGAGGCCATAGAAATAGAGAAAAGACCACACAATCTAAATACACGAGATGACACCCAAAGACTACCTACCACATGGAAGCCTGCTCTGGTATTGCATGCTGCTGTCCATGAGGAAGCAAGAAACATAACGCAACGAACACACGAAGAGGAATCAACCAGAGCTAATCTAATAGGACCAAGTACACGGAGTCGCCCTCGAAATCAGGAGATGGGTGCAACAGACCGTGACATAAGCACAGACACACGCATGCGCGTCCGAACAGGACCGATTACACGAAGCCGAGCTCGGAAATCAGGAGATGGGTGCAGCAGACCATGACGCCCGGAGTGTGTCGAGAGCAACAGAGCGTAACATTGGTAGAGTATATAAAGAACTGCCAGATCCAGAAAACGTCATTTCAGTTCGAGTAACCAGAAGCCGCAGTAAGCAGTTATCGGTTAGAACCTGAAGATGGCAGATGAGATTCTGCCGAAACGTCGTTCAGACAACCACGGTCCCTCTGGGAGCCTATCACCTACGCGGGAGTATACCCGGAAAACGAATTTAACATTCACCACCCGCGAAAACCTGAAAAACAACATATATATATATATATATATATATATATATATATATATATATATATATATATATATATATATATATATATATATATATATATATATATATATATATATATATATATATATATATATATATTTTCTATAAAAAAGGCAAAAACTAATTCTACAAATAAGAAAATGTAAACATAATTTAAACAAAATTTATACATTAATTATAATGTAATGCTGAATACAAACAACACTGTAAATTTTGTAAACCTTATTTATTTTGACAAGGATTGCTATAATGGCACTTACTGTTGCAGAGATTTTTAGACTTAAAACAAACACAACGACTGGTATTACACTGACATTTTGATGGCTGACATTGACATTTTGAAAATCCTTACCACCAAAACATCAACTGCCCGGCGCAAGCTTCTCTCAATGAAATGAAACGGTCTTGAGGAATTTCATTATAATTAAAGGTAATTGTCTAGGCAAATGCTATCTGCCTGGGCAAATAGTGTTTTTTCGTTTTCAAATGCTAAATGACTAGACAAATGCTATTTGAGTAGCCAAATGGTATTTGCCTAAGCACTTTCTAGACAAATGGAAATGGAAATATTTGTAATAAAAACGCTGTGTCTAGGTACACGCTACCAGTTTATTTATTAAATATTTTCTATAAAAAAGGCAAAAACTAATTCTATAAATAAGAAAAATGTAAACATATAATTTAAACCAAATTTGTACATTAATTATAATGTAATGCTGAATACAAACAACACTGTAAATTTTGTAAACCTTATTTATTTTTACAAAGATTGCTATAATACCTTCCAAATTCTTTCTATCTAATGGTCCTCTATCAAATTTTGGAAGAGCAACAGTGACATATTTACCTACTTCTATGTCGCAAAAAATGGTTCTGCTTCTCTTTGTCGTTATTTCTGCAGCCTTTATCTGCCCATCGTAAGATTTTTTCCTAATAATTCTAATATTCTCTTCACTGACACAGAGATTGCACGTAACCCCAGTACTAAAATTGCTATTGTTTTTATTAGCAATATTGCAAATATCGTGTACTATTTTTTTGCATAACGAACATATCACAGTCATTTGCCTAACAACGACTTCGGCAAGTGACATTTTCCTAGGTAAATGACTTTTAAATGGAAATTTTTTCATGAAGTCATTTGCCCAGGCAGATATTGATCATATATATATATATATATATATATATATATATATATATATATATATATATATATATATATATATATATATATAGATCTGTCCAAATCCAAAATTTCATTTGAATATTGCAATGTTTCCGAAATTAGTGAATTTTTAGTAAAACACTAGTCGGTTTTTGTTAAATTTTTATTTAGCTAATTGCATTCGAACAAGGAGAATAAATACCTGATAAACAATTTTGATTTTATAAAAGTGCATACATATTTGAAGTTTCTGATTTTATTAAATATCACAATTCAAAAATTCCTCTACCAAATTGAACGCATGTCTCCATTCGTTTTTGAATGTTGTGAAAACTACTATGCTGCTTGAGAATTTCAACGTCGTTGTCTATGGGTTGTCGGTAGGTAATTTGTTTTAGACGCCCCCAGAGAAATGTATCCGCAATTGTCAAATCTGGACTTCTTGGGGGCCACAAAACTGGACCGCCTCATCCAATCCACCTTTGCCCAAATTAGCTATTAAGCCAATTACGTACGACGCAGGCATGATGTGCTGGACATCCATTCTGCTGAAAATACTTTCTATTACGATATTCCAACGGCAAGGCTTCTAACTGATCAAAAAAGAATGTATTAAGCAAATGTAAATAAGAGTTACTATTGCACGTATTTTCAAAAAAGTATGGCCCTATTATACGAAATAGCGCACCAGACATTTACTTTTTTTAAATATTGCCTTCCGGTAGAAATTCTAAATACGGGGTTGGTCGTACTCCAATATCTTACATGCGGTGAAGCTACAGTCCCATTTGTTGAAATAAATTTATAATAATTCGTGTTGCCACTTAAAATTTCATTTCTTACCCATAAACAGAAATCTAGTCGTTTTGCTTCATCCCCTTCTTCTAACGTATGGTTAAAATGAGGTTTGTATGGAAATATTTTCTTTCAAAATTTTTTGGATGCAACTTTTTTTAACCACCTCCAAATGCCGGGCTCGATTTCTCAACGAAAATTTTGGATTTCCAGTAACAGATGCCAACACTAATAATGTGGCGGCGTCATTTTGATCATATTTTTTCTTCTATTTCTTTACGTCAAGCACTGAACCAGTTTTTTAAAATTTTTTGACCAATTTATGAACTGCCATTCTCGAAACATACACATTGGGAAATCTCTGACTAAATTTTTGAATAACGTAACGGTATGAACTTTTACCGTCTCCATAACACTGTACTAAAAAAATTCTTTGCTCGACCGTTAATGTTTTAAAAATTATTTTTTAATGCAGATATGTCATGATATGTAGACGTATCTAGATAACAACGCACCTAACAATCAAAAAGAACATTACAGGAATTATACAGAATGTTCCTAAAAAATTTTTACTAAAAATTCACTGATTTCGGAAACATTGCAATATTCAAATGAAATTTTGGATTTGGACAGACCATATAATTAGAAACAACTTTTTTTATTTCACATTTTGTTTCAAAATAAAAAAATAGAACCAGTTTACTCTTACGAAATTTTAAATTTTTGTAATTTTTGATCATCCCGTATAAAAAATATAATTTTTGTCAACGTCACTACTATTTTTTAGGCAAGCAAAAACTTTTATAAAGAATAACATTTTCTCGAAAAGTTAAAAATTTCAGCCATTACACCTAGTGTAAACCCCATCCGCGGACATACTGTATATAAAATTAATTTTCTTTCCAAGTTGGAATGTGAAATTCCGACAATATTTACTAAATTTTCCATCTTAAATATAACACATACTATTATTTTTAGGTAAGATTGAGGGAATTTGGTTAACAATTAGTACGGACGTTTTCCACGAAACACCAAAACACTATATACTGCACTCGACGCGTGTTTCCCCAACCAAGTTGGCATCATCTGGAGATGATTAAAACTAAACTTATGCTAACAATCTACGGTATTTATACCTAAATTATTGTCGCGGTTCACCGAACCGTGACCCATTAACCAATAAAGCGGGCTATTTGGGATAGTCCCTCTCTCATTATTCATACTATTTTTACACTTTATTTAGATACAAAGTTATCAATATCAGCGACTTTTGTATCGAACGGGTTTGGCTTAGATATGTGGATGATATTTTTTAAGTGTTCGATACAAAACAGCAACAAATTAACAGTTATAAAATAATTATCACTTATATTACACTATTATACAACTCACTGCAGAACGATAACCTTCTTATATTATTTTCAAAAACACGCCAGCAAATAAACAGATGTTAAATAATTATTATTTATCTTATAATATTATACAATATATCATATAACGCACTACTAGAACGAATAATCGGTAACAAAATTAAGTGCGGCCCTGAGGTATCCCAGCATGTAAGCTAAACTCCGCCCCGGTCGCGTGCCAATAAAAACAATAATCATCGTTCTCGCTTTAATGTAAGGGGTGTAAAAGAGGGAGGATGTCATGGGTTAGACATTTCCCGCCCTCATGCGATTTTCGCCGAGGCGGCCGTGCGTCGCCTCGACTTGTGTGTGAAGTTGTTCACACTATAGTGCGCGGCGAGATGAGCGGCATCCACACCGGGCATACACGTCGTTCGACTGATGTGCCGAAGTGTTTTTATTGCTTTGAGCGGCGCATGCAATGGTCTTAAGTGGGTCTGTTCACACGATACGCATTTTTCTAGCGGTTTGTGTTTTGGATTGAAGCCAAATCTGCACGTTATTAAAAATATACCATATTTTACTGCCACAAATATAGTGTTAAATAAACTTTTTCTTTTTTCTGGCGTTCCTTAACAAATGGATGTTGCCACATTCGTCTATTTTTTTGATTGACTGTATAATAAACCTAACAGAATTAATTTTTCGTCTGAATCAGGCGAATCCATATTGCTCACTGTGTTATTAAAACAGTACTGACAATGTTGCATTTTGACTCTTTCTGCGCCGATTCGGCGGCCGACTCGGTAAAAACCGCCTAGTGTGTTTCAACCTTCACCCCGTACGTCCCATCACAATATCGGTTTCACAGACTATACATGGTCGAAATTCTCCGCTTATGACTGTGGTCGCAGGACTCGCAGGTAAGCAACTCTACATATTATTATTAAGTTATTTGGTCGTCTTTGGTTCTGGTAAATCTTACAAACATAATAATGTTTGTTGTTTAAGCAGTAGAAGTAAATTTAAATTAATTATTCATTTACTGTGCTTAGGCATAATTAATTTAAATAAAATCCAAGGGTCGGGTAATGGAATTAAATTAGGGCTTTTAGTCGCTTCAAAACGTGTCAAATAATATTATTAGATAAGTAATTTATTTTGTGGATAAATATTATTTGTGTATGTTAGTATGTATGGGTAAATTGAAGTCTGGTTGATATTAGAGTTATTTAGTATCTATAGTTTATTACAGAAATAGTGTGCACATGAAAAAGGTTACAAAGAACTGCCATACAAACTTCAAAGCCAGCGCTCTCACATGCCAACAAAACCTAATTAGCGGCTTACAGAGCCGTACTTTAAACTTCTCTGTATTAAAATGAACATAATAATACAAAAAATTTAAAAGTAGTGTCTTAGATAAATATATATCTTGATATCGCTTCTGTTTTATAAATAGCTCGCTCTGTAATTTTTTGTGACTGCTAACATGTTGCTTTGAAACTTTCTTTGTAATTTGTGAAACATTGCCATCTTCCACATCTTCCGGACCGGACGGGTAACGATAACGCCTCGAGTGGAGAAATGCCAAACCCAACAATGTTTATTGTATTACTGGTTGCCTATAGTTCAGTGACATTTTGTGCACAAAATAATAAATAAAGAGCGAAGTTTGCGAGGTGTAGTTTTTATGAGATTTTAGAATGTAACAATGTCCTATTTCGTTTAAGTATAGGTTGAAAATTCGCCCAAACGCGTGCATCATTAAGATGCCTTCTATAGTAGTCTCCTTTAAACATGACCATATAGCAACGTATTTTGAAAATGAACGTTCTACATCCAGAAATGTACATATTCGCATACGCATAATACTGCTGCAAATCACTTGTAGAATTTCTGTCACTTAGGCACTGCTTAATGTGGTGTAGTTGCGCAAAATCCGGATTTTTATTTAATAAGGTACTAAATTTTGTTGAAGCTTGAACACCAGGGGTGTCCGTTAAATTTTGGAATGCCATATTTACGTTTCAACTATCCTCCGCAGGACGATGGAGAAATTATCTAGTCACACGTGCCTTCGCGTGCACTAGTTGTGTAGTTCTCTTGCATAGTGCATAAATCCGCTTCGACTTGTGGATTTTCAAACTGCTGTTGACTTTTCTTGATAGGTTTTGACTCATTTAGGTCGAATTTGAAAACTACAGATTTAACTGTGTGGAAATGTTTATTATAATAAAATGTGGCTTCCAGCCAAGTTCTCCATTCGTGTTAATATCGGCTGTGGAGGTTCAGGAACTTCTGGGCACAATTTTTGTGAAATTTTGTAATGTTTTGTGGAGACTAAAAAAAATATTTTTGTATTTGCTATTAATTTGTCGACATTCTGAAAACTGACTCCAATATTTTCTGCCACATGGTGAAAGCATGAAGTAGATAGGTTGTCAATTTTTCAGCGATGCAGTCACTTTAATGATACATGCAGCCCCGTCTGTCATTAACATAAAATATCTTTCTTTTGTATGCAAAATTTTTCAAAATCTTGCATTACCGGTTGTACAATTGTTCATCGTTATTTTTTTGTAATATTTTAAATATGGTATCGTGACTTAATTTGGTGTTAAGATGCGTACTAAAACATTTCCCACTTTGTTGGTTTTTGTATCCGTATTTTCATCAACAGTTATCCATAGTTTTTGTATCCGACCGTATGTTATTCTCAATTTGTTTTTTTGCATGAGGAACATGACGTCGTAGTGTAGAGGTAGTGGCCACTTAGGTACATATTTTTTTCCAAAATAACTGAGAACGTTCATTGTTAAGTACATGCGGAAGGATATCACAAACACAACATAAAAGTGAGATCATACAGAAACCAATTATGGAATCTGGAACTGGCGATTTTTTATATGATGTTTGCATTGAAATTACTGGAATTCCAACCCACCAAATGCGCCTTACATACAAAGCACTTTATTACAACTTCATCGTAACGTAATTCAGGAACAGGTTTTAGACATTTGTGGATTTGATTCATAAGCGACAAAGCTTTGGGCTAGCGTGGCATTTTACAATACGTTATCTCCAACACGCATGAACGGCCATCAAACAACTAACACCTGTGAACTGTTGTGTGATTACGCGGCACTCATGCCGTATCCCCTACGCTGACCCTGCTACCTGTAGCAGAGAATTCAATCCCAACGTTCCAGCTTTAGTCACCACCGTCCAAGAAGTAAACATTCATGACAGCACTGCAATGTCTTAGGATAAATATCGAACGACACCCGACAACACCCCTCCCCATTATTGTTTTAGCTATAAAGAACCAAGTTTTTTTTGTTACAAATTTACTTACTCAAAAGGATGAAAAAGATATGAAACCAGTATAAACCTGTTAAATAGCAAAGCAAGTTAATCATTTAATGTGTAAGATTTGCAACATTTTGTTGGGGTTTTGTATTTTTTGTATATTGAGTCTGCGTGATTTTCATGCACTGACCGCAGTAGCTACGACACTCTGTACAGCGTAGAATTTTTGTTCGATCAATATACAAGATGCATATAAGCTCTATCAAATCAGAAAAAAAATCTTAAGTTACAAGTTACAAATACGCAAATAAACAAAAGCTAGTTTAGACCAAATTTAAAAATTTATCTGCAGATTGCAACAATTATTTTTGCAACACGGTATCACTAATAATGGGGGTAAACCAATACTTACGGGTACATACCGTTCAGATTTAACTCGGTATGTCGCGAAAATACGCCTAATGTTTGGCAAAGAAATAATTATACCCATCAAATCTGAAATTTTAGACACATGATGAATAATTTGCTTGCTTGATGTTTATTTATTGACATAACGACCTGTTTTAGTAATTATGCATCAAATACTTCAACTAAAATATATCAGGTTCCTGCAGACAACTCGTACAAGTAAGTTGATACGAAAAAGGCGTGGCATGAAACGTCGCTGGCAGAGTGTTCTTTCTTCTTGGTAGGTAATTCACAGAGAGGGGTAATATTCAACAATGACGCGTTGGAAAGTGAAATTTACAAAGTGAATATTTATGAGATCATTAGGCTGTAATAATTTATGCTATGGAAATTTCAAGTTCAAAGTGATTTACATACAACTTAACTAGAGCCTAAACCAATTATTATTACGTTATGCCAAAAAAATATTTCGTAAAAACCATGGGATACGAAATGCCTTGTGCAAGTCACATTAATGTGGTCCATTGTAAATGCACCTGGCTGAAGTAAAATTAATTATTTTCAGATTAAGTAATTTTAGTCATGTTTTTGAATGAATTATGCAAAATTACTTATAAAAGAAACAAAATATCGAAAGTTTTCAGTTGCCAAAAAAGTTTCCAAATTGTTTAGCCATTCCAAATGAATAATCAAAAAATATCAGTGACAGTATAAAACCGATTGAGGGGGTTTACACGGTAGATAGACTGGAAAATTATGAGATCCAGTATATCTGGATTAATAAAATAGCTACAGAATATTGCTTACGAACTGTTCAATAAGTAAGATTTATATCATTAAAGCCGAACAAAATACGATATGTTTATTGATTTTTTTTTCAAAATGAGGTCTTTTTCGACTGATACTTAAAACTGGGACACCGTGTATATAAAATCTAAGCAATAGGATGATTATAACCATTTTAAGGACTTAAGAGCTTCATTTAAAAAATGCATACAATCGTGAAGCTTTGAAGAGGCTGAGAAACCAATCCAAATAAATTTTGTGGTTTCATTAATTCTAAGAAGAATTGTACAAGTATTCCTAGTAGAATGAATTATAACAATACCAACCAAGACATGGTCAATTCTTTTGCTGATTTTTTTCCCAATGCCTTAACAACTCTAGTGAATACATACCCGGCAACTGCTTAATTAATAATAACATCTTCCGCATTAGACAGTTTAGTTAGAATGATGAATTTAAGTCAATTAAAAAATAAAGCAAATATGACCACTAGACCCGGCCAAGTTAGTAGAAATTATGCTAGCGGTTTTTATCAGCCTCTCTGTATTATTTTTAATTGGATATTAAAAACTGAGGCATTTCCAGATATGTGGAAACAGTCCAAAATTTGTCCGATATTTAAAAAGAGTAATTAGCACGAAGTTGGAAACTCATAGTCCCATTACTGTCTTATCTATCCCGTCGAGCTCGATTTGTACAATATCGTGGTTATCAATTTGTTGAATTTACCCAAACGTCGGAGTACCGCAGGGTTCTATACTAGGTCTATTGTTTTTTTAAATTATTCATTAATGCTATTGTTTACAATCTTGATGTACATTATTTACTGTATGCTGATGATATGAAATAATAGTTTACATAAATTCTGAATTTAATTGCCTGAGACTCCAGCACAATCTTGATGTTCTTAGCAACTGGTGTGTAACCAATAATCAGCTCACGCTAAATGCCACTTAATGTAAGGATTTGTCCTTTTCCGTTTATTTTTGACTATAGTTTGGATAACTGTACTCTAGAAAAACCTGAGTTTGTGAAAGACCTTGGCGTTACCTTTGATTCCAAACTAAGTTTATTTTTAAACAAATTAAAGAGTATGTATCTAGAGAGTTCAAATGTTTAGGTTTTACACACGAATTCTTTTTGAATAAATTTGAAATGAGTAGCCTAATTAGGAGACGAGCAATATCCTTAAATACGCGGTTATGTCGCTACCTAAGGAACAAGTTACTTATAATATTAGACACGTTCATACCGTCTTCCTTCCTTAATACTGGTTACATATCGACGACTTCACGACAATAAGGCATAAGCGGCTTTTATCAAATTTTACAGGAATGCCAAAAATTGATAAACGGGTTTTTCTTTTATTATTTTTTTTTTTTTAATTAAAAATAAACAAAAGATACCTTGTAAGAGTGTCGAAATAATCGCAACTGAGCATATCAACTCGTGCCACTATGAGATCTCGGCGCTTGCTAATTTATAATCTCACTTTATTCACAACTGAAATTATTGAATACGTCTCTTCAACTTCAATTTTAATGATTCTCGAATTTTTGGTGGGATCAACCGTAGTGTTAAACAAAAAGCTTCACTTTTACGACCTGTTTTCCATAATCTCACTTCACATTATTGTCGCTTACGCTTTTTTTGTTGTGGCGCCGTTGATATATAACAGGTGTAGTTGAGCCGGCGATTCTTTTCACACACGTCAATGTGTGACATGATCTACGACAGCACTCTTAAAATGATTATCATAACAACGGCTAAGGTTAGAAAATGACGAATGATGTAATTAATGTAGTGTGTTGATGTTAGTTTAGACATATGTTGTCAACTATAAAAATAAATAGAAAAAGAAGGATGTATCAACGTTTGTTCTGTTCTTAAAAATTCGGATACATATTTGACTAGCATCGTTGTTGACATTCAGATAAATCGAGGTTAAGTTTAGCTTCGGTTTAGGTGCTTTGTTCTTTTGTGCTTTTATTTCAGATTTACGAAATTTTAACAGTGCCCAAAGTACTTTCTGTTATTAAAATAGTTCTTTTCAAAGCTTGGATTTTGTTTATAAATGAAAATGTGTGAGTAATTGTTTTTATTTAGCGAATGAACCGCGTTACTGATTTGAACTCGTTTTCTCACCTTAGTTCATACGAATTTACTTGATGACGTGTGTGAAAAGAATCGCCGGCCCAACTGTATATAAATAAACGCATAAATTTCAATGTATCAATTAATTCAATGATATAAAGACTCTTTTAAAAATAGGATTTTTTTATATAACTGCCAGCCCTGAAAAATGATAACTATTTCCGCTGCCTTCCTATTAAATATAGAACTGCCAGATTAAGTGTAAGGATACATAATATACATATACATATGCGTCCTACCTCTCTTACAGATATCTTAATTACATCTCCTCTGTATCAACTGTGCTTAAATTATAGTACTATCGAGTATATATTTAACTGTAAAATTGTTGTTATTAAAAATATTTACTTAATACAGGTTTAATTAATATATTTTTTATTTTAGTATTATATCCATGATATTTTATTTTAATTTGCATTATTCTGTTTGTATGCGATTATACAGGGTGATTTTTTGGCCGGCCATTAGAAGTATCTTGAGAAAGAAAAAACATATTCATCTGAAAATTTGGCTGTGGGCATAAACGGCCAGGATCTATTTAATGAAAATATTATCAAAATGGTAGCATTTCCGGGTATACCGGAAGTTGACCCAAACTTCGGTATTTTAAATGGAATGACCCTATTTTTATTTATTTATTTGTTTTTGGATTCTACGTAAGATTCTGAGGTTTTTTTTGTTAAATGTTGCCTATGCCTAAAATTTCTATTTCCTCCAAAATAAAAGTTTCTGATAATACAAGTATGTCAACATTTTTTAAGTTAATATCTAGGTATATCAATAATTCCTCAAAGTTCTTTCTTAAACTTCTTATATTTAAGTGAAATATATTTAATTTATTTTCTCCTTCTATTATGTCATAACGATCCTGTATATTTTCAGATCCAACCGTGTTAATCTTACCATAATCCTCCACTGCATTTAAAAGTCTAAAATCATGTAAATTATACCTATTAGAAATTAAAAACAATAAACTTATTTTCACCCTATCTTTCTTATCCTAACTGTGATTAATTATTACAATATAAAAAAAGAAACAAAAAGTAAGCTAGACTATGAAATGTAAATATCCTGTAAAAAATCAAAACAAAATATAGTACGTGTGTATAAAATATCGCCCATTCGGATGAAGTGTTGAAAAAGAAAACTAAGATTTTCTACCTGAGTGCAAAATATATAATTTAATTGTGATTAAGTAATGGTTGTATATCATTACTATTACGTATTTTTCTGTGAAATTTTCCTTTTTAATATATGTTTCCATGATGTGTGTATACTGATTTTCTATCAAATGCTCCCTGTGCCTGCTTTAAAAGATTTAACCTCTTTTTTAATAGGTCTTCAGCAATACCCATTTTGGAATCATTTAAATGCCCGGAATTTTTAAAAAATTTTATATATAAGGTAGTATTGGTCTAGTTTAACTATTATTGGCCGTGGTTTCACTGTATTATTTCCTATTCTATAACATTTCACAATATCTTTCCTTTTTTACGGATACCTTTATTATCTCATTAAATAACTTTAGCATTTTTTTCTGGTAGTTTTTCATTTTCTTCCTCTTTCATGCCGTATACACTACACATGTATTGTCAATTTTCTCATTTTGTCGTAACATTTCTATTTGGCCTTCCAACTTTTTAATTTTTTTCGTTACTGTCGATTACTGTTTTTCCTAAATTCTCCATTTTTTTCTGCGACTTTGCTTAATATTTTATTATTCTCTTCATCGGATAGGATTCTTTTATAACTTCCTTAAAAACAGATTTCATTTCACTGTTTATTTTTGGTGGCATTTTAATTTCAAAAAAACAGGTAGGTGTTCAATTATTTTTACAATACCTAATACTTTTGCACTTTAATTTACCTTCTTCATCTTCAAGACTCTGGAAATAACAATGTATAATATAAATAATTAAAAAACTTATACCCCCCGGTGCTATTAACATCTTAAAGGGGCCTTTAACTGAAAGGGATTTTTAGTGACAAGAAAATGTATTTCCAGCAATTCCAGCAAAAAAATCGAGACATAAATATGATAGCCATTAAACCTAAGTTTTATTTAAACTATAGGGTTACTATCTTGATATTTATATTTTGTTTGCAGTATATTCTCTTGTCACTAAAACTCTCTCTTAAAGTTTCCTATAAAGTGTTGATAATACGGGGGATAGGCATTAAAATTCAGTTCAGTAAATGATATGATATTATTGGCCTATGAAAATTACAAAATTATATTTAAAATTCCAACAATTATTTAAAAAATTGCTAAATAATCAATACTTAATAATACTTTTGCACTTTAATTTACGTTTTTATTTATGTTTCGAAGGGAGCGACACAACCTACTCGCTCTGTGCCATCAACGATGGCACAGTAGTTGAAAATATTGTGGAATTATTTTTGTAGAAGTATGTAGTTAACTTCCATTATTGCATTTAAATGTTTAAAAAATAAGATAAAAAAGTTGTAGTAAAAATTCACCCGCCCCTCCCAGTCTTCTAACTACCCCAACAAATCATGGCATTTAGATAAAAATTTGGCAAAATATGTAACATTATGAAATTAATAAATGGTTCAAATTTAATTTTTGCAACTTAAGACGTTTCGAATTTATTGGCAAATAACTATGTTGTAATTTAAAAACAAATTAAGTTCCTCTCCTTGGTAAAAGTTAAAATATAGAGTGGAATAAAAAAATAATATTAACTGAAAATTTTTTGCTAATTATTATTTACTAACTTTTACAAATCTTATCACAGATAAGTATAACATATATCTTTTTAAAAATAACATTATTGAGTCAGTTGTACTGAACATAATGTGAATATTATCTTTATTGTAGTCCAAGTTTCAGCGTTTTGGCAAATAGCCGGGAAAATAATTGTTTAAAAAGATATATGTTATACTTATCTGTGATAAGATTTGTAAAAGTTAGTAAATAATAATTAGCAAAAAAATTTTCAGTTAATATTATTTTTTATTCCTCTATATTTTAACTTTTACCAAGAAGAGGAACTTAATTTGTTTTTACATTATTTTATTCGACTCTAAGGGGTATTTCCACTATATAATTTCAATTATTCTGTTCTCTGAAGCCATTAATGTTTATTACATTAAGGTTTACAAGTTTTCTTACTTTGGATTCTTTAAATGTGCTGGCTATCCTGATGAAGCAATGCAAGCAGAAACACGTGTCGGTAGATATTTTAAAGTTTTTTAAAGTGAGTGTCAACTGGTGAGTACCTTGTGTTTTATTTATTTTTGGTTTTACTAGACAGAATAGTTGAAATTAAAAATAACATTATTGAGTCAGTTGTACTGAACATAATGTGCATATTATCTTTTTTGTAATCCAAGTTTCAGCGTTTTGGCAAATAGCCGGGAAAATAATTGTTTAAAAAGATATATGTTATACTTATCTATGATAAGATTTGTAAAAGTTAGTAAATAATAATTAGCAAAAAGTTTTCAGTTAATATTATTTTTTATTCCACTCCAAACTATGTTGTTCGTTAAGGGGTTGTAGCTCCCTTATGAACTGTTTAAGACAATTGTTTATATACAAAACTCAACTTATTTGTTTCTATCACTACCTTGAAGGGAAGTAGTTAATTATGGGACACCCTGTATAAGGAAGTGTAAAGTGATATTTCAGTTTGTTATAAAATCATGCCCTAAAGGATGAAGCTTTCATTATTTTTAATTAAAATGGGGAATTCTTTTTATACTGTGAGGAAATTTCTCAATATTTTATGCTGCATAATATGCTTAGATTTTAAGTAAAATATGTCAAATGTAACCTAAAAAAAATATTTTACGGAAGTAGGGAGACAACAGGAAACAAAATAGCGTATGAGTAATTTTCAAGCAGAAGCGGGCGTTACACGTAAAAAAATTGTAGAAATGAATTTTCCTAATAAACCTAATTAATATATGAATGCTTTCTATTGGATTTTAAATTTAATATCCAGGGAAAATTTTTCAGAAAAGAAAAAAATTAAATGAAGGTAAATTAATTTAGTTTTTTGGAAGAAAAAGTTTATTAGTATTTTTGTTTGTAAAATATACATAATGTAAAACACCGCAAGTTATAAATGTATTTGTACGGTCGAAAACCTGTCATGTAAAGCATAAGGTTGAAAGAATTTCTAACTGATGGAGTGAAAAGTGTAAAAAAATTTATACGGCGCCAATGATTTTGATGTTATTCGCCATCACTGAAAACATGTTATTATCTTGCCCTCTCCGGTGAATTTATGATCCCTTTCGACGATGCTTTTACAATAGTGTTTTTCTCTTTTAACTATCATGTCTAATGTGCTGTAATGCGAGAAAATTGATATCGATAGTAAGAAAATTGGATGGGTATACGTAACGAAAAAATGTGAATGACAGAATGATGAATTACAATTTTTTTGTGACTTTTAATGAGATGGTTTATTTTACATTGGGAAGGCCAAATTTCGCTGATACAAACATTCAAAATGACTGATTGACTGTTGTTTCCCCGCCGTTATGTATATACTGATTGAGTTGAATAAAAAGAGCAACATCTAGTATTAGTTAACCAGTTTATGTGAAATTATTACAGAAAAGGTATTTGAATGTAACACGGAAGTGTTAACCTGTCAACAAAAAACTTTAAAGTGATCTTGGTTTATGCTGTGGTTTTTATGTAAAAAAAGAGTATATTTAGAAGGCTTCTTCGTAAAAATGAATGACCTACACGTTCACTCGATCTCTCACTGATTATACATATCTGGGATATAATCGGTACAAGAATGGGTATTTTATCCTCCCCCCCCTCCCCAGACAATATCAAAGCTTGGAATGAGATACCCAAGACGATATCGATCATCTGATACAAAATACACCTCACCGAGTAAGTGCATAAATAATCATGGTGGGGCATATATAAAATTAATGCAATAAAAAAAGTACTGACGCCAACAATAATAAAGAAAACTTTGTCAGTTGTTAAGCTTTCGGAAATGTTTATTTCCCTTTACAGATACCCATGGCTCGGATTTCATCCACAGTCTACAGACTTCAGTTTGTGGCTACTCTTCCTTCTCTCCAATATTAGAGAACGTAAGAACTTTTGTCATTTTAGAGCTGTATTAAAACATTTGTAAAGGCAACTCGGTGAATTCTTCTGTTCAGCAGTTCATTGCAATCAATTTGTATAAATCTCTGACTGTCAAATTATACGGGCAGGAATATTTTATATTTTAATAGAGGTGAATATATTTTAAAAATGAACAAACAAAGAACAATAATAATAAAATGCCATTTAGTCTGAACATATAAAGCATTTGATGAAAATACATAATTGTCATAAGATGGTGATTTGATGGCAATAGGCCATGTGTTTATGGAACAGCAAATTTTGTTTCAGTCGTCATACCGATTTATTATCTTCAGGACTCTGGAAATAACAATATAAATAATGTATGAACAATTATAAAACTTATAAACCCCCCGGTGCCATTAACATTTTAAAGGGACCTTTAACTTAAAGGGATTTTTAGTGTCAGGAAAATGTATTTTCAGCAATTCCAGCAAAATCAATCGAGATATAAATATGATAGACATTAAACCTAATTTTTATTTAAATTATAGGATTGCTATCTTGATAGTTATATTTTGTTTGCAGTACATTTTATTGTCACTGAAACTCCCTCTAATTTAAAAAATCATTTAAAGTGTTGATAATACAGGGGATAGGCATTAAAATTCAGTTCAGTAAATGATATGATATTATTAGCCTATGAAAATAACAAAATTGTATTTAAAATTCCAACAATTATTTACAAAATTGCTAAATAATCAATTCTTAGTAAAATAAATATTTTTTAATCAATTCACCGATTCAAAAAAAATATTGATTCGGAATATCGATTCGAATCGATATGTCGAATTGAATCGAATGGAAATATCGATTCGATTCCAAATATCGATTCGAATCGGAACATAGAAATTAACGTCGAATCTAAATAATTAGTGTAGTAAAACCTCCGCAACGCATCCTTTACATAGGAAGATATTTTTGAAATCTGTGCTTCATGAAGGTGTATAATTCCTACCTATCATTTTTTTTTCATTTTAAATAGCATTAGCACTAATGAAACACTGTATTTCTTTACCTTATTTTTTATGAAAATTACTGTGTTAAACTATCAAAAATTCTTACTATTCTATTAAGTTGGTAAGGAGTAGAGCAATTATTCTTGGTTCGGAATCATAGGCGTTTCATGTCACTATGTCACTAACACTGATAACAATAACGAAGTCGCAATATAGGGGGGCATTCTCGCTATTCACTATTCACTAAAGTAACAGTTTACAAGGATATAAATAAGCAAGTACGATAAGTTATAATATAATGAAACACTTACCCAGCGTGATTTTTTATTTTTATATTTATTGTGTCACTATTTCTCTGGCTGTGTAATTAATTAACAACTGAATGAAGCATCGAAGTGTGAATGGAGTGCGTTTCAACTCCACTACCCCATCCTCTCTTGACATTATAAATACCTAAACTATTCAAATTATGAATCGAATCATAACTTCGATTCGATTTGGTTCCATACAAATCTATTCGATACGGCTCTTTGCGAATCGAATTGACTTGTGGATCGAATCGCGATTCGATTAATGATAAGCGATTAGATTAATCGATTCGAGTCGATATATTTTGCGAATCGAAAATTGATTCAGTATTTCCCGAATCGCACAGGCCTAGTCATGAAGTCCATCGCCACCTCGAGTGGAGTGGAGTCCCGCTCAACGAGCACAGCTACATGGCTAGCGTTTGGCTGTGTCACTCAGAGAACTAAGCAACGAACTCTCTCGCGGGAAATGATACAATGACGGGTTAGGTTTGAAACTAATAGTCTGTTGATAATAAATATGTCATCTGGAGGGTATGCAGTTTTAACAATACAAAATATTACATCGTGTAGGAAGTACTTGAGCGATCAGCTGTTAGTTGGTTGGAGCCATGGA
This sequence comes from Rhamnusium bicolor, assembly GCA_029963845.1. NCBI lineage: Eukaryota > Metazoa > Arthropoda > Insecta > Coleoptera > Cerambycidae > Rhamnusium > Rhamnusium bicolor. Next base: position 668,666 of record JANEYF010001937.1, on the reverse strand, counting down.
TAGATAATCTACATGCTCTCACTCTACCATCGGAGATGGTCACTTTAGGACCTTGTCCATCGACAGGGGGTTCTCGTATATTGTAAGTTATAGATTATGTTGATTTTTTGGGTCATCGGATGTTGTGAATGATAATAAAGAAATCTTTCCTCGAATACGGAACTCCACTAAATGTTAAGTGAGTAGGTTGCTAATTAGAAAGCATGTGCTTTGAAAGGACGTCAGGCTTGTGTTTTATTAATTGTTTTAATTCAATGTAAATTTAAAATTATATTATAATTATCAATTGGTTCCTATTAATTAAACCTAAATAAAATTGATTTATTATAAGAATATTTCATATATTATAAATAATTATCAAACAGAGCCAACACAGGTAAGAGTCTGACACTACATTATATAAGGAGGACCAAGCTATCCTTGAACTGGCCAGATTCCGTGTGAATTAACTTTTTTATTAAAATTATATTTTAAGAAAAAAATATAAAGATCTGCGACTCTTTGTTGATTTAAAACAGTTTCTATTTTAAGCCAACCTTCATTATTATCATTCTTCAAATAATTTATAGCGTCTTAGCCATTGTATAAAATCATTTCTAAGGGTGTCATTGATTAAGAACTATGTTTATTAAGTTTTTAATTATTAGAAATTTACAATAAGCAGATATTTCTAAAGACTCAAAATATTCATAATTTACTTCCCATATTAAGGATTTTAATAAAAAACAGAGAAGGAATTTAAAAAAATTCACATTTTTTATAAAATTGAGGTAACAAATATGCCTAAGCAACTCTGATCCAGACTTAATTTATGCATATTATTCTGAATTTGCCTTATTATGCTATCGATGTAGTGCCATTTCAGACTCGTCCCTGTATATAATACTTTGTATTCCCTCTTGCGTATGCTTGATTATATCTTTCAATATTCATAAACCCATATATGCCGTCGTCGTAACCATAAAGGATTTTCAGGTGCCTTAAGTAACTATAAACTCAATAGTAATACCTGGAATTAGCAATCACATAATTATTTACAGCGAATGAAGTCGATGCTGGGAACGTTTGGATTTTGAATTCCTCCCACATTATTAAAGAAGCATATTATAATATAGTTCAGTTCAGCAAATTCTAAAAGTTTTTCTAGTGGGCACAATTTAAACTGCCATAATAAGCAATGGGAAGTAGATGCCAACTCTAAACGTTTTTATTAAAAAATACACAAAGTTGGATGGATGGATGGATGGATGGATGGATGGATGGATGGATGGATGGATGGATGGATGGCTGGATGGATGGATGGATGGATGGATGGATGGATGGATGGATGGATAATAATAATAATATAATAATAATAATATTCTTTATTCACCACCCAGAAAATACAAAGTAAAGGTAATTTTAAACAATATAATCCCATTATGGTAAGTAAATGAAGAAAATGATCCCACAGAAGGCGGACCTTGAAAGTGGAAAAGTTTTCTCCAGTCAGCAAACTATGCAAAAAAATTAAAAGTAAAAACAAAGTAAAAAAAGAAAAAAAACACTGTTAAATATACATACAGTACATATATGAACATATATTCACATACACATATATTCACATGTATACACATATATACACACACATACATATGCATACGAATGTACACATTTTAATTCTGTTTTCTTCATACAATATAAATATTTTTACAATCCACATATTGATGAATTTGCAATCTAGGAACTTGGCGCAACAATTTTTTTATTTTATTTTTAAATAAATTAATCGAGTTTATTTCTTTAAATTCGAGTGGAATTAAGTTATGTAGTTTGGGCCCTAGATAAATATAACTTCTTAGTAAAATACTTTTCTCTGGTTTATGAATCTGCGAAGCATTTTGTCTATATCTAGTATTATAGCTGTGTTCAATATCGATTAATTCATGTCTATGTTTTTGTTGTCTGATTACAACAGCTAAAAAAAATAGCTGTCTAGGGTCAAGGATATTTGTTTCTAAGTATAGGTCGTTAGTAGGATATGTATAAGCTTTTTGATACATTATTTTTAGGACCTTTTTGTATATAAGGTGGGGATGGATGGATGGATAATTTGGATGGATGGATGGATGGATGGATGGATGGATGGATGGATGGATGGATGGATGGATGGATGGATGGATGGATGGATGGATGGATGGATGGATGGATGGATGGATGGATGGATGGATGGATGGATGGATGGATGGATGGATGGATGGATGGATGGATGGATGGATGGATGGATGGATGGATGGATGGATGGATGGATGGATGGATGGATGGATGGATGGATGGATGGATGGATGGATGGATGGATGGATGGATGGATGGATGGATGGATGGATGGATGGATGGATGGATGGATGGATGGATGGATGGATGGATGGATGGATGGATGGATGGATGGATGGATGGATGGATGGATGGATGGATGGATGGATGGATGGATGGATGGATGGATGGATGGATGGATGGATGGATGGATGGATGGATGGATGGATGGATGGATGGATGGATGGATGGATGGATGGATGGATGGATGGATGGATGGATGGATGGATGGATGGATGGATGGATGGATGGATGGATGGATGGATGGATGGATGGATGGATGGATGGATGGATGGATGGATGGATGGATGGATGGATGGATGGATGGATGGATGGATGGATGGATGGATGGATGGATGGATGGATGGATGGATGGATGGATGGATGGATGGATGGATGGATGGATGGATGGATGGATGGATGGATGGATGGATGGATGGATGGATGGATCGATGGAGGAGGAGGGACGGACGGGCGGACGGATGTAGGGGAGGACGGACGGACGGTTGGGTGGACGGACGGATGGATAGGTTTTTATTTAACTACTTTACATAAAATAATGCTTTTAGCAAGTCGGAAATGGTTTACAGATTATTGTAAAATTAAAAGCATACTGAGTAAAGAACAGAGAAATAATACAATGCTCAAACAACAGATATAATATATCTATTATGTATATATACACAGAAAGAAAAAAATAATAGTATTTAAGTATAGTTAAGTATACAAAAATAACTTGATAGCCGATCAGTACATTACATATCAACTAGAATATTTACTGATGCCTCATTATATTCAGTGATTGAGTAAAAACAATAGGAGAGGAGATACCATTTAATTTTGAGCTTGAAGTGAGTATAATTTAGGTTTTTTATAACGGGGGCGATTTATTTTAAATATGTAGATTGGGCGAATTGAGTGCTGAAACTGCGAGCCGAAATCTAGAATGCCTAAGGTTATCACCTTGTCTAGTGGGATAGTTGTGTAGATCTGATTTAAGGGAAAATATTTGATTTTATGAATTTCTAGTAATGCATAGAAAATATATAAAGAGGGGAGTGGTAATATTTTAAATTTTATAGATAGAGGCTGAAAATGTTCATTAAAACTTGCATTAGCCAACAATGTTATGGCCTGTTTCTGCAGGCGAAACGCCCTGACAGATTGACTAGAGTGTCCCCATAAAAGCTCGCCGTATGACAGATGCGATATGAAGAAGAGAAGACTATTAAAATAGTTTAAAAACTCAGTGATTTATTTAATCGTCTTAACAAGTAGTATAGTTGAGTGGAAAGTTTTTTTACACAAATTATCAATATGACTTGACCATTTTAAGCCATCGTCAAATACAATTCCTAGGAAGTTAATATGGTAATTTGCAATATGTTCCGAATTTCGCAATCACTAAAATCCATTTTTACCAAGATTTTTATTGAAATAATTAAAAAAAAAATGAGTAACAAAGCCTCACTTATAAATAATCAAAAATTCTGCTTTATAGCCTTGCAGTAATTTATTAAATATAATGTAAATGGATGAGAAAATTTCTACTACTTTTCGCGAGGAAATAACTAACCTCGACTTAAATTTATAATGAGACTATAATTATTATAAATTATGACAACGGCATAAGATAGTTGGTCCTGGAGTATATGTTAAATATAGTGGCTTTATCCTTATTATAAATATTATATCTATGTACCTACTTTTCGAAATTGCAGACAAATATTCTTTTTCCCTTTGCTGAAGGCTTGAACAAATTCAGCCTGTTTCGGATTCGGAAAAGAAAAGACACGCACTTTCGGTCCATTTACATAATTTACAACCCGATACACTGCATTTATACGGCATGTTTACGAACTTTAACACTGACAATTTAATTTAAGGGGGTTATGCAGGTCGCGCGGCGAAAAATGCTAACTTTTTTTGGGAATTAATTCCGGCTCAACTATTGAACATAGAAACATGGGACTGGTCTTAAATTAAAAAGCAATATCTCAATTATCTAAAAAAAATTTTTTATCGTCAATTTTTACATTAAAAAAAAGTTGCAATAAAAAATGTTGAAACGCATTTTTTTGCCGTCCCCAAACGGTGTACCGGATTTCTGGAACTGTATGCATCTGAAACAAACGCAAACAATTTTTTTTAGTCATTTATACCATTTTCCACAATCTCTGCCGTGGGTTTTTGAAAAATTAAAAAAAATTCGATTTGTGGCAGTAGTTTGAAAAAAAAGTGAATTTTCACTTTATTCAATTGTTAATAATAAACAAATGGTGAAAGATATCAAAAAACCCACGGCACAGATTGTTGCAAATTTCATACTGAACATTGTGTCAAAATTTGGTGTTAATCGGATTAACGGTTCTCGAGATATTACGTACACCGTCCAAGAAAACATAGTTTCGAGAAAAACGCATTTGAAAATCAGGTACAGATTTTATGAAGTAACATGTATTTTTCGTCAAAATGGTACGCTAAGTGTTTTTTCTATTAGTCATCTATAATCCAGGTATAAGTACCTGGGTTACAGAAAGCCACGTACTTAGCGCGCTTCCAGTACAATAGGCTCCCGCGGCGCTTGGGCCGAAACCGCCCGGAGAAGGGTACTACGAAAACCGCTGTAAATCGGTCAATTTTCAAGATTTTTCAAAAATTCTTTCAGATTATTAAAGATAAGGCTTTGCACTATACGAATATGCAAAAAACCGAAAATCGAATTTTTCGAAATTTCTGACTTGCAAAAAACACTAGTTATAGCTTGAAACCTTTCGAAAAAAAAAACAAATAATAAGCTAGGATGTACCTAATCCATATATAATAGGTACAGATAACTGCATGCTGTAACTAAAAACGTGCAATTCCGTGATAGATTCTCGAATGCTTGGGCGCAGCGGGTGCTTGGATCAGTACTGAGACCTTGTTTTTAGGTGGTAATAATTCATGTTATTTAACATTGTGTGTTATAAAATTCATAGACCGGAACATCGTAAAATTTTTGTTCTGAACTCCAGCAGTCACAAAAAATATGCAAGGTTTTAACATCAGGATCCAGGTGATTGATTATAAAATCGAATAGGAAAGAGCATACTTCGTTAACGGCTTTCTTGACAATGTATATAAAACAATGACATTCCAAATTACACAGGACGTGTATGTTAAAAGAAGATATTGAAAGTTGAGATAGTATAATATGTTATTAGTTGGTATATTTGATAGAGAAACTTTTTTTGTAAATCCATAGCAACAGCAGCAAAATCTTTGTTGGTTCTCTCTCGTTAACTTCCCTTTTCATGCCGTGAAAACATTGTGCATTTCTTTTGTGAAGCTCATTCTATATTTCTTGAAAAATAAATAATAAAATTTTATACTTCCAACAACTTTCGCATTTGTACCTGTGAATGTGCCTCCTTTTTTAGTTTGTTCATTTCTGCGGTAAATTTGTCACACATTCACTACACATGTCAGTGCGTGGGTATCCAAAACTTATGTTAAATTTAGTGTTGAATATAATTGTATATGTTTCATATGAAACACCAGGATGTAGTTCTTTGAACATCAAATACTCTCTGGAAGGTATAACTTTTTTTGAATCCGTGATACTCTAATGAGATAATCTTCCCTTAAAAGATTTTCTATTTTATTCTTGTTTGTTCCATTTGTTGTGCGGAGGGCAAGATCAAGTGTTACAGGAAGTAATGGTGGAGACAGGTTGACACTATTTTTTTTTGTCAATTCCATACTGAGTGTGGTTTTGCCATTGGTTATCGCTCGCGAAAAACTGTCGAATTCAATGTTTTTGCATTGTATTAACAATTATTTTTCTCAGTGTGGCATATCTAACAAACGAAGTCGTAACTAAACACAAAACAATGGTGTGTTCTCACTACTGCAATTTTTCAATTTTATTGTTTTATTACAATGTTTGATAATGTAGCTATATAAATTTCTAGTAATGATTATGAGTTATGACGAACATTTTAATGTACGATATAGAATCATCAGTAAAATTACCGTTTGTAGGACATTAACGGTGCAACAGCACTAACAAAGCCAGACAAAGAAACAGACTGATGGATATTTTTATGTAAGCTTTTAGATAGGGCATAAAAATTAATAAGTATATAAACAAGAAATTAAAATTATGAATCAATACGAGTAGATAAATATTTCAATGAAGAATTTCAACAAAAATTCAAGAATTTGAATTCTAAGTAACTAAAATACATGCTTCTTGCATATTCATGTTATCCTCCTATATAACTCATTACTAAAGATGGAACTTTGGTATTAAATCCAGTGGCGTTACCGTAGTGATATGAAATAACTAATTCGGTTAAAAATAATTAAACAGACTTACTCATATTATATTTCGTCCAAAATACAGGTTGATTCCACCCAAACGCTTGCATCATTAAGATGCATTCTACAGTAGTCTCCTTTAAACATGTACACTTCTCTGTGAATATCGCACTGTATTTTAAATGAACGTTCTACATCCAAAGATGTAATATTCGCATACGCGTAATACTGCTGGAGATCGCTTGTAGACTTTCCGTCACTTAGATACTGCCTAATGTGGCGTAATTGCTCAAAATCCAACATTTTATTTAATAGACACTAAATTTCTTTACAGCTTGAACGCCAGGGGCGTCCGTTAAATGTTGTAGTACCTTATTTATATTATGAACTATTTCAAACGATTGAGCTAAAGAGACAGATATATCGTGCAATTGGTTAATGACTTTTACTAATATACTGTTGTTCTTTTGTGTATAGTGCGTAAATCTGCTTCGACTTGTGGATTTTCAAACTGCTGTTGACATTCCTTGATAGCTTTGAAATCCTTTGGGATGAAAACTACAGATGGTAATGTTTATTATAATAAAAAGTGGCTTCCAGCCAAGTTCCCCATCTTGTTATTATCGGCTGTGGATGTTCAGGAATTCCTGGACATGATTTATGAAATTCTTTAACGTGTTGTGGAGATTAAAAAAACGTTTTTGTATTTGCTATTAATTTGTTGACATACTGATAACTGCTTCGAATATATTCTGCCACACGGTGAAAGGCATGAAGCAGACAGGTTATGTGCAATAAATTAGCTCAAGACTTTCTAGGCGATGTAAGTACTTTAATCATATACGCAGTCCCGTCTGTCACTAACATTAAAATATTGTTACGTATTTGCTATCCCCACAAACCCCCATACTCGTAGATTCGTTGATTGAAAGTCCAGGTAACACTTACTCACTATTATATTAACTAATTAATAATTAACAACAATAAATTAATGACTGTTTTAACTATAATCACAATTAAACGCTTTTAAGTCTCCATTTTATTTCTTCTTTACTCGTTCATTTTCAACTCAAGAGTGAGCTCTCGGCCCACCGGCCGCCTTATTTATACATCCATTCACGCAGTCTAGAACATTCCAGAACATTACCGGCCCTTCTCGTACAATTCTAGTTTCATCTAACCAGTGTACACAGTCCAGTGGCGTAACAATATTATGCCTATATACGCAAAATTTTTCTAGAGTTTGCATTACTATCTGTTAAATTGTTTAATCGTTGTTTTTGGGTACGCTTTTACTTGAGTTTAAATAAAGCATTATTATTTGATTTGATTTTAAAATGCGTACTAAAACATTTAACACTTTGTTGTTTTTTGTATCCGTACTTTCATGAATAGTTATCCATAGTTTTTTATTACGTATTTCTGCTAAATTCCGTAGAGTCCAGTTTGTGGGAATTCTGGCCTATTATGGTTGATTTCTCAAAAATGCCAGTTTGCCACAACATATGCACTGTTACAAGATTGTTTGAATATTGATACTGGCCCTTCTCTCCTCTGTTTACCCTATATAATTCACTTGATGACAGTATATAAGCCATATGTGTTTTTGTGGAGTCATAAGCGTTTGCTAGAAAAAATGGAAAAATCTTGAAATACGTGGAGTCCTGTCCTATTTACCATATATATTAATAATTTACTTACCTTATTTACAAAAGGAAATATTATCTCCTATGCAGCTGACACTGCAAAATTGTTTCAAGGTGATAATGGGGGAGGAATGTATCGGGAGATCTATGAAATTCAAGGAATTGTTTGATAAAAACTACTTACACAGTGGCGACTGGTGAAATTTAGGCTATGTTATATCTTAGTATTGGAGCATGGGACCTAAGCGATATTTTAAGGCATAACTAAATGAAGAAGTTTTGCAGAAAAAAATTGCGATTGAAATTAGCTTTTTTCGCAAATTTGGAAAAATTGTGAGCCTCCAGGTTATGTTTTAAACGATTTGTAAAATATTTACGAAACATTTTTTTTCAGAATCAGGTGGAAAATTTAACGACAGATTTCAAATTTCATAAAAAAATATTGATTTTTTTCCAAAGCTGCATCTTTTTGAAATTTGCACACTGAAAAATGAATCTAAAATAAAATTTCAAAACGGTGTAACTTTCGTACATGACGTAAAAGACCATCTTTCAGCGTCTACAGAGACAACAGGAGCATATTTAAATGTATGAAGTTTTTCAAGGAGGGCACGTTGATAAAGATCTACTTCTCTACAAGGAGGTCCACAAAGCTACATAGTGTACGAAACCCTGGATTGTTTTGTAAAAATCTTTCAAATTTATTTTTTACGCGGTCAGCAGAGTCCCCTAGTAACTGATAAATTAACTGGCAAGAAGCGAATATAGCCAAAGGAATTGTGTGGGGTACAACAACGGAAGTCGACCATATCTAATGTATAATACATCCAGTCATGCAAATATTTGTAATGTTGCAATCATTCAAGATTTCGTTTTTCTTTAGGTGGGCGAATACGTCACCCGATCAACTGTTTACGAAATTAAACTAATGCATAGTACATACGATTTTGTGAGTTTTTTAACTGAAAATGGTTACGTTTAGTCCTCAGAAAAAGAAATGTTTATCTGAGGACGAATTACGTAACATGGTAATGAATAGTGAAGAAGAAGATTTTGACGAAATTATATAAATTATGAGAATGACAAATGTGACGATAGCTCCAGTTCTGACGACGAAAATGTTGAAAATATTCTGAATGTTGGTGATGTAAATGTTTAATTAAACCAAAAATTTTTATTTTTAGTAGTATAAGTTTTTTTGTTTTTGTATTTAATATAAAGTTTTTATTTAGTATAAACTGTTTTTTATTTATTCGGGTTAATATAATTTTAATCTTAGACCAACTTAAAAAAACGAAAAAAACAAGCACCGTTTTTAGGGGTTAACTGTGGGAAGCGGATATTACCACAAGCGGTTATCGCAGCCGTTCTGACGACTCGTATAACAAAATCGAGATAAGGGGATAAAATTGTGCTTCTGCAAAAACGTCTATTTTTCACCATGTTCTATACCTATGTACGATGGGATATGTACGGACCTAGAATGTATGATTTACTCGCGATCTTTATTGATCAAGAAATCTCTTTTACTACAAGTAATAAATAATTAGGGCTAATGATTGACAGCCATCTACGATGGAATGTTCAAACCAGTACCTAGTATTATAAAAAACTTACATATTTAGTATATGAATTTTGAATTAAAAATGCTGTAAAACACTGAAAATATCATGTGTCGGAAATATTGAATCTAAGTGTGCATAAAAATAATATTAACATGTATATTTTTAAAGATAAAGTTACTTGCATTCTATAGACCATAACGGCAAAAAACGAAAAAGAGTTAATTAAAACAGGTGTAGCAAAAAAAGGCATAGGAAGGCTTAATTATTTGGATCAAAGATGGTATAATTTTCCTTTTAATATTATAGTGAATAGAATAGTGAAAATGTGTTTATTTTTAAAAAACTTCTTAATAAATAAGTGATCGAGAGCAAATTATGTTGTATAATCACCATTAGAAATTTAATGGTTTCACAATTGTCAGATTTATTTTTTTTTTTTGGAATTAGATTTAATTTTGTAACATTCAGTTAATTTTTTATTTTATTATAGTTTGTTAGATTAATTTTATAATATTTCTGGAAATAACTATTTTTATGTGCATGGATGATGATCAAAACACATCCATATGCAAGTCTCTGAACTTAAGATGGATGTAAATTTATATTGTAATTTGATATTTGGTTGCGTAAATCATCACAAAACAATTATAAATAAATAGCCTATAGAATTAGTAATACTTTAATTGAAGAACCACACACTTATAAAGTTCATACATATACATATGAAGAATAGAAAGAAGAAAATTAAATTTATATAATTTCATCCTCAGTGATAAAGGAAATAATAACAGAAATAGATGATAGTGATGAATAATAACAGAAATATGATAGTTGTAATTATTTAGAAAATAACAGGTAACATACTTAACAGAATGAGGAAACATATTTTGATTGTATAAATAAACTTTCTTTTCACCAATGTTTTGTTTCTAAGTAAATAAATTATTGCGGAAGGTAATAAATAAGCTAGAATTTATACAACAGAAAAAATGCATCGGAATATTGCCTCACTGCGTTTATCTACTGCTGAATAATTATATACAGGGTGTGTCACCACGATCTTAAACTATTTGTATTTCCGAAACTAAGAGTACAGGTACGATTTTTCCTTTATATAGGTTTTCAATGGTGCTCTTTTTAACTAAAATATTTATATTTTTCTGTCACTTCCGGTTATACCGGAAATGACAAGCAACTTCATTATTTTAAATGGAACACCCTGTATATTTTTGCTTTCACAAATTATACGGTAAATTCTAATATTATTTTATATACCATATTTCATATCAAAATCTTACGGTTTAGGCGTTATTAAATTTTTTAAGTTTTTCTGACAGATTCAGACATTTCAAAAACAGATAATAAATGTCAGGCAGATGTTAATTAAGTCAAATGAATAGAGACACCTTTTGGGACAGATGGTAGAGATTAAAGTGAATATGAACTGGAACAAAGATAATCATACGGGATGATCAAAAAACATCACTTAACTTATGTTTCAATAATAACTTTTTTTTTTTTTAAATGGCAACCTCCAAATTTTATTTCAGTTTATGATTCTTCATTAAAAAATAATGCAAAACTATGTAAGCTTTTATATATCAAAAGTGTACCGGTTTTAAGATATTTACTGTTATAACAAAAGTTACATGTGAAATCTTTTAAAAAGTCAGTTTTATATAAATCAATATTTCAAATGTTTTGAAAATTGTTTCTGTGTTAATTTTTGTCATAATCCGTTATATTCAAAATAGTATAATTAAAAAATGTGTTTAAAATAAAAGAAAAATTAAAAGTAGAAAATGTTTCTACCTATGTACGTATTATTTAACTTAATCAACAATAGTCAAGCAGGCCAGGAATATTATAACATAAGGGAAATAGTTGAAATTTAAATAATTGTCGAATTTGAGTAGAAAATGCTTGTACGTATGATTTAAAATACTCAACAATAATCTAGTAGGCAAGGAATAATATCTTAAATAAAGGACTCAATTGATATTAATACTTATAGTTGTCAGTTTAGTTAAATTTGACTTATTATAAAAAGTTAGTGATCGATAAAACGGTACGTTTAGGATATACAAATGAACAGTTTTTTAAATATTCTTATTTATGGTGAATGTAATAAAGTTATCACCAGAACCTGTGATACTTTTGCAGACAGATATCTCGAAAAGCCGAAAACGACCAATGATACTATTTCAAGATTGCTGAACAATTGTAAAAATTTTGGATTTTTTACTAACAAAAATAAGAAAATTAAACCACTTGTCAATAATGAAGAAAACGAAATTACGGTTTTAGGATACTTTAGAGCTTATCCATGCGCTTCTCTGAGAGATGCAGAATTAGAATTGGACTTATCATTTAAGTCAATATACAGGGATTTTGCAAAAACATAAATTTCACCCGTATTTTTATCAAATGGTACAAAGATTACTTCCAGGAGATGATGCAAGAAGGGTGCATTATGCCGAATTTATGCTCGTAAGGAACCGAGAAGATGTCACATTCTTTGAAAATATAATTTGTACCGACGAAGCAAAGTTCACAAAAAAAGGTCTCTTCAATCGCCATAATTCCCATTATTGGGATGTTCATAATCCACACGTCGTGAGAGAAATATTCAAGATTCGTGGCAATTTTAGTGTTTACTGTGCTATCAAGAACGATGCAATTGTAACCGTTCATTTCTACGATGAAAACTTAAATGGTAAGTGACATCTAGAAAATGCCATGAATAAATTAAGAATTGGTTGATTTTAGGAGAGAAATAGGAGAGAAATATCTTGGAATTTTAGAAAATATGATTGCTCCATACATGGATCATCTGCCTCTAGCAGAACATCAGAAAATATGGTATCAACACGATGGTGCTCCTGCACACAGTAGCAGGATTATTGACACATTTTCAACCAATAATTTTGGTGTTCAGTAGTTTGCAAATAGCGATCCTCAATTGTGGCCCCCACGTTCTCCGGATATGATTCCATTGCACTTTTTTGTATGGGGTCATAAAAAATATTTAACGACAAAAGAAAATTGCCAAGAAAGAGTTCGAAATGTGTTCGAATCACTCACTCTCCAGCAAATTAGTGCCGCTACAAAGCGTGAAGTAAACAAACGAGTTCGTAAATGTTTAGAAGTGAATGGCAACTGTTTTGAACATGTTCTTTAATTTGAAAATTGTTGACAAAATATTATTAGAAAATACATTTTTAAAAAGTTTCACATGTAACTCTTGTTATAACAGGAAATATTTCGAAAACGGTACACTTTTGATATATAAAAGCTAACACAGTCTTGCGTTATTTTTTAATGAAGAATCATAAACTAAAATAAAATTTGGAGGTTGCCATTTAAAAAAAAATTATTTTGACATATTGAAACATAAGTGATGTTTTTGATCACGATTATTTTTGTTCCAATTCATATTCACCTTAATCTCTACCATCTCTCCCACAAGGTATCTTTTTTTCAATTTGACTTAATTAACATCTGTCTGATATTTATTATCTATTTTTGAAATGTCTGAATCTGTGAAAAAAACTTAAAAAATTGAATACCGCCTAAACCGTAAGATTTTGATATGAAGTATGGTACATAAAATAATATTAGAATTTACCGTATAATTTGAAAAAGCAAAAATATACAGGGTGTTCCATTTAAAATAACAAAGTTGCATGTCATTTCTGGTATAATAGGAAGTAACAGAAAAATATAAATATTTTAGTTAAAAAGAGCACCATTGAAAATCTACACAAAGGAAAAATCGTAGCTGTACTCTTAGTAGTTTCGGAAATAAAGATAGTTCAAAGTCGTGGTGACACACCCTGTATATATAGTTGATTTCTACACTTTTAGATAAAGTATTTGATATCTGGCTTTGAGCTAAATTTATCTAAGAGATAACAATTATTTACATTTTTTCATTTGCATTCCTGTATCAACAAATTTGGATAGTCATGTTATGAATGTCATGCTGATAAAAAACTCATAACTAAAACACCAAAAAAAATTAAACCTAGTTTCAACGGATAGACTATAACTGACATTGAAGAAAACAAAAGTTAACATAACTTTATGTTAATCGTTAGACTCGTGGCTTGAATGAGACTTAAAGTTGAGCTTGAGCATGAACACAATCAAAAATTTTAATTGTATACATGCCCGACTTTTTTATTGCAAGTCAAACGTATACGAGTCAAGCCAAGTTGACAGATTTAGTATAAACAAAGCGTAAAAATAGCAGATATAAACAGTTTAAGCAGAGATTTTTTTCTGGAATTTATAGACATTTAAAGGAAAATCCATGCTTGTGGCAAATTAAAACTAAGGATTACAGTAATAAACAAAAAAAGAAGTGTACAGGCAGAACGGAAGATCTCAATGGATATTTTGCACAGTTTTAGTCACGTGGTTTTAGTCACAGACCACATAGACTTGGCGTATTGAGTATTTAGTACGGTACCGAGCGTGCCATAAATCGGGGGAAGCGACGTGTGGTAAATTAGGTGGGCGGGCGCTCTTTCTGCAGGCCCGCATTTAACCTTTTCATATATAGCTATTAAATTGAATTCTTTTACAGTATATTTATGAAGAAAACATAATACAATTATTTTATTTAAATAGTATAAATACATTAAGCAAATGTTTATTGCATTTTATATAATTTTTAAAATAAAACACAATATAAGTTAACAATATTTTTATTGATATTTTCTATTTTGTTCTTGATCGTCGATTTCAAATAACTTGATTTGTATTTCTTGGGATTCGGTCAGTTTGATTAAAAAATAATTTTTTTCCTTCTTACATTTCAGTTTTATTAACCATCATCAGAGACTACAAGTTTTTACAAAAAAATATTTTATTTTACTTGCATTTATTAAAGTTTATTTTTTAATTAATAACTAAATTTACATCGTTCTGTTTGCTTCGAGTGTTTTGACGCAACTAAAGTTATGAAGTATGTTACAGTCTATCTGGTGTTTTTTTGGTTTGTTTATGTTATTTGAGATAAGTCTTAATTTATGTAGGTAAAGATTTTACAAATTTGCTAAGTGTTATGTGAAATTATGAAAAGATGCAAAGAAATTAAAATTATCCCCTTATAATTAATGTAACAAATTGAAGTATGTTTCGTTTAAATTTTCTATCAGTGCGGTTGTTTATTGTGTTGTTATGTCTTTTAATTTGCAGCATTTCATGTACTGACCGAATCCTAAGAAATACAAATCAAAATATTTTTATTAAAAAAAATAACAAAACAACAATAATTTATATTATTCCCCTTTAAATAAAGTTAATTTATTTAAAACTTGCCTTTTTGTGGTTTTTACATTATGAAATATTTTTGTAAAATGATGACCTCTAATTTTAATGTAAGTTTCTGAAATTGCCCTTATAATTTCAATAATATGATTGGTATTATTAGGGAAATTATCCAATTGGTGAATTTCTAAATCATTAAAAATATTTGAATTTTGAAACTTTTTTAAAACACTACACATAATTTTAATTTTTAGCTTCAAATCTATTTGAATATTTTTTTCCAGTTTTAAAATGTCTTAAATGTTTTTCTGTTTCCTTACATATTTGTATGACATCAGATCACGGGTAAATAAGACCACCGCGGTCTTTTACAAATATTAGTTCATGGAAATTTTCCCTGTTTATTGAAAATAAAGCGTTTATACATTCTTTACATTTTAACGATTTTAAAATTGATTTTACCACAAAGCCACTTATATACACTATAATATAATCGTTGTACTCCGACAACTCCAAAGAAAAATTAAAGTTATATTCAGTTTCAGGCATGTCATTTTCTAATATATCATGGGCTCTAAATTTATTGTAAGTTAAATTTATTTTGTCTATTGCAGAACTACAATTTAAAATAGAAATATTTTCCAAAGGAATGCAATTTCCAGAGAATGTTTCTTTAATTTGCATATGAATCAACAATTTTTTATATGCAGATTTAAATTGGCGGCTAGTTGGATTATTATTCCATCCCCCATGCTGTCTGATATTACAGAAAAAAAGAGACTATTTAAAATAAGTTACTTTACACATAAGATTAAATATTCTTCCTAATAAAATATTAACTAAGTATTTTAATTTTTATTATGTAGTAAAATAAATATAATAAAATCCGTATGAAAATATTCGAGGTATTTTTTAAAATCAAATGTATTATAATAACATGCATAAAAATAAATATAATAAAATTCGTATAGGTATAGCTCTTTTAAAAAACAATGGCATTAAAATACCATTTTATACAAATGTCGACTTAGTTTTATGTTTGTAAACCACCGAGTTGTAAACTAAATAATTTGACACAATTTACTACTCCAGTCCTGCAAACATGCTGGAGCGCAGGTACAACATGGCGTAGGCAGATTGCTTAAAATTTAAATTAAATAACAAATAACTCCGTAATTACTACTTACTGAAAAAAAGGAAAAATTTTCATTTACACTGGTACCGGTGTCACTTCGGTTAGGACACACTTCAACAACACATTTACCCTTTATTACATACAAATATCTCATAAACAATAGATGTTTACAGCTCGATTGCCTAAATCATACTGATCGCCATGCGACTGCTAGGCACCAGCCAGGCTCCACGGTGGCTTCATGCCTTGGTTCCTTGCAACAAGTCTATGTGGTCTGTGGTTTTAGTCATGAACCAGTCGCTTGCGCAAGTGACTTGCGCGCAGTGGTATATTAAGCAATACAGCCGCCTGAAGCTCGCAACAATTTGCGATCTTTTCGGTTATGAGTTTTCTTTTTAGGCAGTATCAATACAATTATGTAGATACATAACAAATAGACTTTTTTACATCAAAAATATATAGAAATTTAAACTTGGTGAGTTACTCAGTAATAAACAAATAAAACTAAATATTATTCAATAAACAAAAATTAAACATTATTCCAACATAAAATAGAGAATACGTAATAACATTTTAGTTCCATTTGTTTTGTTTTTAAAACTTGAGTTACTTGACACGCCCAGTCGCCGAGCCATCCCGCGTCTCTATATATTCCAAGCTCGGGCTTTATGGACTTGTAGGAAAATACACCTCTGCCTGCGCAAGCCAATATCGCGCGTCTTTACAATTAGTAGACATACCTGCACAAACAAGTCGAAACGTGTAGATGAGTGATACTTGCATATACGCTGGTTTTTGTTTCAAAACTTTCCATCGTAGTGTTGTTTTTAAACAGTACGACGCTTAAAATCGCTAAAATTCCAACTATATATCTGAATCATGTAGGTAATGTGCAAGCCAAACTACAAACGACATAACTGCGCAGTCGTACCACACAAGTAGGTATACCATTACGTAGATATGTATACCATTACTTCTCCTTTTTGAAATGTGCAAACGGTCAAATTATACCTTATTTATTATTACCAAAAATATTAGTGTGTTTAATATTAAATAAATTGAAAAACTTTCAAAGACATTCGTCTCGCTTTTGCATATGATACCTTAGATGCAGCTGCAATCGGTTGCCCTTGCAAATAATTGAATGATTCTCTTTTATTTTGGTGGTTGCGCATGAAGGCTTCCTTTGCCATTACCCCTTTCTATGCACCAGAAAAATTCTATATATATGCGTGAGATGTGTTGAATAGTTTATTCAAAGACTCATACAGTATACGTCAAATTTTATTGTAGTACGATGCATTCATAAATGATTTCAACCCACGTGATTCCTTTTGAATACCCGAGTTATATTCAAAATAATGAGAGTGCGGCACAAGCCGTGCGTTCATAAACAGTTACAAATCCTGTGATCATTTAATTCCTTTTAAAGACACGTTTGTTCTTCTTTGTCATAGAGTGTCGCAGTATTTGACAGAAATTGTCTTTGTTATGTCAGAGCATATGATAGAGCCAATGACTTCAGAATAGATAGACAAATAATTCCCTATCTTAATACACAGGAACTGTTGTGTTATGCATCATCTTGAGACATACTATTATTTTAAAAGGATGAAGATAGTTCATTGTTTATTACCGTACTCGGTGGCAGTGGCGTGTTAGAGAGGGTGCAAAATTTAAATTTTTGTCCAATATACATGCACATTGACTCATCTCCTGATTTGGCTTTAAAATAAAATTGTTTTTTGATATGAATAAAAATGGTCTACCAGCAGTGGCTGGTGAAATTTTGGATGGCTATATGATATATACCAACGACTACAGAATAAGTCATTGATATATACCTACATAATGTGATAAATTAAAAATCAGTCTAAAAACAATATTTCAAAAGGTTGTAATAATCAAAATTTCTTAATGAAATTTAAATTCGCTTACAAATTCTAAAAAAAAAAAAAAATAATAATTTTACAAATACTTTAGAAATAGTTTCATAAAAACTGTGGTAGGTGATGTATTTACATGCAAAAATGTTTCACAAATTTTGATTGATTTTCTTTTACAAAATATAAGATATAGCCAACCCAAAATTTTACCAGTCACTGCTGTGTTTTCTACTGCATACATTTATACACAAAAACAAAAAAAACAAGAAATAGTTACAATAATCTTTATTTTCTCAGTAACAACATGCGTGAATATATAAAATAATATTAATTAATAAAGTACCTACATTACAACTTTTTTTTACTACATTTATAGCATAATATATGGTAGGGGGTATGTACAATATGCATTTATAAAAAAAACAAGAAAATTAGACTACGAAATAAAATAAAACATTGAATTAAAATTCTTTATTGATTTTTAAATAATATAGTTTTTGTCAATATGCTTCTAACTCTCTGTTTGGCAGCTGCATCTTTCAATTTTGACGTTTCATGGTGAATTCGAATATTAAAATATTTTTCGGTAGGCATTTCAAAATGTGGTACTTTATTTCACTTTTTTAATATTATGTGCTATAATATTTTGATTAAAAAAAGTAAATCATTTTTTTATATAATTCATGTCTATGCAAATAAGAATAATAATAATAATAATAATAATGTTTATTTCATACAACAATATACAATTTCGAATTAAAAACAAGAAGAAGTATACTACATAAATAAACATAATACACCACAAAATATCCTAAGATATTTAAGCGTGGGATGAACATATCTATAACAGCAATTGTAATGAGTAATAATATAAGAAAATATTACAACTGGAATAAACAATATTGTAACTTATAAATACTGCTTAGTATATAAAAAGGCTCAATAAGCGCCAAACTTAACATCTATAAATACATATATACATGCATGTGTATATTCACATATATATATACACATGTACATACATACACACATCTATATATACTCCCATATTTATACAATAAATACATATACATAAACACACATACACACACGCTTACAAAACATATACAATAATACTACATACATGCTTACATACTCTTATACACACATATAATATCTAGCTAGATAGGTCATATACTGCAGATATCCCTGTAACAATCCGAGTTGGTTTTATTGACTCTATTTAATATTTGCCAAAATTAATAATAATGATTTAATACCAATATTAATAATGAAAATGATATCTCTGTTGGAGGACAATTTTTGATTTAGTTGTGTTTTAAATCAATTATAGAATAAATATCTTCTCGTTTTTGCAGTAGTAAATATCTCTTACATTCTTTTTTTAAATTTATTTAACGAGTTTATTAATCTTAGTTCAGATGGTTATTTATCAATTTAACTAATTATTTCAAGATGCTCTCATTCGTATTATCAATCAATAGAACTTATATAAACTTAATTTTGTTGTAATCATGTTAACTACTAACAGAAATAACTTTCATAATTACAAAAATGTGAAAGAATATCTCTAGATACTTACTTTTTTATTGGCGATTCTAACTCTTTGTGAACATCATCAAGAATATGTTTTCTGATATTCTGAGACTTCAATGGATTCGTTATGATGCTAAAATGAACCAACAATTATTGTAAATTGATAAAAGAAAAGTGAAAAGTAAAATAAAAACATGAACTTTTGGCTAAATATGTTAACATTCTCAGGAAGAATTATTGTTTCATAAAATAAGAAAAAAAACTGTGATCAGAAGTATTTACAATCGTACACCTGTTAATTGAGTAGGTATTATTTTTCTTATAACAAAATGATATCTTACCAAACTTGTGTATTGTCCTTAGAACAACTTGGTAATTCTGGAACAGCCGAGTCCTTAAAATAAACTATGCCACTGGGTTTTCTTAAGAAGTCATATGATTTGAAGTGATCTGAGCACACAACACTATCTTTAGGAATATTTTCCTTTCCCAGATATTTCAAAATTCGAGAGATCCATATAGATCTACGTTCAATATTCGAAGGAATCCTAAAAACAAACAATACATTATATTTACTACTACTATTTTTGAAATAAAAAATATCTATTATATATTTTTATGTTTACAATGTTACTGCACTGGACATTTTTAATTTTAGATTATGCTTTTATTTACCATTTCCCCGTTACGCCTATGGTAATGTCACTTACCTGTGGAAAGATCGATTAACTCCACTTTTAAAGGGAGATTTGCATATAACACAATATTTTCCCATTGTTTATTCACAAAAACAGAAAATTCGTCTTGAAAAAACTAACAGTTACAGTAAACACAGCGTTAAACTTAAGATACACACAAGCAACTAATGGCGACCAAAAAAACGTAAACAGTGATGAACACCCGAAAATCGAACAGGGACTGCGCGCGCACAAGCGCATGTCCCTAACAACTGAGTACTGAGTTATTTACATCAAACTACAACAAATCAAGAGGATACTTTGTCTATTCTATTTCTGAAGTCATTGGATAGAGCCAAGTTTAGAGTTCAGTATATACTGTGAGCACTGAATCAACTCGAATAGGCGCTGAAGGAAAGCAAATATACGTGTAAATTTCTCATGGGGAGTATTAATGACGGTTTTCACTATATGTGGAGGCATAATCCATACACGTCATTATTTGCTTTCCTTCCTTTTAATGCCTGTTCGACTTGAAACAACTCGCTATACAGTTAAGTAGTATAAAAACTAAGATAAAGTACAATGATTTATGTCAATTATCTCTGTCGATTAATGTCCAGGGATTAACAACGAACTTTTTGGAAGTTCAACAGTATCTTCACATAGAAGAAAGTCCTCAAATTGTTTGTCTTAACGAAACACATAAACACATACAGATTGAGGTTATTTTCGTTTTGGTATCTTGCCTTGAACAATGAGCGCAAGGAAGACACCACAATGCCACAATCACAAGTATAAGGTAAAAAAGCGCAGAGCGTGGTCGTTTGTGTCTTTATTTTATACATATTTACAATTAACAACATTGTATCGTCATCCTCGCACCCATTGTTTAAGATACCAAAATTGAATTTTGCTCAGTCTGTATAACCCCTGATATACAAGACGCTGAATTAAGTCTATCAGGCTATCAACACTTCTAAGTAAAGACCTACTCTTTTAGCACAATGCAAATAATTGAATGATAATGGGAGATTTCAACATTCATATGGAGTGCGACAATCCTGGTGGTGTAAAATAATGAACAAATATTATTCACTCGACTGCCGGTTGGTTTTAAACAAATTATGTCAGAAAACACAAGGGTCGCTAGTACCACGTCATCATTAATCGATCTAGTAATCAGATAACTTAATAGCAGGTGGCATTTAGGAGAGGAATTTTGTAGTAAGATACCCTGAGTCCACTCCCCTTCTGCATCTCACTATTGTTGTTGTCTGTTAAACCTCGCCAAGCCCGCGAAAGCAATGTGGACTATCCAGCGTTCTCCGGAGAGCGCGAACTACAAAACGCTCTAAGGGTAGCCGAAGAATACAATTGATATGGATAAATGTGCAGTCGTACATCTTAGGAAAGGACGATGCGGAGCATTCTCTGAAGATGCGCAGCTCGCAGACGGAAGCATACATATCTGGGTGTGCAACAAAGCCACATCCAGGATGTAAAACGGCAAGTACAGACACTGACTCCGAAAGATTTGGTCTCTCTACGAACTTTCGAGAAAGAACGAAGTGTCTGTGACTAACATGCTTGCCGTTTCGGTTTTACTGTATTCCTTTGAATTAGTAAAGTGGACAGTAGATGATCTGCGTCAATTAGACAGAGATACATGCAGGATTATGAATATTCACAGAAATATTCATCCTAGATCGTCCGTTCCTCGTGTGTACCTCCCACGTCAACGGGGGAGTCGGGGTTTCTTGAACCTTGAGTGTCCGCGTGGCAAAGTAGTGCTGAGTATGGCATGTAACAGCCTTAGGAGCTTAGATTCTCTCTTGCGATTTGTGAAACATCATGCAACTGTAGGAGTGCAAGGATTGTTTTACGCAGCAAAAAAATTAACTCGGTCTCGCATTGGACATCAGGCGAGGAGGTCGGCGCGGTGCTGATATAGTCAGTCACTGAGCTTAAAAATCGTCTGAAAGCCCAATTCAGAGTTGCTGAACAGGAAAAACTGTTTCGACAGCATGTTGATAAACCCTAGCATAGTGTTTTCCACAAGAACATGGTAACACTGGGTTTATCGACCAGACTGACATTCGTCTTTTTAAGATCATGTATGTCATCGGAGAAAAGAAAATGTCACTTTTGTAAGTTGACGAAAAGTGGACCAAACATCTCCGGTACGAGCTCCAAGTGCTATACCCAAGCTACTCGATCAAGATGGTCGTCCTAATAATCGGTGTACTCGAAGGGATAAAGCCTACACTGCTTTCGTAACTAAAGACCATACCGGCCTGCCAAAAATCAGCTGAGTGGTTGGCAGGCAAATGAAGAAACCGGTAATTCTAGATTCTCTCAATCCGCTTAGGGCACACGATTCTGTTATCTACAGTCCTTAACCCTGAAGGATGTGGGGAGTAAGTGCCAGTGTGTATATAGTCCACAGTACTCAGTGTTATGTTAATTTTTGTAATATTACTATATTAGGAAAGGTAATTTGAAAATAAATATTACCTATTAATATATAATTGAATTTATGAGAATTATAAAAAAATTTATGACACAATGTAGAAAAAATATTAACATGTAATGTTGAATTAGGGTGAACTCAAGAGAGCCCTACCTCTTTTTCCACTTACGTTAGTGTACATTTTTAACCACACAATTTTTAAATTAAAAGACCGAATTTTTGCTAAAAATCACGGTGCCACAATCTGCCCAAAAAAGGTGTTGTAGAACCTATGTTGATGATTTATACACTTGGAAAATAGCTACATTTAATATTAAAAACCACTTACCTAATTTCGGAAGTTGTAAAATTCTAAGAAAAAAATTGATGAAATTGTTTACTAGTTATTTAGAAATATTTTATTTATTGAAAACACATTCGAATTCATTCAATTCAAATTTATCAAGGTCTTGTTGACGACTCTGCTCAATAAACAGTGAGAGCAGTTTTAGTAGCAAACGTGTGTGCCACCACATATTTGCTGGGCACAACGTGGTACATGAAACTGCACCATGATTGATTAATAGCAAATACTCAATTATACATCTGACCGAAGCAGACAAATACTGAGTTTTGCATCTGAGTTAGATTTTAACACCTACTTTACCATGCAAAATACTACGCACCTTATTGGCTAAATAAATTTGTAAACAATCTATTTGAATAACATAAAATCCGGGTTTTTAAAATGTTTGCAAAAACCAAGTTTTGCATCTAGGATACACATATGTACAGACCAATTGCTCAAATTTAACAACCACTAATGATGAATGAATATTAGTTGTGACGTGGCTATGTATGCTAATGTGATGGCAGACTTCAGTCATTCTGAATAATACATTGTATGAACGCATATTAGTTGTGACGTGGCTATGTATGTTAATGTGATGGCAGACCTCAGTCAGTCTGAATAATACATTATATCAAGCCGTATGTATTTCATTATTCATTTTATACTTTTGCTTTTGTGTATGTATGTATGTCCTTCTATCAACCATATGAGGCAGTAATAGCTACCGGTCCTAACCTGTCTACTTTCCTGTCCCTGGTGATAATAATATGAATATACGCAACGTTGACTTTTAAAAAATGTATTCCTATTAATTTAAACAGAAGGAAAAATTGTTTCTCTAGAAGCAGCTACAATAAGATGTCATTAAAATTTTACAATTTTATAAGTTTTGATACTGTTTTAAGAGAACATGTATAATGTATGATATAAAGGGTTTGGCCTATTTTCTCTGCTAACAAATTTGTACAACGTTATATTAAGATAAATTGACTAGACACAATTTCTGAATTGAAATAAATGTTCTAGTAAAGTAGAGATTGGTGTTCATGTCTTTTATAAGAAATACAAATATATTTTTCACAGAAGAAAATATAATATCATAAATAAGGGCGCTTGTCCTTTTATGAAACATGAAAAGTTTCGTTCGTTATAACTTATCATGACTTATGCCTCCATCGGGAAATTGGAACTGATATCACTTGTTAAGAAAAAGTTATCGTACACTTTTTTAGCATTTGTTTTCGTATTATTAAATTGTTCTCATAATTCTGGTAAAATCTTTTCAGTAGTAGTTAGTTTTTTTGTTGAAACTAAGATGAGACGTTAAGAGCAAAAGTTATTCATAATACTAATCTATTTTAGAAAAGATGTTTTTGATTTCAGAACACTTAAAACTTAAAAAAATTATTATTAAAAATTTAAAATAATATACTAATTTATTGAAAAAAGAGGCAGTGTTAACAAAGGAAATTCATATTACTGAAATTTACAAAGGAGGCACAAATTGCAATCTAAATAGGGGTGGGCTATAATGAAATTAAGTTATCAATAATCAATATCCAAAAGTATCGATAATGTCGATATTATCGATAATTGATATCGATATGGTTGATACTATCTTTTGAGACAGAGAAAACGGTCTCAATAGGAGCAA
This sequence comes from Rhamnusium bicolor, assembly GCA_029963845.1. Classification (NCBI taxonomy): domain Eukaryota; kingdom Metazoa; phylum Arthropoda; class Insecta; order Coleoptera; family Cerambycidae; genus Rhamnusium; species Rhamnusium bicolor. The sequence goes on along the minus strand of JANEYF010001937.1, from coordinate 643,829 downwards.
GTTGTACTACCATAAAATGCTAATTTTTTCTCTTTCGTATGATACACCACATGTCCAACTATCTTTTACTTTTATTGGGTTTTTTGCAATTTTAAGAAAAAAGTACGTAATTCGTTTTCCAAGTCTTTTAATATAATACATAGAAATGTATAAACAAGACACATCGTGTATGTTCAATATGCCTTACAAGAAAACATGTTCATCCTAAATATTTTTCGTTTAAATTTATGACAACTAAAAATAATTAATAGAAAAATAATAATATTAATAATATGAACGTTATCTTCAATCAACATGACGATTTTGAAAATGTTCATATTTTTTTTTCTAAAAATTGCGAAAAATTCCATAACGATAGGTAGTTCATGTATATATATATCTTACGAAAGAGGAAAAAAATGAGCAATTTTTTGGTATTACAGCCTATTTCGATTAAGATAGTTTTTCCTATGTCTGAGAGGGTGCAACAAAATCTATAAGAAGTTTGGAGAGTCTATTAACAGTCTCTTAAGATATTTATTTTGCCGTCAAATTTCATTAGATAAAGATGATATTGGACAATTTGTTGGCTTTTAAAGTAGAATTTATTTCTTCAATAAAAAACAGAAAAAATTTTCTTTTCTTTTCAGAGGCTTTCAACCAGGTACATGGATAATTTATCCTACGTTTGGTCCGGAGTTTTCGGACTTTTTCAAGGTTAAAGGCTAAAAATAATGGTTTTACATAAGTCGTAAATTAGATTAGTGACAATACATATCCAAAATAGTTATTTATGATACAAGTGTTAAAAATGACTTTTTATTTTGTGAGTGGAGAAGTTTGCGAAACGAGCGTAAGCGAATGGAGCAATTCCACGAACAAAATAAAGTCATTTTTAACACGTGTATCATACAATGTTTTTTCTACAAACACCATTAAAATAACAATAAAGTTTCTTTAAAAAGATTTCAAATCATTTTAATGGTTACCTCATAATTCTAGTAGTTTGTAGGATTTATGAAATAAATAAGTCAAGTTTGCCCATTGTTTGACACATGCTTGTCAAATGTGAAAAACTATTGCAATATAAGTTCCAATATTAATTATAGTCCAGAAGGAAGCGAATCGTAGCTTCCTCACAAGGGATAAATATTACTAATTGCTCCAATTGCACAATTAATATAAATATTTCTAAATAACTTGTAATTTTTTGTTAATAAATATATAAATGTCATTATGACAAACGACTTGTCATTTTACTTTTTGCACTAGTGTTAAAAGTAAATCATGTGATCATTTTTAACGCGAGCTTATATAATATTACATTTTTAATTCAAGTATGCCGTGTTTAAAATTTAGTTTTTAATGGTGTTTGTAGAAAAAAGTGTTTTCTTAACTAATATAAATTTTCTATTTTAATTTCATTGTATGGGCTGATTTTATTTTTGTTTTTCATCATTTTTTTTGGGTAGGTATGTAGTGTACGTGTAGTTCGAAGCGTTATGCAGAGAATGATCATTATTTGCTGAGTTTCTTTTTTAAGAGCAGGTAATTATAACCACTGATAGTATACTTATATTGAAGGTCCGAATGACAGAGTTATTGTAAACATTCTCATGACATTGCAGAGCTGTTGAGAAGATGTTTTGCAGTTAGCGCATATACAAGATGTTTAAAAATTGTTATTATTGAATAAAATTGCGATATATGCTACTTAGATTTTCTATACATGTTTGATAATTTACTGTTTTTTTTTTGTTGTTTTGTATTTCGGCCATTTCCAAAAACATACGTTTTTTGGTAAGGAAAGAAAGTTTTTTCTGTTTTTTATTGAAGAAATAAATTCATTACATAAAGTTTTCTGGTATTCTTAAAATAAAAAAGTTGCAAGCGATTGAAATTTTACCATTTTTTTAGTTTTTTTTGGGTACAACTAGTGACGGCTGATGAAATTTAGGTTAGTCATATCTTAGTATTGGAACATGGGACCTAAAAGCGATACTTTAAAGCATAACTATCAAGACGAAATAAAGTTTGACAGAGAAAAAATTGCGATTGAAATTTGCGAAAAAAAGTTTTGTTAGCAAATTTCAGTCGCAGTTTTTTCTGTGCCAAACTTCTTTATTTAGTCTTGCTTGATAGTTATGCCCTAAAGTATTGCTTAGGTCTCATGCTCCAATACTAAGAAGTGACTAACCAAAATTTCACCAGCCGCCACTGGCTACAACCATTAAGTGAAGATGTTAACAAGAGACGCAACCTCGTGAGTCGAAATTTTAGTAGGTACTATATTTCTTTGTTAACAGCTTGAGGATTGTCTTCAAATTTTAGTTCAAATGATAAACATCTACCCATTACATGGTAAAGAAATACAGTACCTACTGAAATCTCGATCCAATCCATGATAGATTCCGTATCATGTTAATTCCTTCAATCAACGCTACAACTCAGAAGTTGGTCATGAATCTTAAATTAGATTTCGCAGGCATGTAGCCCCCAAAAAATAGAACATATGCCATTTAAACACAATTGGTCGACGGCGCACGCATATTAAGCGAGATATACTGAAGTTGCCTTCTTATAGTAGACAACCTACGCGTTTATTTACAGGGTGTCCCAGTTTTAAGTACCAAGACTTCGACAATCGAGAGATCCTCAGTTTAAGAAAAAAAGTTTCAATAAATATTGAAGGAAGATTGAGTCATATAAATAGTAGATGGGAGCATTTATCGATATATCGATAATTATCGATAAAGTCAATATATCGCTATTTTCGGTATATCAAAAAAATTTGACCGATCGGTAATATCGATATTATCTATAATTGTTCCACTCCTAGATATTATTGATGTTATAGATAATATCGATATTATCTTTATTATCTATATTATCAATCTTATCGATATATCGATAAAATTTGGCCTGTCAGTAATATCGATATTATCTATAATTATCGATATATCGATAAATTGTCCAAGCCCTAATTCAAAACAACTTTTTTTTAATACAATTTTTTCGTATCCTGAAAAATAAAGGTTAGTAAAAAATTTTATATAATTATTTATAAAATACCCTGTATAATACTGATCATCTCATCTTTGATTGTTTTACATCAAGCAGGACTGATCCCCTAATGCTATTCCAAAATTCGACAATTTGTTGTTCATTACACCTCTTGTTATATCTATCCTGGGACCCAGTCTATGTGGCTTTTACGATTCCAGTATGAATAATGTAATTTATCTAACCCATGCCTTGCAATCAATGCTAATGCCTTGAGTACAGGAGGTTTCATAAAATGTTACGTCACTCGAGGAATGTATTTTAATTGTTCCTTACAAATGATTGTTATTGTCACTTACCCAATTTGCCAGCTCTACATGCGCGGAAATTGCCCGATGTCTAATTACAATTATTAAGAAGGAAAAAAAAACTTTAATTTTAATGCCTTTCTTACAATTCAAACGTGAAACTTTTTTACAAATATGGTATCGTCCCCTTATACCCACCGCTGATAAACATGCATATTTTACATAATGATACTTAAATTTTAATTATTAATTATTATACAAGTTATAATATTACCTTTGCAATTTATTAAATATGAACAGCAGATACCATACATATATTCCAAAGTACTTGATTGAAATTCATAATTGTGTATTAAGTTTAATAACAAAATCAAACTTTCAGCTAAAAACATATACATCGAGATTAGTTTGGAAGTGAAATTCAATATTATTAATTTGTCGGAAATTTAACATAATAATTACATTGGAGAGATTTTCGTAAGGTAAGGCATGTCGCGGAATTAAATCAAAACAGTTCAGCATTAAATTAGTTATTGAAATGGTACCAGCTACTGTGGATTATTATATTCATCAATCATCAGTTAGAAAATATGAACTAGAAAAAGAATTTTAAAATGTTTAGGTAGTTTTTTCATTTTTCATTCAAGTTTTCATGATAATCCGGCAGCGAAAATATTTGCCATATCGTAGAGCCCGAAGTTATAAATAAAAAAAAACCATTTTTTAAAGAGCCTTTATATCATTAAATTAATTGATATGTATGAGTTTATTTATTTACCTGTAATGTTGGTTACATATAGTGCAACCTAGATCTATGCAGGAAGTCCGGTTTTGTCGTATTAATTTATAGACAACTACGAACATGTTCCCTTGTTCTGCAGTTGGCTTTGCCTTATGACCACATAGAGTTAGTTACTCTCACGGAACGGCGATGTGCATATGATTCGCTATGCTACACAATAAAAAATATAAAATTATTTTAACACTCGCCAGTGTGTATACAGTCCACAGTGTTCAGTGTTGCCGTTATTTTTATTACTGTTTAAGAATGAAAACTATAAGAAATTTAAGACGTAGAAAAAAAATTAACATGTAATGTTGATTTAGGGCTGACCCAAGAGACCCTACTTCTTTTTCCACTTCTATTAGTGTACATTTTTAACGTCACAATTTGTAAATTGATACTTAAATTACGAGTATCATATTTTTCAAAAAAAAAAATTAGTTAATATGTTGTGTTAAAAATAACACTGTAGACATTTATGATTAGAAGACTGAATTTTTGCTAAAAATCATATAATATTAAGAAATAATTAGAGTTAAAGGATTCAAAAACAAATTTTGCATCTACCTCAGGTAAAGACCAAGTAGAGCAATGCCCGTCTCAGTATCCTCCCTAATTAGTTACGCCCTACGTACCGAAAGATTACAGTAGAATTAAAGAAGAAGTTGGGAGGTTTATAGTAATAGGAGTATGTGGTTATGATGATCTAGGATAGAATTAGAAATTTATAAATAATACTTTAATAATAAATACTATTAGAATGCTAGTAGGATCACTTGATAGATAATTTGTCAGTCTTTCTAACCCCCGCTCTCTGAAATCACTGTATGATTGGGCGTGTTTTTTTTATTCGGCAGTAAATCTGAAATTCAGCACAGTTCTACTCTGCATGACGTCATGGTTGCAGGCAGCTGCTAGCAGATCTGTGTTAAATTAAGAGAGCCTGGAGCGGGTTGGAACCTTTGATGTGAAGATAACATTGACGTAGTTTTCCACGAAACATCGAAACACTGTATACTGTACTCGACGCGGGTTTCGCCAACCAAGTTGGTATCATCTGGAGATGATTAAAACTAAACTTATGCTAACAATCATCCCTATTTATACCTAAACTATTGTCACGGTTTACCGAACGGTCAAGGTTCGGTGAACCGGAACCCACTAACCAATAAAGCAGGCTATTTGGGATAGGCTCTCTGTCACTATTCATACTATTTTTACACTTTATGATTTGCAAGCTTTCAAATGCATCCAGCTGTCTAGTATGTGTTACATTCCTAATTAATCTTAAATTGCTAATATCTTTTTTATGGTTGTTCTCAAACGCATGTTGGGCTACACTAGACTTATCTGTTCTACCATATTTGAGATGGGCCATATGCCCTTTGAATCTAGTTTGAATTGATCGTCTAGTCTGTCCAACGTATTTTTGATTACAGTCCTTATTGCTAATTTCCTAAATCTCGGACTTATCGTTTGTTTCAATTTTGTCTTTTGGATTGCCTAAACGTTTTTGTAGTTTGGTTCCGATGAATGAACCACTGTCATACCTACATCTTTAAAAATCTTACCAATACCACGGGTGAATCGAAGATCGAATGGAATCTTTACAAATTTCAGATTTTCTCTTTCATTTTGAAAGGTGGAGGAATTTCGAAGCGATTCTTTAAACTTTCGTTTTCTAATTATTTTATCAATTAAACTTACAGAATATCCATTACTCGCAGCTATATCCTTAATGCCTATCAAAATGGTTAACAAAGGAGTTCGAAAATTTACCTATTGCATCACCTAGTTTCTCTGTGATTAATTCCAACGATTTCATTAATAAGGTGAAAAATATTCAGTTGCAAGAAGGTGAAATTTTGATCTCCTTTGACGTTTGTTCATTGTTTCCAAGTGTTCCGATACCACAGACCTTGGACTACCATAAGGATCTACTCGAATTAAGCAATCTCAATCAAGATGTAGTAATAGAATATCTTAAACTCACTAAACTTTGCATGAAACAAAATTGTTTTCGATCAACGATAATTTCTTCGAACAACATGAAGGATTCGCGACGGAAGCAAAAGAAGAATTCGAGTATTTCCCCAGCGTTTGGCTTAGGTATGTGGATGATATTTTTGCAGTGTTCGATACAAAAGTCGCTGATATTGATAACTTTGTATCTAAATGAAACAGTCGTTTCGCGTTAGTTAAATTCACATATGAAACTGAAAACTCTGGACAACTACCATTTTTAGATGTATTAATAATTAGAAATAGTGAAAATAAGTTAGAATTTGACATATACAGAAAAAAATACCAGTACTCTAAGATATATCCCTAAGGACTCTCACCATTGTACTCAACAGAAAATGGCGAGTTTTAATTTTCTAGTCCATCGTCTATTAAGCTTTCCCCTCAATAAGGAGAGGTTTGAAAAAGAAAAGGCATTGATTAAGGATATAGCTGCCAGTAATGGATATTCTGTAAGTTTAATTTATAAAATAATCAGGAAACGAAAGTTTATTCATTGTGAAAACAGCTGTTAGAGTATATGTATGTATACCTATGTGGTAACAAATTAAAATAACTACTTTATTTTAATATAAACAACAAAAAAGATACAACACGCATTATTGTATCTGTTGTAGGTACGCTTAAGACCGTTGCATTTCTGCGTACAAGCAAAAAATAGTGTAGGAAATAAACAAACGCATACAAATTGAAAGATGTATCCCTGCAGAATAAAAAACACGCCCATCTTCTGAATCATTGTAATATTTCGGTACAGTCATAGACAAATTAGGCATCGTTCTTTTCTGATCATTTGTTATGAAGTTCCCCACGGTGTTCCAGCTCTACTATAACTTAGTCATTTGATAAGGTGGAACACCACAACTGAGGCTGCCAACCATCTATCTGAAAATTGCCAAATGTTAAATTTGTTTTTGTTGATATGCATGTTGACCTGTACTGATTCTGGTCGGTTGCCATGACCAAGAACAGTTTTTTCTGATACATTCCAAGTAAATATAAGTATTGTAGGCTTTTCTCTTGTTGTCTAGGGTATAATTGAAGTAAGGTCCGGATAATTTACATTATTTATTAGAGATAAATATAAATAGGATAAAGCCACTGCCAGTTAAAACTTTACATTACACAGTCACACACAGAAAATATAACAGTTACAGGTAAATACTTTTAACACTTTCATCTAACTGAGAAAAAGCACACGTCTTATGCAAATTCTCACGTCTCTCGTCTCAAAACTTTGCGTGTGTCGTCTACCTGGATCTGATCTCGATTCTCCACCCTCCACCTCGACTAACTGCCCGTGCGTCGTCGGCTGTTTAAGCTATCGGATGGCGTAGTAAAATATATTATACAAGGCGGCAAAATAAATGTGAACGTAAACTAAAGAAATAAATACTTACATTATTATTATCTTATTATTAGATATTTACGAAAAGTCTTCCGGAATAAAAGACGAACTGCCTCAGTCCTCCTTCGTCTAAACTTTTTAAAGCAAGAAAAAAATATTACCAAAGCAATCGAAGAAATTCCTTGTATATGACCATTATCCGTGGCATTGGTGATAAACTAAATGTTGTTAAACGTCGAAACTGGAAAATTACTTCGTTCTGTTTCAATAGTTTAAAAATGTTACGACGTTATTAAGTTTTTTATGCTCATAATGGTACATGACTGTATTTATTTTAGCGGTTTAGTAGTTTTGTATTTTGTTGTTTCACTAATCATAATTTTAATGAACTTATATGTAGTGTAAGGTTTCCTTTGACGTACAGTCTTCATCTCAGTGAAGATTTTGCTTTGAACCTTATTTTGAAATTCGTTTCAAAGCACAAGGCATTTAAGCTCTACATAGAAATAGTTTTATATAAGCTTAGTATATCTTTCATCATATCATATTTCTTTGCGTACTCTAACATCTTTGATTAATTGATCGGTTTTATTGAGATCTTATGTTAGTGCTTATCATAAAAGTTCTCCAGTATCTGAGCGATTAATCTTTTATCATCTCCGGACCCGTCTTAACTGTAGCAATAACATTTAATAATAAAACACATTTATTTTCCTGCTATTAACTCGCCAGGATTTATTGAGCGAGCATTTCCTAAATAAATGCTACACCGATCCCGTTTAAGTTTTTGTGTGAAGGAGTTTTAAACGTAAAAACTTATACAAGGTGTCTGGTAAATTAGTACAAATATTTAAGACGAGATGCTATGGTCAAAAATAATAATAAAATAATCACTAAACATAACCCTTTAAACGCTTCTTAACGTACCTAGGTCAAGTTGCTACGAAATAAAAAAAATTATTATTTTTTATTGAAATACCTCTTGAACTAATATGTTTTTGGTATTTTGTACATAGTGATTAATTATACATGACTTTAATTTGAACTGAAAATATGCCTTTTATCATAAGCCCGTGGTCTGAGATAGGGACCCTTTCTTAAAAAAGCATTTGGGACGCCACTGGTTAATAAAAATAAAAGATGTTTTTTATGATTAATTACTAGGGATGTCAAAAATGTTCCGTGGGACAGTGGCGTACGCGGAATTTACTAATACGAGAAACAATAAACTGTTATAATTTATAACAATGTATGTAAAACTTACCCTCTTAACTAGCTCGATGAACTAGCTTGCTTATCACAAACCGGAGAAGATGTGTAGCCATTTTGCAGCATCAGGTATGTTTCTATGGTTGTCTCCATGAGTGATGTTCGTTTTGGTGAAAATATATTCTTATATTTTGAAAACGACCGTTCGACATCTACTGATGTAATACACGCATACGCAAAATAGTCTTTGAACACACTAAACGGATCTGGGGCTGCACCATCACATATTTGTCTTAATTTGATATAACCAGTGTCTTTATTTAACACACTTGCGAACTTTTCTTTAACGCGCTCATTTGTTGCGTCACCTATATCGTGTAGCAGTAGATTTACTTCGTCCACTATTTGCAGTGATTCCGCTAACGACAACGCACTGTTTTCTAATTTTTTTATGCTTTCATGTAATGGTTTATACTTCTTCGCAATATTTTGTAAAGCCGTTTCAACGGAAATATCTTCGAATTTTGTCTGGCTTTCCTTAATAGCTGGAGCCTCATCTGGATTGAATTGTAGTATCACAGCTTTTATTTGTTGGAAATATTCAGCATAATAAAAAGTTGCCTGCAACCATGTTCTCCAACGTGTAAGAATCGACTATGGTGGTTCAGGAATACCGGGACACTTGCTATGAAATGCACGGAGACGTTTAGTAGATTTAAGAAACACTTTTTTTGTACTTGTTATTAATGCATCCACCTCTGGAAAACCTTTTCGAATAGTTTCTGCCACAAGATGTAAAGCATGCACTTTACACGTAACATGTATAAACGTACAACCTTGTTCTTGCAAAGAACAGCCTACCGAACGCATTGTCACGGCGCCATCAGTCACAAACATCAACACTTGACTTTTTGACAGTTAAAATTTTTCTAACGTCTCCAGCACCACCCTGGTAATTGTTTTGCTAGTACACTGACTTAGTCTTTTGCTAGCTAGTAACAGTAGAACTGTCGGTTTAAGAGGATCCAGTACTCGTACTAACATTTAAAATAGAATTTTTTTTTACAATCTGTTGTCTCATCAACAGATAACCACAGCCGTGTATTTTTTAATTCACATTTCATCTTATTTACCATGTCTACGTGTACAGTTGGTAGATAGTTACATAACGTTGTGCGAGTTGGTAACTTCACCTGGGCATTATATTTATTCCAGAACTCTCGAAATGGTTGTTTATCGAGTATGTGCAGCGGAACATCACAGGCAATCAGCATTAATAGTAAATCAAACATAAACTGTGTTGTCGAAGGCACGCCATTTTTTTTATTTTTATGGTGTACACTATTTACGTGAAGTCCACAATCACTATCTCAGCACATCAATCTGTCTCGCACACTTTATCATAATTTCACGTACGTCTGCCATGCTTTATTATTAAATTAATATCAACAATACAGTACAACAAATAAAATAAAAACACGAAAACAATATGCAATACGCCCAAGTGACTTAACGTGTACACAACTCGAAAGTTAATAAATAGACTGGACTGAAGAAAGAGTTTCGCGGTCAAGGTGAATGCCGGCGACACTAAGTAGATCTGTACTCTACGACTATGATACACAGAAACGATTTGCAGCTTTATTAATTACCGAGAAATTTCGAGGTAAGAACATTGAAAGTAAGATATTCGAATAATGTATTAAATTGTAAAATCGTGTTGTGCACCTTTTTATTTCAATGAATATAGATTTTACATAAATTATAGTCATATTTTAGAAATGCTTCATAATTTTTTTTACATTGAAAAAATTAATCCATGTTATGAATTTCAACAAACTGGCCACGCACCACTAAAGGAGAAACATTTTTTAAAGGACACAGCACTGGATACATGGAATCCTATGAACCTACCGATTTTGTTAATTTTTCAATATGCTGTTGTACTGCCCAAGAAAAGCAACTTTCAATAAGGACGTCTTTGTGTATATATACCTGGTGACCCAGAAACTTAAAAATGTAGACACCCTATAATCTTAAGAACGCCAGTTCTCTTAGAATATGCAAAGTTTTTCCACTAAACAAGATTGTGTTGACTGAGTGATGAATGAAGCCTTAAAACTCCCTCTAAGGGTGTACTTAAACCAGTACTTTAATGGTATACAGGGGTATTTATAAAATGAAAAGTACAGTCATCATGCGAAAATGTTCTTTTTTGATATAACTTCGTTATTTCTGAAGTTATCAAAAAGTTGTAAAGACCGTCTTTAACTAATTTTTTTACAGAATCCAATTTTTGAATCAAAAGAACAATTGCGACATTTTACTTAATTTTTTAAATGTGTAGTTTACAGTAAGTCGATTTTCCTTATGTTTCTTATTGCAAAAATACCAACATGTCATGTATCTCAAAAAGCTTTTAAGATATTTGAATTTTGTTATTAAAATATCGTTAATGATTTTAATAAAGTTAGTTACCTTTGAAAAGGAAAAGAAGAATTAACCATGACGGGTATTGATTTTTGAGAAACTACTTTGAGAAGTAAATTGCATCTTTATTACCGAAATGTATCCATTTTGTTTTCGAAGGTAACTACGTATAACAAAATTATTAGCGATATTTTAATGCCAAAATCCAAATATCTCTAAAACTTTTTTAGATAACATGACATGTATGATGTTCTAGTAATCAGAAAAATGAAGAAAATCGAATTATTTTAAAACATACAGGGTGTTATATTTAAAAAAACAAAGTAAGGTCATATTTCTTAAACGAGATGCGTAATTTTTTTTTTTTGATTCAAAATTTGGTTTCTGCAAACACAAGTAGTTAATGGAGGTCTTTACACCTTTTTCATAACTTCAAAAATAACAATGTTATTCCAAAAAATGACATATTCGCGTGATGGCTCTACATATCTATTTTTTATGGTATCCAAAATATTATATCTTTACATTTTTCAAGTCTTATATATATATATATATATATATATATATATATATATATATATATATATATATATATATATATATATATATATATATATATATATATATATATATATATATATATATATATATATATAAAATAATACTTACCAGTGGCGTACAACGGTGCACATTTCATATTGGAAATTATTACGTAAATAATAAAATCTGTTTGTTGGTATGTGATTTTTTCACAACAAATTAGACCATCAAACTGTCTCTTACTAAATTAATTGCCATACTAACATTTTGCAGAGATGATTAGTGCATAAAAGACTTTAAAAATCCATTAGATAGACTGTCAGCTTTATTAAAAACGTAATTATAAAATTTAAAAAATCGGCAGGTTCATAGGATTCCATGTATCCTGTGCCATGTTCTTTGATTATATTTTGTTACAAAAGAATAAGGTAATAGGATCCAATACGACAATTTAGATATGATTATGATTTACGAACAGTGTAAAACTCTCCAGATTCCATTATCCAGTTCGAAGATATGCAAATCGTAAAATTACATTTTTTTAAATAACTGTAATACATTTTATATTATTTTAAAAATATTTCACTAAGATGAGTTGAGAAAGCCATTAGATTTCTAGGAGAAAAAAAAATTAAATAATTATTGGGTATTACATAAACATTTCAAACCTAACATGATAACAATAATTATAATTTTTTGTATTTTATATTGTCATTCTTGTCTGATTGCGTTAGTGTAAGAGTTTTAGAATGACAGTATAAAATATAAAAAACTGTATTTATTATTGTTTTAATTTAGGTTTGAAAGGATGCTTATGTAATACCCAATAATTACCTATTTAATTTTTTTTTCTAGAAATACATAAACACGAAGCGAATAAAATATCAGATTTTTTAAAAGCCTTGTTTTTTTTGTCAAATACTATGTCCATTTTCGGGTTATCTGTATACAGATTGAGCAAAATTCAATTTTGTAATCTCACATCCAACAAGGAGTGCGAGAGAGACGATACAAGGCTGGTAATTGGAAGCATAAAATTAGAATAGCAACGACCACACCATCCGCCAACTGAAAAGTGTATGGGTTGTATTTTCATTTACCGTTTCTATCCTTGCATTATACTTGCACTGTGAAGTCTTCCTCGCGCTCATTGTCCAAGCCAAGAAACAAAATGAAAATATGCTCAATCTGTGTATTATAAAGTTTGAAATTGTACTTACATCTCTATACATCTTCTTTTTAAATTGCCCCGTTTATTTTTCATAGTATTATTCTCTTAAACGTGGACAATAGTAGGACTATGTCTCACACTCACAAGTGGCTTTCAATGAGAATATTTCTGTTTTTCTACTAACTAAAATTCAAATATTTAATTTATATACATACCCAGAAAATACTGGGTAAAAAAATATATATATTAGCTGCATTTTTGGCTAAATTTTACGGTATACAAACAAGTAAAATAAAGCTCAGAAGCTAAATTTGAATTTGCTTCACATTCTACACTTAACCATACCATATTTTTTTAATGACTAAATTGAACCATTTTTCACAATGCAAGTCACAAATTACTAGAGTTGGCAAAAATGCGCCGCAGGGGCATATGCGTACGTATCATAATAAGTGTAAAAAAAGACATTAACTATAACTAGCTTGGTTATCACAAACTGGAAAAGATCTGTAAAAACTTTGCAGCATCATGTATGCTGTGGAATGCGCGAGGACGTTTAGAAGATTTAAGAAAAACTTTTTTTGTATCTGCTATTAATGCATCTACCTCTGGAAAACCTTGTCGAATACACGTAACATGTACTAACCTACAACCGCGTTCTTGAAGTGATCGGCCTACCAAACGCATTGTCGCAGCACCATGGGTCACAAACATCAACACTTGACTTATTGACAGGTCAAATTTTTCTAACGTCTCCAACACCATCCGTGTAATTGTTTAGTCAGCTCACTCAGATAGTCTCTTGCTAGCTAGTAACAGAGTGGAAATATCGGTTTAAGAGGGTCCAGTACACGTATTATAATATTTAAAATAGAATTTTTATTACAATCTGTCGTCTCGTCAACACATAACCACAGCTGTGTATTTTTTAAGTACAAATTTGATCTTATTTACAGTGTCTTCTCTTACAGTTGGTACATAGTTACGCAACGATGTGCGACTTGGTAATGTCACCTTGGGAATGTATTTATTCCAGAACTCCTGAATGGTTGTTTATCGAATATGTGCAGCGGATCATCACAGGCAATCAGTAAATAGAACATAAACTGTGTTGTCGAAGGTACGCCATTTTTTTTTGTTTTATGTTGCACAGAATTTACGTGACATTCACAAACACGTTTCTCCTAGCACATCAGGTCTGTCTTGCACATCTTACAAATTATTATAGCACAATTGTAGAATAAATCCGGGAATTCACGTCTTACAATGCTCCAAACCCCACCGCGCACGTAAAGTCAATTTTTATTTTCAAAATAAAAATATTATTTTGATCAGGTTTTTTGTAATTTTTCCTGTGTACATACAATCACCCACATGTTCTCTGTAAACTGACTTTTTTTAATTATTAAAATGTTTTTATGTTTTATGAATTATATTGCATTGTTGCTGAACACGAATATGTACTTTTTTTTCGCCGGAGAGAAGCCGTTAATGAGAAAAAAAATAAAAAAAAAATTTTCGTTTTCACACATCTGTCACTTTTTGTTCTGATATATTTAACACTTCCTGTTACTAATTTTACTATTTTAATGCTTAGAAGACAATACTACTTTTATCTTGTACAGAAATATAAAGTTTAACACATTAAAAACCATGTTTTAAATACGAAAATGCATGGAAAATGCCGTACCAAATCATTCATAGTCACGGAGAAGTCAGTTGTGTCTAAAGATACGACATTGTATAACTAGCGTTCAGCTTAGAACCAGATCGGATCATTTTCGCCTGTCATTAAAAAACTGTAAATATAGTGGGAAATTGTTTGCGAGGCACTTTAGACACTATCTGAAACGCGACGATAATTTCTTCACATACATTTTAGTTGCATTTTCATCATGTAATGGCGTTATGCCAAATACAAAGCTGTTTCTCTAAGGAAAAAAAAAGCTCTTATTATAAAAAAAGACGTATACTATACTACAAACCATTCAGAGTGTTATTGGTGTGAGGGAAATAATGCAAATCGTTAGATATATCCAGTGTAAAAAGTGACAGATGTCTGTGAAAGTCCAAAATTTTTTATTTCTCCATAACGGCTTGTCTCCGGCGAAAAACTTCATATTCCTGTTCAGCGTACCTTATTTTGGGGGATAGAGAAATTTTCAGGAAAATTTAAGCATCTTATCGTATACTAAATAATTACCATATATTTTTTGTAACATACACCTGAATAGTATATCATACTGGAATAATGCCTTCTGATTACAGAAATGACAAGCAAAAAGTCGTAACACGTAACGTTTTCTTGTTATATTAATAAAACATTATGGCCAGGAATAACATTATTGTTAATTTTACTAATCTATTTATTGCTATATATCAATGATTTATATGACATATATTAGGCTCGCATAGATCAAAGACAGAAAAAAATTTTTAAAAACATATGCCCAGTTCATTTTTTTTTTTTATGGGGGTCAAATCGTTTTGCTTTAAAAACCAACGGTAATTACTTATCATGGCTGGATCTCATCGCCCTTGATAATGAATTTCCATTTTCCTGATATCTTGACAAAATTTTTCTTCTTGCTCGTCGCCTACGGCACCCAAATTTTCAGAAAAATTTTAAATGAGAATACAGAAAGTGAATTTTTAAAGACATACGGTAATCAAGCGTTTCGTACGAATCTAAAAGTTCGCTTACTAGTTGCTTGTAGTTCTCATCCGTCTTGTTCCCTAAAGATTCCTTGACTACGCTTACAAATGAGTTCCAATCTTTGAGTTCCTGTCTATTGAGTGTTCCTTTAAAATCTGCATCATTAAGCAATTTTCTAATTTGAGGTATAGATTGGTTGTAAATTTCCATTATGTAGTAACACAACTTTTAAACTGTATTTGGAGGAATCTATGAATAAGCGCCACTCAGAAGGGCAATGCTCGATATTAAGTTTCTGTATTAAACCATCAATGTCTATACACACGCATAGTGAATTTTTTCATATTATAAAATGTGAAAAATATTGCATTTCTTTTTCTAAAAGTCGTAATTTTTGTTTCTTCAGCCAGTAAATTCCACTTTTTCGTCAGGAACTAAGAAGCTCTGCTTGTTGTTTTGACAGCCCCAGGTCATGTACCAAATCATTCAATCCATTTTGAGCAATTAAGTGAGGGTCACTAAAACTTTCTGGAATATACAAGGGGTCGGCACACTGGTCTGGGCTTTCTGAAGGATCGTTACTATTTTTATTACCTCCCAAAACAATTGGTACTGGTAAGTCAGATGCATTGCGAGGTAGAGGCTGATGGCAGATTCGGATATTTGATTTTTTTGTTTCCTTTTTTTGGAATATTCCTCAGTTTTTGTTACACAAAAATCACGAAATGATTGGTGGGTTCTCGCCATATCATTGGAACCGCAAAATGTATGCTTTTTCTTTTCCCTTTCATACACTACACTAGTGACACGCTACAACTTACACAACAAACGTGGGGAGCCCATTGATTGTCTTGATCTCCGACTAAAACCCCAAAATATAAAAAATACGCTTTTTTAACATTTTCAGACAATGGCCTCGCTTGTGACTTCACAAGGAATTCTCCACAAAAGTAACAAAACTTGACAGGTGAGGTTTTTCTACTTCGGCGCGTTTGACAACATTTTTGTAGTAACAGTTCTGTAGACAAACGAAAACACTTTCTAACAGACACAATTGTGCACTTGGAAGGTCAAAACAATACTGATACTGAAAATGTCCCACCTTACTTTAACTTGCCAAGTCATCAAGAAATTTAATACCTGGTAATATAATGAGGTCTGTTCTGTTCACACAAAAATGGTACGTATTAGGACTTCAATTTATGGGAAATCTGTTGAATATTTTAAGATGTGCTTTCTGCATTTTCATTATTTGTGGATAGTTTTCTGTAGTCTCCCTCGGCAGTAGATATTTATTTTTTGAAAATTAATCACTTTCTCTCAAAACAAATATGACGTGTTATATTTATCAAGACCTATCAACAACTGACATGCAGAAAACACCATTTGAGGTGTACTAGTGTTTTTTCGAAACATTTCTTGTAAAAATTTTGATTGAATTGAAAATATGCGTTACTTTAGGGACATAGTGTATGCCAAAAATAACAGATACTAATTTTATTGGAGTGTCTAAAGAGAATAAAAATATAATCTATCTCTTTCTAACAGTTAATTGATATGAATATTAATGTACTCTTTAGGAACCTGATTGAAAATGATATATTGAAATTATTCATTATGGCTAGTTTATAACACCACCGACCACTAATAAAATATAATAAAATATGTTGAAATAACTGTGAGTTGTATAAATTGTAGGTTGTACCAGAGACTATGTCTCTGGTTGTACCTATTATAAATATAATCACCGTTAAAAATTATGCATAAATCGACGCTGAGATGCCCATATTTAACAACAACCTGTAAACTTAGAATTAAGTAGTGCCTTTTTTACCGCCCCATACCAAAAATAATATAGGAGAGATATTTTGCATGTGTAAATGTATTGTGGAAAATTGACTTATTAACAAGAGAGAACATTTTAACTTAAACGGAAGTAAATCTCCCAAATAATTAGCTTTTTTTCGAAAAAAAAAAATACATTGAGTATTAGCTCAGTGATGATGAACTTATAAGTTATCTAAAGAGTCTTTTTTTAACGAGAGCCCGAATTTTCTGACCATCACTAAGTAGGCGCTCCTAAATCGACGTATGGTGTAGGTGGTTTCACTTTAAGTTATTAGTTTCCTTCTATTATAACATGTTCATTAATAATAGTAAAATTTACGTTTTTAGTTATTTTTTACCCGAATTTACCGGTTTTATTATAACGGGTTCGGCAACTGTTATAATCTATTTTCAAAGATCTGATGTAAGGATAAGAAGTAATGAATTGAAAGAAATTGGGATAATTAATACCTTCATTATGTGTAGTTTTACTTCTAAAAAACCGCTGTCAATTACTTGGGGATCAGAACTTCCTCACCGTAGTAAAACTCGACCTGTGGTGGAGTTTACAATAAAAGTAATTTGTGACGTTTCAAACTCACATTTTTTGACGTTTCAAGAAAGTCACATTTTTTTACGTTTCAAAAAAGTCACATTTTGACGTTTCAAAAAAAGTCACATTGGTCGAATGTCACTAATATTTTTTTAGACATTGAGACCGATTTTGCTCATCAATCTCAATCTCTTTCTTCCCATTTTCTGGGAGTTACTTCGGTGACTTGAGAGGCGGTTAAGAAAACATTTAATTTACGGCCCACATGTACTGCGAGAATGAGGGTCGTAAAAGCAGCATATTCCTTCCGCTGCCAGCGGGTATGTCCATACTTTATGTAAAAGAAGGACCCATACCCACAACGGTAATACTCCTTTTTTTGCCCAAGTTATCAACATGACGGTAAACAATCCTTACAGTCATCTGATAACCTGCAAAACAGTTATATATGTATATTGTATTACAAACTAAGAAATATCTGATGTGGCAATCACATAACTTTCTTATACCAGTATATATCATCCTGACCTAAAAAAATCATTCTGTTTAATTCTTCACATATCTCAATTAAATTTTAATAGCGTACCTTGAAATGTTTCATTAAAATTTTTAAATAATTAATTATCAGCGTCAATCGACACTGTCACTAATAATTCATGTCATATATTTTAATAATATTTTGTTATTAACATTGGCATTTTTGTAACTAAATTAGACCTTTCAAATGTCAAACTGTTAAATTTATCCTAACCCCATTTTATGAGGCAAAATGTGTAAAATATTTCAGTTTACATTAGCTTTATTTAAGTACTTGGAAAATATATTTTATTCGTTTGATATAGTAGACATGATTTATAATCTTTCATCAAGAATATACTTTTTGGTAAAGTCAAATACAAAAACCGTTGGGTTCCGTGGATCTCCTTTCAGCTGGCCAATTTTGCTCATCACTGAATTTTTCATTGTCTTCGGCCTTTAGAACAAATGTACCAAATTTGAAAGCTTTATCTCAAAAACTGTGGCTGCTATCGCGATACTACAGACATGCGGACAGATTTTTTCATAAAGTTATGTTCTTTCATTATAATTCGTCAATTCATCCAGAAATATAATAATTTTTTTTTTAATTCTTTTCTCGAAATTGTACCTTTTTTCTTCTTTCATTCATTATGTCTGTTCTGGTGGTACCACATTCACCAAATTTAATGTGTCACCTAAAATATTGTTGACAATCATAACTGCCAAATTTGGGAAGTCTCCCATTAGTATTTTTTGAGTTATCGCGGGTACACACACACACACACGCACGCACACACACACGCAGATACATACTCACGCACGACAGACATTATTCGGAAAATAGTCAGAATGGATTCAGGAGGGTTCAAAACGTATATAATAATCAAAATCTTGAGGTCGAAAAAAAAATCACGATTACTATACTTCCTTATATTAGGTATAAGAAAGTAAAAATGTGATAAATACTACAATATGTAGTGGGAAAAGCGACAATTTGGCACTTTGCGCGTCAATATCTCGAAAAATTAATCGAGTGGAATTTTTTCGAAATTCTTGTTCAGCAGGCAGAAATAGGTTGTTAGGAAAAATAGGTCAAAAATCGGACCATCTCTAATCCATTACCAAAAGCATTTATATTTTTTGAAACAAGATCTATGTGAATTTTCAAAAGTAACGTCATTACCATCTTTAATAAGATTTTTTTTTGATGACCCAAAAGAGGGGCAATTGCTGAATCTAGAAGCAATATTGCATTGGATTAAATAACGGTATTCTTAGTATAAGAAGCAAAAAAAATGAGATTAAAAAAATATTGACTTGCCAAAAAGAAAAAATTTTCTTGCATCTAGATTGAGTAGGTAGTTGTTTTAATGCCAGTATAAAATATAAAACTATAGGTATTTATTATTGTTAATATGTTAGGTTTGAATGATGCTTATGCAATACTCAATGATTATTTTATTATTTTTTTCTAGAAATACAAAAATACGAAGCAAATAAAATTAAAGATTTTTTAAAATTTTGCACAAATTTTCACGACAATGTTGGGATCAAGAAGGGGGTCACCTAACTGATGTTCTTTATAAAAAATAAAATTGTCATCTAATCCCTTTATCATTGTGTATTTATTACCCTTTAACTATTTTTATTAGTCAGTCAACTGTGTGCCACCTTGTACATCCAGTCCTAAGTGCATCTTTCTCTCTTTTTATTTTTTATAAATTGCGAAGAAAGAAAAATACCAAGCATTTTTTTTATTGCGTTTTATAAACTAAATATATTGTTTTGATACTTATAACATTTATAGATTTACAGTAAATGGTCTTTGTCTTTTAATGGACACTGCCATGAAAATCTTTTCCGGAATTTCTTTCCGTTTAAACACTCTGAGGAACTATATCCATCTTCCTGTAAACAGATCAATAAAAATTTTCTCACATCCACCAAAAACAAATAAAACAAAAGTAATATATGCCAACTGGCAGATTTTGTGGCGATTATAAAATATGACTTTAGGACCTAGAATATTGTCTCATTTTTGTTATTTTCTCTTAAATCTTAGGCGATCTAACTAGGTCCAACTGATCAGAATTTTACCAAGTTAAGATTCCTTTCGTTTTTTTTTAAAGTTTGCGTGGTAGTAACTAGTTTAATTTGTATAATTAGATTTTAAATGAAAAATTAATATCTTCTTTTAAATAAATATTGGAACTGAACAAATCATTTTAGAACGATATACCATCTCTTATATTCATGGGTCCCGTTTGTGGGAATTCTCGGCGGGGATAAAACATATTTTGTACAACCACTTACATTGTCTTACATAGCGAGGCGAAATGAACAAAGATTACATGAGCATTAAACTAGAATTAATAAGTGTTCTTTTTCTGTTTTTTTTTTTTGTTTTTAAAAAATATAAAAAAGGGAAAAGGGGGGGGGGGGGGGGGGGGGGGGGGGGGGGGGGGGGGGGGGAGGGGGGGGGGGGGGAAGGGTGGGGGGTTTTTTGAAGGGGGGGGGGGGGGGGGGGGGGGGGGGGGGGGGGGAAAAAAAAAAAAAAAGGAAAAACCCCGGGGGCCGGGCCCCGGTGGGGGGGGGGGGGGGGGGGGGGGGGGGGGGGGGGGGAGGGGGGGGGGGTTTAACGGGGGGTGGGGGGGGGGGGGGGGGGGGGGGGGGGGCGCCCGGGGGGGGGGGGGGGGGGGGGGCGGTCTTGTCCTCGGGGTTGTTTTTTGGTTTTATTTTTTTTTGTTGGGGGGGGGGTTGGGGGGGGGTTTTGAGAGGGGGGGGGGGGGGGGGGGGGGGGGGAGGGAAGGGGGTTGGGGGGTGGTTTTTTGTAGGGGGACAACACGGGGGGGGGGGTTCCGCCGCGGGGGAGTCCTTGTGTCCCGGGGGGACCCCCGGGGGGTTTTCGGGGTTGTTTTCTGGGTTTTTTTGTGGTTTTTTGGGGGGGGGGGGGGGGGGGGTGGGGGGTGGTGGGGGGGTTTTTTGGGGGGGGGGGGGGGGGGGGGGGGGGGGGGTGGGTTTTTTTTTTTTTTGGGGGGGGGGGTTGGGGGGGGGAAGTGAATTTGAATGTTGCTCGATATACGAAAAATATGGCACAAAGCGTCCCACGCTTTTTTCACAATAATACTAGTATTTTTCGTTCATTATTGTTTTCAGTTTATATTAATAATTATTTTTCACTTTTTAGTTTGATGTGCTTTAAAAGCGTGTTTTTTAGTTTTTTTAAACTATATTTATTTTTCACTTTTTAGTTTGATGTGCTATGAAAGCGTGTTTTTTAGTTGTTTTAAACTATATTTATATTGCTTATTGATGCATATTATAACATATTACGATCCAACAGATATTTTTGAAAAAAAAAATTTTTTTTATTTCAGCCGTGGGATTTGAACTGACGCCCGAGGAGTCTGTCGTTTCGCGTCGACTGCCTTAGTCCGCTCGACCACCGCGACCTAGCTAACAATCGCGGAATGTACTTACATATTAAGCCTTTGCGCTCACGCAGAGGATACGTGAGGAAAGGACTGGCGATCCTGATCAGGATAATGATATAAACTTATAAAATTATTGTATTGTTACCGGTTCTTCGTAAATGTACAAAGTTTCAATTAAATCTGTCCGTTTAAAGTGGGTCAAAATCGAGTCCAAAGAGTCGGTTACAAACAAACAAACAAACAAGCAAACAAGCAAGCAAGCAAACATACAAGTGAAGCTAATAAAAGCGTGTTAAAAATGTCTCTTATAGTGTAACTGCTCTTTATAGATCGCCGAGGGGTAATATAACACTTTTTCTTGATAGATTTTTACAATGGCTGGATGATTATATTAAAAATAATACTCATAGCATAATCCTGACTGGTGATTTTAATATTGATATCTCCAGAAATGATTATGTAAAAAAAAGAAAAAATGAGAGCATTGAGAATCATGGGATGAAACAATTTATGCAAAATTTTAGTAGAGTACGAAATAATTTTATGATCATTTATATAAATTCAAATAATATTCTATGTACATATCAATCGGGATTTCGTGGTAAACATTCATGCGAAATAGTTCTACAGTTCGTAATTTCAGACTAGAAGCAGTTATTGGATAGAGCAGGATTTGGGATATGTGCTGTTTTCATTGACCTTAAGCGTGCTTTTGAAATAATTAACCGTAACATATTTGTTGGGTTCGACCCTATTTTTGTTCAAATTTTAATAAAATACTATAAAACTTTGAATCGTGTATATATTACGTGATATTTTGTATGACAATGACATTAGTTTTCTCAGCCAACTCGGTCAGTTTTATATAATATTGGAATAACAAAATAATTACACATTTTACACATAAGCGTGTATGGTTAATTTACATTTTACAGTATTCACGGGGGTAACTCATCATACAGCCCGCGTTGAAGGTTTATCTTTCAATATATTAAAATAAGTGTGAACATTTCTGCAATATTAATACATAATGGTGAATTCAAATGCAGAAAATACAACGATATGCAGATTTCATCAAAGTCTAAGGTTATTAGTCCTTGATTGGTAACAAACATATTTTAAGCACACTTCTTTTTTAAAATTCCATTTGCTGTCTTTACACTAACAACCTGTGTAACACCATCTGAACCTCTGGATACAGCTCCGTTATTCTTCCTATTTTCCAGCTCAGTGGTGGTACTTTGTCCTCTTTCAATATGACCATGAACCAATTTGAAGTTGATTGATTTGATTTTCTATCCATTTGGTGCGTTGCTGTAAGCTGCATAAGTACTCAGATGACCATCGTGACCAGAAATGCTGCACTAGTTGTTGCAGGTGTTCATATTGGTTCAAACGATTTATAGGAATGCTTTGAACATTTTGTTGAGGGATAACTGTAAGCGCATCTCCAATAAGAAAATGACTAGGTGTTAGTGCTATTAAGTCGTTCGGATCATTTGACAAAGGCATAATTGGTCTGGAATTAAGTATAGCTTCCATTTTCGTAAAAACCGTAGTAAGATTTTCGAATGTAAGGATACAATTACCGATAATACGTATGGCATGATATTTTGCTGATTTAACAGCAGCCTCCCATAAGTCTCCATGGTGGGGCGAACGTGGTGGAATAAAAAGCCATTGTATATTATTTTGAACACAAAATTCTGTTACTGCATCCTCGTTAACAATATTCAGTAGCAAAGTTTTAATTTTGTTAATTCAATTTTTGCTCCGACAAAATTCGTTCCGTTGTCGGAATAAATATGCCCACAATAATAACACGTGCACGCGAGCGCTATAAGCAACAACTACTCCTAAGGATTCGGCCAGGCTGGCGAGCGAAAAATCGTGGACGATATAGTGACTAAAAAATATTTCAAACACATTACAGCAAATTAAAGCAGCCGTACTGACACAAAAGTAGTAGTAGACATAAAGAGTAAGCGTGTTGCTCTGAATTCAACGTTGTTTAATTTCTAAACGATTTTTTGTTAGTTCTAATATGCAACTACATCAACAGGGCTTCGTATTTTAAATAAATTTTTATATCAGAATAAGTTCAAAGTGGGCCCTCGTTCTGTGGCAAGGCCCATAAGCATTTCAAAAATAAAATGAAAGACGATAAAATGATATCCATATTTTGTGGAATAAAAAAATATCTTATCGTTCTTCTACTCGTATGTATATTAATGGAATGTACACCATACTGCCTTTTGTACTTCAGGAAATAGTCGGGAATCAAATCGTCTTCCAGAAGAAGAGCCATTTGATGTGTTCATGACAGAGACATTGTTAATCGCTTTGCGGTGAACAGGATGTCGCTTGTTTCTCACTACATTGTCGTTCACGTTTTTCCGTTCGCAATAAATCGCTCGCCGCTGGCGAATTTCTGATATTAAATTTTCCTTAAAACACGAAGCCATGTTGGTGTAGTTATATAGCAGAACTAACTAAAAATCGCTCAGAAATCAAACAACGTTGAATTCAGAGCGACACATATACTCGTTAAGCGACTTATCGCTAATGTTTTGTGTCAGTGTGGCCGCTTTAATTTGCTTTAAAGTGTTCGAAATATTTTTATCGCTATATCGGCCACGGTTATTCGATCGCGACAAATCGCTCGCCAGCCTGTCCGAACCCTGAGACTTTGAACGGCACATTCTTTGACACGGACGACTTCTGTAAACTTTGACAGCACCATGCCGCTGAATGCGGTGTGATAAAATAGTCGAAATTATTTAGTTTATTATTTTTTTAAACTGTGAATATTGGCCGCCTATGCCACGTTACCATCGGTGTGCGAGGCACCCCTTGGTAGGGACGGGCCTGTCGTGGGATACTGATAGGGAGCTCCTGGATTCGCCCTTGGCAGTTATGTTATAAATTATTGATTATAAAGCCGGCCGCCTTATTGGTATTCCTTTATTTATGTTTACACAATTTTTTATATTTCAAATATCGTTTCGAGGACTATACGTATTTTAAGAAATCCTACTGTACTATTAATTACGTGTACACTATGCCGTGAAATAAATATATGTAGGCAAACATATACGAAAAAACTTAAGTATTGTGTTTTCTGCTATAATCAACTAACATGACCATGACGCAAAAGTCTGGGAAACCAAACATCTGTATGTCGGCGCTTATTCATCAAAGTTGTTCTGTTCGTTTTTCTGAATGATATTCCATTTTCCTATATTTGCTGCCGAAGTTTTCTCAACTTTTACTCTGTAAAATGTTAATTAGATTCAACCTAACATTCGCATTTCGATAATAATACTGAGAGTTTTAATGAAAATATCTCTATCGGTATTAAAATCATTCATCGCTGTAAAGAAAGTTTTAACTTTTTCGGTTTTTATAAACGATTTTCATTTCAGATATATAAAGTACAAAATATGTTATTTTAAATAAAAATTGAAATTTACAGCCTTATATTTTATATTATTCACGGTGAAAAATAGTAAAAATTACTGTACAGGGTGTCCTTGAAGGGTCTGTACATGCCTTTCTTGGTGGGAACCTGCAGTTTAGCGTGGACTCCAAACCACGCTCCTCGGCTGCCAGTTAACCCACCGCTTGGGCCTGTTCGTCTGCACTGCTTGCAGAATGGCAAGCCTCCTGGATACGTCTCTTCCGAGACCGTCCAACTGGGCCGCTAGCCTCCTGCTAGCGGGATAGCGAGCCTTCCGGGTTAAGGTAGAAATATAGTGGAGTGACGAGGGTAGAAGCACGCGGAGAGAGTAGCGGCTACACATGAAAAAAAAAAAAGAACGACCGCTTATCGCTTCAGTATGTGCGCTTCTATTTCAAATGCATTAAAATATATTAATCGCCCGCTTACCCTCGATGCGTGCCTCTATTCTCATCGCTCCACTATGTTTTTATCTTTAGTTTCTATTGACAGCTTGCCGACTGCGACTGTTTTAGGAGGTATCGGTCCGCCATCCAAATGACTCGATCAGTGTTGCTGATCTGCACTTCATTTTATTTTATTTTTCGAGTAATTAACTTTCAAAAATTAAAATTAAATTATTTTCTTCTGGCAAGACAATTACATTTTCCTCACCTATTGTACAAAACTTGTTTGTTACTTTTAGTCCAATATATCACCTGTTGAAATAATGGCCTTCATACTTCTAATACTCTGTATATTAATATAAAAAATTTTATATACTGTCGAAACGCAATAACACTCTTCTTCCTGTTACGGACAGTCAATGGCTGGGCTAAATTTATAATGTAAACAATGTTTTTTAATATGCAATTAAGAAAAATACCGGATGAAAATTAATTGTTTTCGACAACACAAACACAAAATATGATTGAAACATTATTTTCCGATCTGTTGGATATTATTTATTTATAAGTTTTTATTTAAAGTTATCTTATTTTGCAATAGTTAGGTGAATTAGTGTTCATGTATAACATTATAAGAAACATTAAAACTGTGAAAAAGTGCTGCAAAAGATTTTACATACATAGGCGCCATCTTAAACAACTAGAGCAAACTCAAAGGGCAACAGTGGTATCTTGATTTAATTAAGCTAACGATCGAATATATCAAGTGTACGGTATTTGTCTTCTAATCTAATTATACAATTAACTATAACAAATTGACAGAGACAAATAGAATCACGCTTTTATTGTTACGCCTCAGTTAGTTTTTGCATTTTACACCATATTCACGAGACTTGACTAATTCGATTTAATCAGAAGCAGATATCTGTTTGTGTAGGTAGCTCTGTTAATTAATTATACAAATTAAAAACACATTTTTATAAATTTACGTAATGCAGTTTTAATTTATTTCTCAAAACGATTAGAGTTACATATATTATATTTATTTTTAAGTACAAAAATAAACTTCTTATATGTTTGATTTTCACAAATTTTTATAGTTTCATCGCAATCAACTAAAAACTAAATGATGAAACTTTTCTTTTAGTAGATTTGTAGTATTTGTGCTAACTATACCGTTCCTGGTTCCTGGCTTTCATTTGCGTAACATGCACCGGTTAAGACTAAGAGTGCATTTTTTTAAAATCTTGCTCTATTTAATTTTTTTTTCTCTAATTTTCTTCCATATTCAATATCTCCGTAAAATTTGCTACGTGAATGATACTGGTTGTCAATAAGGTTCGATTAAGTTTTAAAACAGATATGTGCGTATAAAGGTGGCAAGGGGTAAACTACACTCGTAATTTTTCATCGCCTACTATATCTTTGTTAACAGTTGACTTTAGAGAAAAAAAAACTTTTTTTTTTTATTGTTTTCTTGGAGAATACCTCGATGCCGAAATTTTCTTTAGACTCCACGCATATACAGGGTATCCCGAAATTAGTGTGCAATATTTTACTAGCTGCTTCTACGACCAGAAATAGGAAAAAAGTTCATGTAAACATTGGTCGAAAAATGTTTCCTAAAGGGAGCTACAGGCCCCTAAAAGGTGGGCCCCTGAGAAAGGTTTTTTATCGAATATCTCCAAAACCATTCAAAGTCAAATATTGAAAATTTACACAGCCGCTACACTTTTTATGTGTAATAAGATGAAATGGAAATAATTCGTAAATTTTATCCAGGGCTGTCCCAAACTGGGGGTTGTGGGGTTAAAATAACCCCAATTTTTTTGTATGTAACTTTTTTCTGTTTTGACGGTAGAATATGAAATTTTAGAGTTTTATACGTAAAAAAAAGTACTCTTGATGAACATCGATAAAATGCACCGTTTTTGAATAATATCGACTTGAAAATTTTAAAATTTAACTAATTTTATTTGTTTTTTATATTTTTTAAATGGAGCAAAATACATTATACCAGATGAGTTTTGTCTATTATTTCATGTCCATATAAAGTACATACTAATATTTTTAATTTGTTGCTTGGAAAATAGGTGACAAATATTTTTTTATGAATAACTCGAGCGAAACTATCATACTCAATATGAACAAAAATCATCCAGTAATCTTTTTATATCGACAAAATTAAATTTGAATTTTACATAGTTTTATTGTAACAGATGTTCAAACAAATTTCCATTTTCTTGGATACACAGTCTCGCTCGACGTTCTAAAGTCTGAGAAGCCCGTAAAGTCTTGAATGTATTTCTTCTTAATTCATTTCCGGCCTGATCTATTCTTTGAAGTAGTTCTTCTCGTGTATTTACTTCAGTGGCGTAAACCAAACCCTTCATATAACCCCAGAAGTAAAAATCTAATGGGTTTAGATCCGGTGAACGGGGTGGCCAAGTTATAGGACCACCTCGATCTATCCACCTGCCTGGAAAATTTTGATGTAACCAAGTTCGAACATTGCGCCCAAAATAGGCAGGCGCGCCGTCATGTTGAAAATGCATATCTTATCGAACCTCGTGTCGAACATTCAACGGTAATAAATCGATAAGATCGTTTTGGAGGAAGTTTAAATACTCTTCTGCATTAAGACGATTGGAGAATTCTATTGGGCCAATTACTTGATCCCCAATGATTCCTGCCCATAAATTCACGGAAAATCTATGTTGGAAATTTGTGCGCCGAACAACTCGTGGATTTTCATCCGACCAACGATGCATATTGTGCACATTAAAAGTTCCGTTCCTAGTGAACATTGCCTCATCAGTCCATAATATGCTAGATAGAATATTTCTGTTCGCTAATGGTGGTTTTGGAGATATTCGATAAAAACCTTTCTCAGGGGCCCACTTTTAGGGGCCTGTAGCTCCCTTAGGAATCATTTTTCGACCAATATTTATATGAACTTTTTTTCCTATTTCTGGCCGTAGAAGCAGCTGGTAAAATATTGCATACTAATTTCGGGACACCCTGTATTATTTAAACAAATTCTCTGGTATTTACTGACAATAATTTTGAATTTTTTTGTAGGACTATAGGATTTTAAAGAGAACAGGCTTTCGAATGTTAAAAGAATTATTGGAGGATGTTTGAAAGTAAAGTGGCAATGTAAACACAAAAAAAGCAATTTTCTGAGACGAAGAAATGTTTAGAAAATTTTTCTCTGGGCCTTTCTGCAAGCTTGGAGGGCATTACGCCCTACAGATTCGAAACGCATGATCATTCTTGATATTGTAGGTATTTTTTTAAAAACTTATCTTCGAATTCACACCCCATGTTTGAATTTGGACCTCTAGATTCCCAACTATTATGCAATCAAATGTATTGAGCCCTCATTTTCCTGTAAAAGTTTTAACATTTTATTTTTTAAATTTACCAAGCATTATTATAGCTAAAAATATACCGTTTTTTTACGCAATCCTGTTAATGTTTAATTACGTATAACATCATAAATTATTAAGATATTCGAACGAAATTTGGGTGCAGATAGAAACATACGTCTATTTTTATAGGTTTTGATATTTAGGAAACCAGTGACTGAAAGATCTCAACGTAAAGTCCAAGATATTTGAAAAAATAAATAAATAAGCGAATTCGAATTTCGAATTCGAATTTGTTCTACTCCAATAATGCATTTCTTGTGGTATCTCGTTAATTTTTGATAAAACTATAATTTTTTTCATAGAATCCCTATTTGTTTTGCAAGTGTTATCTTATGTGAAAATATTTTAATTCTATTATTAATAATAATGAAAATATTAATTAGCAACATTTTTTTTTTAATAACTGAACAACTAAAAGTCGTCTCCTTTTTTCAAAGAACCACAAATGTACAGAAAGGTCAATTTCATAACAATCATAACTCGTGGAACTTTCAAGTAGTTTTGTCCGTAGTTTCTGAGAAATTAATTCGCAAATACCGTTATATCGAAAATTATGTCGATTTCGGTACATCTTTTACATTATCATTCAATATTTCAAAAACTATTTTCATAAAATGTTGACACACTACAGTAAATAGTGTATGTACTGATATGTAAAGAAATTGTCTAATTCGGTCGTCTAGTTTTTTTCTCGTAGGTGTCCAAAGTGAGGGTACTATTACCTTTGAAACGCATGGTATTAATGACAATAACTAAGTAAAGTATCTTCCCTGTAAACCAACAAATTGTTACTGATTTATTATTATTGTGGCAATTTGCACTACAGCGCAATCACAAGAATAGGGTTACACAGAATGGACACTTCGAAATTTATGAATGAAATATTTAAAACTTGTTATTTGACGTCGCTGTTGATTCCTTATTGGGCGAACCCCAAAATCTTCGTATTTATGAATGAAAGGAGCGTGATAGGGGTGCCCAATCACGATTAATTCTGAGTAGGAATTTTAATTCTACCACGTTTCACCCTAGATTTCTGTTTTGTTTTTATTTTATCATTTCTACCTAACCTATAATATATATATTTATATTTATAATTAATTATGAAATACGATATACATAAATCGTGCAAAGTATTATATACTAAAATTTTGTGTCTATTAATATTTGGCTTATATTAATAAAATGAAATTTATGTAAGACCATCTGCCAATGTTACTCAATATTATGCATCTAATAATATTTTGTTTATAATAACAAACATAAATTTATGTGTTCATCTACTATTGTCACTCAAAATTATTATATATTCAGATATTACATTAATTAGAAAAAATATATTATTGGTATCAAAAGTGCCTTCAATAGTAGTCGTAAAGTTATAATCTAGAGCAGTCGAGAGTGAATAAAATGATGCATCCGCAAAATTTCGCATTAAGTGATTTTTATTTTAGGACAATAGATCAACGACATGACGCAATTTGGAAAATACACATAGATTAATTTAAAATCATAGAACTTGTGTTGTAGTAATAGCATCGTTCATATTTTACACTGAATCAAAACAGAAATTATAGCATACTGATGATTATTAGTCATCATTAATCCATTAAATACAAGAGTATTTATAGGTTTCCTTTTTTGTAGCTTGGGCTCTTACTGTCAATATGTTGATGATTGTGCGATATGATTATCTACTACATAATTTACAAAAAAAAACCGCTGCCAATTATTTGAGGATCAGAACTTCCTCACAGTAGTAAAACTCGATGTGTGGTGAAGTTTATAATAAAAGGAACTTTTGACGTTTAAAAAAAAAGTCACATATTTTGACGTTTCAAAAAAGTCATATTTTGACGTTTCAAAAAAAACTCGATGTGTAGTGGAGTTTGTAATAAAAGTAATTTTTGACGGTCAAAAAAATCACATTGGTGGAATGTCACTAATATTTTAACATTTGAAATGAAAAAAAAATTTTGACATTCAAATTGACGTTTCAAAAATGTCACTATTTTTTTTGACATTTCAAATTTTAAGAACCGATTTTGCTCATCAACGAACTCAATCTCATCCTTGACCTCTAGAATGTGTGTACCAAATTTGAAAGCTTTATCTCAAAAACTGTAGCTGCTATCGCGAACCAGACAGACAGACACACAGACAGAAATTTTTTTTGTCTGAAATTGTGTGTATCGTCATAATTCGTCGAGATTCGTCGAGAAATGCAAAACAAATTTTCAAAAAAAATTTTTTTAATAGATACCTTCCTCACTTTGAGGGGTGAGAAAGTAATTAGGTTAATGACATTACTGTGACATTTATTCCTATTATTTCATATATTTTACAGAAACATTTTTTTTAATTGAAGAAAGGATATTTATAAAATATATACTAACAAAATAATAAAAATAATTCACAATTTTCAAAGAATGAAAATGAAAAATTATGAATATTAGATATCTATATCTTAAAATTTAAAAAATAGATGTAGTTACTATATTCTATGATTCCTCCTCGATCGTGGAAATGCGCTTAAGGATAACCTTCTTAAAGTTAAAAAAAAAGAGAATAACATATTAAAATGTTTTATTAGTAAAGTAAAAAGTATAAAGCTGAAAAATTAAATAATGAAGACCATCGACTATGATTTTTTCAAATACCTACATTAAAGTAGGCGTAGCCAACTAAAAATATAATCTGCAACATTCTAACAAATTATAAAGCTATAATATTATTTAGGTTTCATGGATGTCAAATTATCTATTATTTATATTTGATTTGATATATAAAGTGAACATTTATGTAATCAATCAATCGATCTATTCAAAATATCTTTTTCTTTCGTTAGGTACCTTCACAAACTTCTCTTCATATGATTTTTTTTCATAATTTCTTTTTCCTTGGTGACCTAGTAAATAATAAATTAGAAGTTTACGTCTGGCAACCTGATGATCGAAAAGTATTGGTTCGTGTTCCAACATGTCAAAATGCTGATTGTATAAATGTTGATTATCACCCATTTGCGTTTCAATACTTATATATTCTTCAACCATTTCTATTTCCACATAATGTGCTACGTCCAAGGTTTCTTTGTTTTTATAACTATTTTCTTTTTGGACTCTTGTTTTCTAAAATAGATTTAACGTGGTACTACTTGGTTTACAATATCTTATCAAGTCACTCTCAAAATATAAATTACAAGCACGATAATTTTTATATGAGTTTGAAGGGTCCAAATGCATTATATCATCTCTAACACAAGCTGACTTCCACTGCAACATACGTGACTTCTGTATGAGATTTGGAAATTATTGCTAGACAAGATTATTTGAATGGGTAATCCAACGGAGCACATCTTACCTTTACCCATTTTTAAAAAGGAAAATAAATTATTCCAAATTACTTGAGAAATATACATGTAAAAACAAAAAGTACCCTAAAAATGTAGATATACATGTAAAAAACAATAGACCTACTAAAACGTGCAAAAAATATATATTTCTGTCTGGCAAACAATAAAAAATATGATAAACATAAAAGTATTAAGA
This sequence comes from Rhamnusium bicolor, assembly GCA_029963845.1. Classification (NCBI taxonomy): domain Eukaryota; kingdom Metazoa; phylum Arthropoda; class Insecta; order Coleoptera; family Cerambycidae; genus Rhamnusium; species Rhamnusium bicolor. The sequence continues at coordinate 611,218 of JANEYF010001937.1, read as the reverse complement.
AACTGAAAAGTTCAATCTTCTCAGTAACAAGATAAACTAAATCAGGAATCGTTTGCAAATCACAAATAATTTAATCAATTCAATGTCCCAAGAATTATTCATGTGTCAATGCGCTCTCTGTAGTTTGGCGGCATTGGGATTTTATGATCGAAAGGAAAGTTTAGTATTGATATTGAGGCTGCAACGGAAACGTTCCGCGATGTTAGAAAAATGTAAAATTTTTCTTTATCAATTTATATGTTTCAAAATTATACTTAGTTAATATATTTTGGGTAATAGAATAATTTCAACTAATAATTAAATCACATAATAATTGTAACATGTATTAGTAAGACTGCACTGCAATCTATAAGTGGGTTTATTCCTATTTTAGCTCTCGACTTTGAGGTATATATATACATTGCTTCTAATTTACTATACCCTCAATGGCATTTGTAGTACTACGCGCTCAAGGTCACGAAACTTATTTCCCGCCAATTCAGGAGTGTCCATTCTGTGTAACCCTATTCTTGTGGTGCAATGTTTGTGGTTGGGCGTTAACCTAAGCTGTGGAGAGGGCACGAATTTCTAAGAAATTCGTGGGAGAGGGGCATTTATTTCCTACTAATCATTTATGAATGAAAATAAATAAGAACTTAATATTATCGCCATCTAGAAATAGAGTGAAACTTGGACTTTTCGAATATTATTTGAAGATGGCATTGTCGATTGTGAGCGGTAGGCACGCTCATTTGTTGTAATTCTAGGTATATATTACCTTTGTAAATACCCACTTTAATTGGAACTAATTATGTTTATTTTAATGAGAAACACTTAAAAACTCTTTTTTGAAGAATAATTTATTGATCCATTAAAGTGATCTTTCTAATACAGGCTTTGGTTCTTAACTGATGCTAACATGCATGAATTACATATTTATAATACAGCTTATCAATAGGGGATTTACATATTACGTATTTTATTTATGATATGAGGTTATCAGTAAATTTAACATATGTTATTATGCGTAAAGTATATAATTAATAATAAAAAGAAAAGGGCGTAACAAGGGGTAAATGAGTTAACTCCTCCCCCTTAAAAACGGAAGGTGGGGTCCAATTGATTGGGGTCCACCTGGAGTCGTAGTTGTAGGTAAAATTTCCATTGCTTCAATGGTTGGTGAAGTTTCCATTGCTTCAATGGTTGCTGTTGGTGTAGATTGGTCGTTCTTGAAGAGGACGGCTATGCGTTGGAAAGTCTTCTTCTTTTGGAGCCATTTATAGGTCAAAATGAGTATTACAGATAGTAAAAGTAGAAGGATGATCCATGTATAATTACCGGTCATCACATGGGAAGTCCTTGGAATGAATATTATGCAGGTTATTTATCTGCATTTGGGTTGAATGTAAGTCTTGGAGAGATGGAATAGATGTATCCATAAGTGGAATAGATTTTAAATAAATATTTGGTAATAGAAAAGAAGTACGTGAATTAATGGGTGCTTCATATGGAAATGATAGGTTATTAACAAAGAACTCACGGTGTGGAGTCAAAGAAATCCTTGTGTTTTGATATAAGGTTTTATAAGTGAATGGCCTTGGGTGGCAGGTATATTCGATTGTTGTGGCTGTGTCGATGATGACTGCATATTCTGTTGTAGTTAACTGCTCAATATGTGGGCTTCTTAAGTGGACAAGTGAGAGGTGACAGTATGAATCAGCTGGTCTGCGTCTCAGGAGTTCAACAAAACATTCCTTGGAGTTTTGTAGATGGTTTTCCAGGAAGTAAGAGTCTTCTATTTCTGCTGGTACTTCATCCATCCATTGGTAATAATCTTGTGAGTCAATAGCCAGGAATTGTTTTGGAGGAATCACAGTATAGTTTTGGATTGGTATAGGAATAATTTGTAAGAGGGATAAGGTAGTATGAGGTGTTAAGATCGGTACAGCGATAGCAATATAAATTATGTTATCTACTTGTGAAAAATATGATTTAAAAATTTGGTAATAAGAATAGGCTTGTTTGAATTTCAACAAATTTGTTTTTGGATATAAGAATTTAAGTGTGTTGAGAATTGTTTGAATGTCTCTAGTATTTAGTAAAAATGGACTTATCGTTTCCAATCTTAAGAAAGTAATTGTTTGTTCGATTTGTTGGAAGTAATACAAAATTAACTCTAATTGATTAATTATTACTTGTCTCTGAAAATTTGTATCCAATCTATTTTTGAGATATTGTAAATTATCTTTTAATTTCCTCTGATTATCCAAAATTTTATTCATTATGATATTTGTTTTATTTGCAAATGATGATAGTAAAGAAGTACGCAGATTCAATTCATGTGTTAAAGTTTTCTCGTTATTTAGGAGAATATTCATTTTTGATTCAAAAGAGCTAATATCGTCTTCGGTTGCAGTTCCAAAGAGTGTTTCCTCTATATTACCTACGAAATTAAATAGACCTCTCTTTACTCGTTTTACTCGTGTATGTGAGTTAAAATGTCTAGGAATTAACTTTTTTATATTCCTCATTAATAATTTGCTCCAAATTCTCTGCTTGGTTTAATAATGAAATATCAATTTTTCCGTTATTGTGTAGTTTATCAAAAGTGTAAGTATCGTTTAACATAAAAATTGTGTCATAAAATGTGTTTGTTAATGGTGTTAAGTCAATTTTATGGATGAACATGTGATAGTGACTAATTAGATGAACGTTTGTTTCCATAGTAAGAAAAATTGTGGGGTGAACCACGGGGTCGCAGGTTATATCTCCCGGTACTGGTTGAAGGGATATTAGGAGAGATATTAGGAGTATGAGTGGCAATGACTGTAATGTTGGTTTTGTCATTGTTGTCCTGTAACAAATTGTCAGTGTTAATAATGTCTGTTTTTCGTTGTTTTTGTATGTTGTTTTTATGTATTTTACCAGCAGTGGCTGTTAGTGTTATGTTATTGTCATGTAAAGCTTTTACTTTCTTAAAACGAGGCAAGTGTTTTGCAACACGATTTCCTGTTCGAATGTACACAGATTGATCCTGTTGTTGTACTGGTTCGGATTTGTATTTTGTGTTTCGTAGTTACGTATAATTTTTGCATTTGTTGTTGATGGTTTTCAACATAGTGAGAAATTATTGCTTGAGGTGTCATGTCAAAAGGATTCGTCCTTGGACCATGAATAATTTCAAAAGGTGTCATACATGTTACAGAGTGTATTGAGTTGTTAGATAGCATTATTGCGAGTGTCATTAGATATTTTATGGGTTTTTGGTGTTCTGTTTTTAGGCAACGAATGGAGTCGGCCAATGTTGAATGAAATCGTTCAACTGGTGAGTTTGAATTGGAGTGATAAGGTGTTGTGAAATGTAATGTAACCTTATGTAAGTGGCAAAAATCTTTAATTAATTGGTTGATGGACTCCGTTCCATTGTCTGATGTAATTTTGTTAGGTATTCCCATATGAGAGAAAAACAGTAGTAAATTTTCCATAATACATGTACTGTTTTTGTGTTGTAAATAGTATGCTTGTCCAAATTTAGAAAAAGGATGTAAAATAGTAAAGAAAGCTTCCTGGTTAATAAAAAATGTGTTAATATGAATGTTTTCAAAAGGTTTAGATGGTGTCTCTGTAAGTTGTAATTTTATTTTTTGTGGTTTTCGGTCATATTTAGAAGTTAGGCAAGTGTTACAAGTGTTGATGAAGTTTGTAACATCTTTTTGAATATTCGGCCAGTAATATGTTCTTTGTATTGATTTAGTTGTTTTTTTTATTCCTCGGTGACATGTTTTTCCCTGGTGGTGATATTTTATGATGTCATTTTGTTCGTTTTCTGAAGTAATGTCATCCAATAATTTGTTAGAAATTACGATTTTATTTGTATAATGATATAGCAGTGATGTTCGTAAAATTCGTATAATTTTCCTTTCTAATGTTTGAGTTGAAAATTTAATACAAGTATTACCATCTATTGAAATAAATTGTTTTAAAAATTTCAGTACATTGTCATCGTCAAGTTGTGTTCGTAGTGTAATAAAATGTCTTATGTTGTTAAAAACAGTTTTTGTTTCACAAATTTCGCTAGGTGTACTTGCGTGATCATGTTGTCGTCTTCAATTTCAGTGACATTACAATCTTCTTTATGTATGTAAAGATATCTATAATTTTTTGTGTAAATGGGCAATGTGTCGTTTTTATCTCGTGTTTTACAGCGTTAGTGAAAGTTAATTGGTCATTTGGTTTTTGAAAAATATCTGTGTATTTTTACAAGGTTGAAATAGACTAGTTTTCTCTTCTTTATTTAAATGCTGTGTAAGTAATAAAGAACTAATTCGATTTGTTTCAATTTTTTCTTCCAGTGTTATCAATGAATATTTATATGTATCATAATTTGTTAAATTTGAAAATTGCAACTTATTGGGGTCAAATGATATGGGTTGTGAACTGTAATTATGCAATTCGAATGTTAATAAATTATTTTTAACTGAGCTTATCGTTTCTGGCACATGATAATTAATGTTTGAAATTTCGTGTATAAATTAATCAGTATTATTAGGAATGTTGACCTTCGTTTTTACTTTACGTATTTCTTTTGCTGGAATTGTTATTAATTTTATTTCTTTTAGTGGATTTTATATCAAAGGTTTTTTAAAATGTATCGGTAATTGACAATAATTATTAAACAAAATATTGTTTGAAAATAAAATATTTAATTGTAGTTTTTGAATATCTTTAAGTCCTAATGCTCCGTCGAAATAGTCGTGAAAATCATATAAAATGACATTGAAAGTAAAATTTGAATTGAATTCTGGAAATGCTGGAATTTGTGCTTGTTCGTTTATTATAATTTCTCCTATACCGGTTTTAATTTTTACTGGTTCTTTAATAATACATTCTGGACAAATTGTTTTTATGATTGAAGGTTTTAAGATTGTTTTTGAGCTACCTGTGTCTAATAAAAGTTTAATAGGTGGAAATTGCAGTTGTATGTAAGGTAATGAATTTGCTGTAAAAATTGTGTTACATTCTACTACGTTGGGTGATTGTCTGGGTGATTGTCTGGGTGATCCTCTGTAAAATTTAGTCCTTCATTATATTGTTCGTTTATAGCTCTTATTTCTTCTGCTAGTTCTTCATCCCAATCTTCTTCCGGTTCTGGTACTGGTGGAAGTGGAGGATTCAAGTCCATTCTAGCAAAGTTGTCGAATGTTTCATCTAGTGAAATTGGTAAGGGTTGACTAGTAGTAGGGTCAATGGTATGATGTCTTGAAGTGATGTCTGTTTGTGCGTGATGCATTTCTGTCTGTGGGAAACTCTTGAATGGTTGTCTTCTAGTTCTGTTTATTGAAGAAGTTTCCATAGGTGTAGGGCGTGATATATTCCTAAACAGTAGTTGTTGTTGCTGTACAACCTTATTTATTGATGACGTTTCCATTGGAATGGGACGTATGTTACCCATATTTCTTGTATTCCAAAACTGTTGTTGTCCGTGTTGTGTAGTTATTGGGGAGTTTTGTCTATATTGTTGCATTGTATTATAGTTTGGTGTTTGATTGTATTGTTGCGTCATATTATAATTTGGTGTTTGAAATGAGTTGTATCGTGGTTGAAAAGGTGTATGTTGATGTGAAATTTGATTACGATGTATTGGTGTTTTATGTGTTGTGTCTATTATTAAATGTATTAATTCTGTCTGTAATGTAGGAAGATCTCTAGAATCTCCAAGTGTACTTACTAGAACTGTCTTAATGTCAGTCCAGTTACTTAATTCTAATCTAGAGGCTATATTGATTTGGGCTTGGCCAAATAATTTACTTTTAATTGCTCTAAGTACAAATTTATCTTGAGCTACACTTTCTCCTGTTGCGTATGTCTCTACTAGTTCATCGCATGCAGAAACAAAGTCATTAAGAATAGATGGAGTACCATCAAATTTGGGAATTACATCCACAAACATTTTGAACAATTGGAAGTTAGGTGCACTTGCACTAGTGACATTTTGACTAGGTGAAGTCATTTTGCTTCTTTAATAATAAAAAATATTTAAAGTAAAAAAATTATTTTTATAAAATATTTAATGTAAAAAAAATTAATGTAAAAATTTTTTTCAAAATTGTTGAAATTCTTAACCTATATAAGTACCAATATGCATTTGACACTTATAAAAAAAATTAATTCTGATATTCAGACAAAATTAATTTATACTTCGATATGCGTTCGAAGGAGTTAAAGTACCTATCTTAGCAAGAAAAGGAAACGGAACACTTACTATCGACTCAATGTATTCTTCTTGTTCTTTGAAGTCTTCTTGGTTGAAACCAATGGTTTGACAAGTTGTACCAATCGACAAATCTTTGTTGAACTCTTGATTCTCCTGGTAGTAACCAATCGACAAATCTTCAGATTTCTTGATTCTCCTGGACACTTGTACACCCGACTTACTGATCCGTTCCGACTGCGCCAATTATGTTTATTTTTATGAGAAACACTTAAAAACTCTTTTTGAAGAATAATTTATTGATCCAGTAAAGTGATCTTTCTAATACAGGCTTTGGTTCATAACTGATGCTAACATGCATGAATTACATATAGTATTTATAATACAGCTTATCAATAGGGGCTTTACATATTACGTATTTTATTCATGATATGAGGTTATCAGTAAATTTGACATATGTTATTATGCGTAAAGTATATAATTAATAATAAAAAAGAAAAGGGCGTAACAAGGGGTAAATGAGTTAACTAACTGAAAGAAATAATATTTTATTTAAACTAATAAACGTAATTGAAACTAATAAAAATAGCATATATATGATAATTAGCCAAATGTTTCGTATTATAAGGAGCTCTGTAATTCCTAATTACGGTCGGCTCTGTCTCGTGGCCTCTAGCGGTACAAAATAATCGAACGACAGCAAATGATGCCGACCCTTCTGTATATCTTCATTTACAATTACCCAGTTTTCATGTGATTTTTTGTATTTCAAATATCGCTTGGAGAATTATACATAAAATTTACATAATTAGTCATTTTAATGGGGCCTTGTTATATTACATAGTATATTCTTTAACCTTAAAGGCCTGACATAAAAAGGACACAAAGAAATATGTTTATACAATGAATTATATGATTGTTGAGAGGTTTAGAATTTAAGATCAACTGGCTGGCCATATAAATTGCTCCAAGAAAGTTCAGGAGATTAAAAATTTGAACATCCAGTGTGTCTGTAAAGTATGGAATAAATTCATTATTTTTTAAACCAAAAATATTTAGAAAAAATCCTCGAACACGTTGATTTTTAATTTTAATTGCGCACCTTATCCTTTATTTTTTGGTTATGACGTCATCGGGTTTTCCGTTATGACGTCATCGATTTTTTAAATGGAACGCCCTGTATATGTCTCCATTTTTTTGATTCTGCTTCAACAGCTGATTCCAAATATGTATCACGCTTAGGTCTAAAATTCATAAGTTGGAAGATACGGCCATTAAAAAAAAACAAGGAAAAAAATAAAATAAACACGTTTTTTATTAATGTTTGAAGTAGGCTAGTTTCTGTTTATTTTTTTGTTTTATCATTATCGTCTTTGACAGTGAATCACTTAATAATACTTTACCCCAGTAGTGGTTTCCCAATAATTGTTGTCGATTTATTTTAATTTATAACATGAGTGTATGTATAAAGCAGAGAAATTCTTACGATGTTTGGGTATGGTGGGTGATAGGATACGAACTCAACGAGAAGTATGTAATTTATTTAATACTAAATATCCAGAACGAGCCATAACTCGATCGACAGTGAGTAAAATTGGAAAAAAATAAATAAATAAAAAATAAATATTTTATTGGCTATTGAAGAAAATCCACTTACCAGCGTTCGCCAGGTTAGTCGCGATTATGATGTTACTAAAACGTCAGTACAAATAGTATTAAAATTGGAAAAATTACATCCTTTTAAGATTCAGCTTGTGCAAGAACTAAGTGATGATGATCTGGATCGAAGGATACAATTTTGTGAAACAATGATAAATATGTGCAATGGATTCTCTTCTGATAAAAAATATTATTTTCCCCGATAAATGCACTTTCAAATTAAATGGTGAAATGAATCGTCAGAATTGTAGATACTGGGCAAGGGAAAACCGTCGATGGATGTGGGAGCAGCACACAGTATCCACAAAAGGTAAATGCGTGGGAGGAATTGTAAGAAATATAATCATTGGACCCTATTTTTTTCGATGGAACTGTAAACGGACCGGTATATCTCCAATTTTTAATGGGCTATCTCATCCCAACGTTATTAAATTTATTCCCGAGTAGAAGTAATCCTGGAAATTTTGACAAAAGCCTGTGGTATCAACAGGATGGTGCGCCTCCACATTATGCAGCAGACGTTCGAAGGTATCTTGACCAAATATTGAATGGCCACCAAGGTCACCGGACCTCAATCCATTAGATTATTTTCTGTAAGGCTATCTCAAGAAACTTAGTTTATAAAACCAAACCGGAAAGCATTGTTGAATTAAAAGAGAGAATTAGAACAGAAATAAACAACATTTCTTGAGAAAAACAAGGATCAGCAACACTTTATTCTTCGTTTGAGGTACTGTCAGCTACAACATGGAGTACAGTTCGAACATTTACTATAAATTGTTTTTATTATTAACTAACCGTTAGTTCTAGTGACTTATTTGTTCAAACAAAACATGAAAAATTAGTAAATATTCAATATTCAAAATGGCCGTATCTTTCAACTTATCAATTTTAGAGCCTGTGTCATACATTTTTGAAATCAGCTGTTGATTCAGAATTAAAAAATGGAGAAATATACAGGGTGTTCTATAAAAAAATATGTCGATGACGTCATAACGGAAACAGTGATGACGTCATAACCAAAAGACAATAATTTTTTTCTTTTATTGACATATGCATATTCGTTACGTCAATAAAAGTCCTGAGTTTGTGCTTGCATTTTTGGAACACCCTGTAGATAAATATGAAAATTAGTGAAAACCATAAAACCGTTAAGTTTTATTTCATTCAGTTTACGTTAACATATTTATTTTTGTAACCTATTGATTTTTTATACCGAAGCGTCTAATTTCAGAACCCGTCATGTTTCTGTTTTATCGCAAATTTGATAAAGGTCAGGTCTAATGGAAAAGGTCCTAGGAAATTTGTATATTGACTTGTTTGCTGTCAAATCTGTTTAAGTGTTTCATACACTAGTAAAATATTGCTTTGTTTGGCCTCAAAGTATTCTACTCTACGTTAAAAATTTGAAAACATGTATTTGGATATTCTATTTGCATCGTATATGCCCACTGTTTATTGAACATTTTAAGTTTACATCACAATGTTGAATTATTTTAACCAAAGTTTTTCGTTATTGTATATTTCAATTGTGTTTGAATGTGTGTCGATACTGTTGATAGGGCTAAAACAATTTTTTTCGTTAACGGTTTCATAATAATTATTTTTTTTTTTCAAAATCGGTTTAAAGAAAACATGATTAAACCACACATGAAAAAAAAAATTTATAAGGGTATTTTTATTTATCCATCCCGTCATCTTTTAAGGGGATGGGAAAAACCAACTGTTATGTGAATTTCAAACGGAACTTTTTAAATATTAAAAAAAATTTAAAAGATAACTCCACTAGAGTGTCTGATCTACTTAAATACCATGCACAAAAAACTGATACAAAATTATTTCTCATATTGCCCTATTCTACTCCGTAGACTTACGGAATTTGGATGTCATGACAAAAATAACAGGGGGGCGAGTAGCAAAACAGGAGCAGACAGTATTTTACCTTTACATGTTTTTTTCATTTATTTTATTATTGTGCACACCGCTTATTTTCCAAGTGAATGTATCAGTGCTTTTTCTACCAACTTTCAGGTGAGCTTAGAGTCATTTTTAATAAGTGATATTATATTATCAAGGCGCTCCATCAGCTTATCGAGCACCACACCACATTACGTAGTAGTTTCTAAAAATTTCAATAAAACTTTCCAATCGCTCTCCCGATGTTCAGACCACGTCTGGAAGTCTTGTCTAACATATATCTACTGCTCTTATAAAGCACCGATCCCTAACTAGCCCGAGAGCAACAATACACCCGATTTTCCAAATTTCATGGTAGTTTTGAATTCTCCTCTGTGACTCGTCAAACTTCAGGGCTAGCAGCTGTCTGCAACTATGACGTCACGCAGAGCACAACTACGCTGAATTGCAGATTTACTGTCGATTAAGAAAATCACGCCCTTAATGTGGAGCAGCTTATCTTGCTGGAAGTGAAGCATGTTATTATCTAAGGGAAGATTACCATCCTCATCAAATTGATTCTCCAGTGCATGAATTATAAGGGGGTTAATAATGATTTGTGACATGTCCAAATAGATGTTGCTATTGAGATTTTATTCAATGAATAAAAGGCCAGTAATAGTTTTTCTCAATAACCAGCGCAAATGCTTATTTTCATTACCCATTGGTATTTGCTTTTACAAAAATATATTGATTTTCGTAGTTCCAAAACTAGGGTTTGTCCGTTTTTAAGAACCGGGTTTAAAACCGATTTTTGGCTAAATTTAAATTCTAAAACCTGTTTTTAATTTAAAAAACCGGTTTTAGATACTAGAATTAATATGTAAAAATTAATTAATTAATTAATTAACTAAAAACGTTAACATTTTGACTTGAAATCGCCTCGAACACAAGCATATTGTTGTAAAAGTTTACTGTAAAACTTATCCTCATGAGTCAGGCGAGGAGTGTTTGATATGAAAATCCACAAACTCACTCTATTATGCTTATAGAGAGCGGACGTAGGTATCAGTTCCCAGTTTTATGCAGACATATTATATTGTAAACACCTATTAAAACATTCCCGCACAACACAAAAACAGAAATTTATACAACGTGATAAAGTGAATAATTTGATTTAATTTTAAAATGTTAATACGTAAACTAGTTTTATTGGAAAACGTATGACAAACAGCAAAAAAAGTTATACTTTTACACTAGCCAAATTTGGAGGATGACGTCACACTATATTTTTTTCTTGTAACTCGTGAGCGGCTGAAAATATCTAAATTCTGGAAAGACACTTGATTGGTTCCTTGTTAAGGGCTACTTGGCGGTAGGGGGTGTCAACCCTGTACCTAATGCCCCTCTGGTTCTTAAATTTTTGTAGGTAGAATGACCAAATACTGCCTAAACAAAATACTTCAATTCTAC
>JANEYF010001935.1:0-60056 GCA_029963845.1 Rhamnusium bicolor | reverse complement strand
TATTTATGATACATAATAATGTTATTGTCCGTTGTGTAAGGAATAAATATTTATAGATTAGAATGTCAAAAACTGGAACAAGGGGTATATTTAGAGCATAAATAAATAATATTTGATTATTGATTAGATAATAATATAAAAGTTAAACTAAAATACTATTTCTAGGTAAGGTTGAAAAATTGAATTATATGCATTATCTTATCATTTTTAATAACATGCAGTGCAGTTCTTGGGAATCTTAGTCGTGGCATTGATGGATTCTGGATCGACTGCTTTAAGGCTACATTTTGTAAGGTAGCCAATATAATCTGTATATGGCTCTTAAACTTGTTCATTCGTATAAAGAGAACCCAACACTATTATCTCAATTTAAAATTAATAGAATAATAGAATTATAGTCAAACCTAATAACTATTTTTTTTTATTTGCTCGATTACGAATTTATTTTTTTTGTTTATTGAGTGTTAAAAAATTTACTTTTCACTACAAATAAAAAAATAGACAGATCAGTTTTGTCTGTAATATCCGTTTTTTATTTTTGGTTATTGTTACTAGAAAAAGAGCGTCACAGACTTTATTGATCACCTGATAAAAATACCATTTTGTGCCAGTGCGCGACGTGACATATATATCTGTTGTCCGTCGCGACCTGGGAACTACAATGTACGGAAGTTTTTAACGTGCTGTCACAAATAGGACGTAGACTTTGTTGGTGGTTTTGGAAGACCTGTTTCTTTGATTTCTCCCTTAGCTGGGTTATTATTCTATTAAGTTGGGCGCCAGTGACTTGAAATAATTTTAGGTTTGTTGCCTTGGTATTTGATCATAGGAATGTTTAATTTTCTCAAGGTCGATTTTGATTATACTGGGAGGTAAGGTAGCCTGTTCTTAGCCTCGTTGAATTTTCTGTGTGCCTTTGGCTATGCTAGCAGAGCTGAGCAAGACGTCAGCAACTCCTCTTCGGCAGTCCTGGTTTGAGGGACGTGTTTCTACCTCAGACTTTGTAGCTGAAGGATTTAATCAAGCGGCGTATGCTTTTTATTTATTTACTAGGATTTAAAAAAAAATGCACAAGGGTCCCTGGGCAATTTGGTTTTTTTTTCGGGGGAGATGGTGGGAAAGAAATTAGAAAATTTTTTTTGTGGCTGTTTTTTTGGAAATAAAAATTAAAAATGTCTGCGCAAAAATGTCTTTGTTCTTCCCTACGAATGCTTTTTGAACTTTGAAATTTTTTTTTCGTCGCTGAAGGCCAAAAAATAATTTGAACAGAGGGTTCCTTACAAAACTGAATTTTACTAGGAGGTCATGGTTTGCGAGTGTAAAATTTAGTTGACTAAATGGTTAAGACCAAAAATAAAATTACAGATGAACGTAAAATTCACAATCACAAAACACTTTCAAAAAATTTCTTGAAAAATTGTTGAAATTCAACAGACTGGACAGTAGGGTGAGCCACAACATGGATACTACTAGCCTGCCTAAAGGGTCGCGTAAGACTTCACAACTTTTCTTAATAATGAACGATTTATAAAACCAAAAAAAAAAATTATAAAATTTTTCTGTCGAATTCGAAAAAAAAATTGTTTGACCAGTGTATATTTTTATGCTTAATACCAATTTATTAAAATAAAAATAAATTTGAAAATTTATTTTCAAACCACCAAGTCGAAAGTTATTGAAAATTTAAAAATTAATTATTCTATGTCCTGGTGGACTAACAAAATGATTTAGATGAAATTAATTTTTTGTAAAAACTTTGGCTAAGGCGATCCTTAAAACTCGATAAATTCTGAAACTTTTATGGCAGCCTAGTAAACACCCGGGAAACTTAGAACTAACCAAATTTTGTTGAATAAATGAATTTTAAGTCAAGTGAAGCTTTAATTTTAAAACAAGTTAAATTTTCCAATATAAAAGGTTCAAGTGAGGTTCAAGAATTTATCTCAACAAACCTAGCCCTCGCGCCTCTAAGTATGTAAGTCACTTCCTTACCTTGTTCTTTTGCCTAAACGTTTAATTTTTTTTATTTTTAGACAACCTACGTCCGTAGGAGCCTGCTTGTGGTTTTTAAGGTTTAATAAATAAAAAACAATGTAGATTTTTACAGTAAAATCTGATGACGGAAGACTTCTCAAGCCAGAATCCACGGATGATAAAAGCTGTCGAAGAAGTGCTTCTGGTTCTCTGCGGTGAATGTTTTAAAATCACTTTATAGGTGGTGGACGCCGTCTTCGTGTCTTGGATACCAAAAAATAACCTAACCTGGGGCGTGGAGAAATTTCTTAGTGCCTATTTAACGACTTCTGGGGCCCGTGTGAGTTCTATTACCTGTGAAATGGTCAACGAGAGACTGTCCTAAGGGCTCTAGATCAGCTGGTGTTTAATAATTTGTCGTTCACGGAATGACATCTAACTGTATGAATGCAAAAAGTGAAAAATTATACTTAAGAAATGAATTTAGTAACACGATGCTTACTCCTCAGTGTCGACTGGTGTAATTGTTTTAACTTGTCTGAAATTTTGTATTTATAGGGGTTGTGTCGTCACCTATTGCGTTAGTTTTTAATGCGGAATTTTGTAGTTATTGTTCAATAAATTAAAAATGGTCATAAATAGCCATAGGAATGTACGTACAAAAAAATTTCGTTTTTTCAATCCTACATCGTTTAAAAATATATCATTTGAAAAAATTGAGAAAATTCATTTCAAAAAGTTGTAAATTTAAAAAATCCTTTTTGGCCACCCTGTATACTTTTAGGAAGTGAAAATGGCCGAGTGTCATCACACAGATGTCTCATAACTGGTACTAACATATTTTTTCTTAAAATCGATAGTTGTGATTGTAGTGATATTTTTAATATACACGTGTAAATGGTATAATTTCAACAAAACAAATCATTACATCCTAGTAGTTGGAAGAAAGTCAATAATAACACAGGAGTGAAAGGAGGTCGTAAAGAGGTTTCAGAAAATGTTGCTGATATACATTGCACTTCATTTAAAAAAATATTACTTGACCCTGTAGAACCGTCTTGGCTCACCCTATATATTCGAAAACAATTTCCGGTTATAGGCTTTTTCTCTAGTTTACTTATGTTTTTAAATCAAGTTCTAGCTATCACAGAACTCGAGATATCGAAGTCGGACGCACTATTGCCCCACCCTGTATATCAATGGCACAGAAACATATTCGGGTTACAGAGAATTTCGAGATATAGAAGTTCGAGTTATAGAAGTTCGACTGTATATGCGTAAAAATGTTAATTTTTGGATGATCGCAATGTTTAATAAAATTTGATTTTTTAAAGCTTCAAAATCCGTCATTTTATTAAGTAATTTTAACATTAATTATACCGCAAGCTATAACAACAATATCCAAATATTTTACTAAGTTTATAAATTAATGCTGTCGTGTGGTTTCAAGATCTTAAATTATCGTATTCTTGAAATTACTCTTTCGGTATGAATTCTTAGGTTAGCTATTTTCTCTGCAGATTTGACTTCTTCTTAACTATTTTTTTTGTTTAGAAAAAATGGAAAACGGTTTAACTAAAACGCTGTTTTTATTCATTAATTCATTTGATATGTTTAAAGCTTCTCTCTGCCATAACATGTGCTGCGTTTTCTAAAACATCGAAAAAACCTGATTCTTCTACAATTATTTTATCACTCGTACATCCTCCATAACCATTTGACACAAAAGAAATTAAACTATCTGATGTACAGCTTGTTTCCTTTTTTATACTCTGACTACGAAAGACTGTAAAACCGGATTATTTGGCTTTTGAATCGAAATCTCTGTAGTGCATTGGACGTTTTTATATCTAAAGCGAAATGGTATAAGGATACAAATGTTTTCTGAAAAAAGATTTCCACTGAATATATTTTTCAAAAAACTGGGATATTTTTGGCAAATAGTTTCGAACAGCCAGACAAACTGTTATTCTAGAAGTACAAAAATTATCTGTTAGAACAGAGTAAGATAGATTTAGTTTTTTTTTAAGAAATAAAAACTGCTTCAATATTCTTCAACTTGGCATTTAGAGCAGACCATTTCAGCTAAGAACAATGAGTCCGCGGGTATCCCGAGATAGTATTTTTAATATCGTTTCATAACAAATATGGATCTCTTTTCAACGCTTCCTCTCCGAATCACTACCATCTGAGAACAGATGTTACTTGAAATGATTCAGATGCTGAAGTAATATCAGCGTTGCTATTAGAAGGAGCTGGTGTAACAGGATAGTTCAATTGGTTTTTAGGCAGTTTCCTTAGGGCCTGTTGTATAAACGTTGATCAGTATTTTGACCCTGGGTCAGATGTAATTTAACCATTAGAATTCGTTGAGTTAAACCAAGGTCAAGTAAAGTTGACAGTGTTGACACACCTATCCTTATTGTTGACCAACATATTTTAAAGTTTATAAATAAAAACAAAATATGGAAGTTATAACTGATTATGAGAAATTCATGGGCCTCGTTGATTGAGTGTAAGATGATTTGCAGAGAAATCAACGTGTATTTCGACCCAGAATTAATCACTTAGCCTGAACAGGAATTTTTTGATAGATTTCGCCCAACAAAATAAACGGCACGATATGTATTAAACCAAATAGAACATGAAATTTCCTCACAAGCAAAAAGGTAAATGAGAGTACTGTAAAATTATTTTATTTAACTGTTTTTTTTTTTTTTTAGAAATGCGGCTCTTTCACCGGCCGATATGTTTCTTCTTACACTGAAATTTTATGCAACTGGTTCTATGTTAATAGTTGTGAGTGATTTTATTGATGTGCATAAATCAACTTCCAGCAGATTAATAAACAATGTTTCCAGGGCAATAGCCCAATTAAAAAGTTTATATATAAAATTTCCTAAAACCAAAGAAGACATTTCTAATGTGATTTGATTTTTTATAGAATAGCTAGGTTTCCAAGGTGCATTGCTGTAGACTGTACACATATTAAAATACAGTCTCCACGTGGAAATAATGCTGAGGTTTATCGAAATCAAAGAGAGTATTTTTTTAACAAATGTGCAGTGTATTTGTGATTCCTTTCTTTATATAAGGAGTATTGTTTCTCGTTGATCTGGCTGTCATAGCTCGACCATTTTTAAAATGAGTAGAGTACAAGTCAAATTTGAAAATGGTGACAGGAAATAATGTACTTGTGGGAAACTATGCTAGAGGCTTTGCTAATCGCAGCTATTTAATTACACCATTAGCAAATCCCTCAACTGCAGTTGAACATTTATTCAATGAATCACAAATTAGAACTAGAAATCCAATTGAAAGGTTTTTTGGAGTTTGAAAACGTCGTTTTCCCATTTTGGCCTTAGGCATAAAATTGGAAATAAGAAAAGTAGAAGCAATAGTTGTAGCCACAGCAGTACTTAATAATATAGCATATCAAAATTCATAACCCCCACCGCCGCCTCTTCATGATGAAGTGGAGGCCATTATAATGAATGAATTGAACAATTTTGATTTGCCACTTGAGAATGTTGAAAATAATAACGCAAATGAATTAACAAGGAGAATTTTAATAAATGATTATTTTGCACAATTGTGATACTTTCATGTAAAATAAATACATATTTTCATTAAAGTAAAATTATTATAAAAAAAATTTAATTAAAGTATTTTGAAATAAAGCTGGTCTTAATTGTAAGTCAATAAGTACTTTTAAGAGGAAAAATGGTTGAACTAGAAAAATATTTTGTGAGTGAATTTAATAGTTATTTATGCACCATGGGAGTAAAGTGAGTGTTTTGTGCCCCTTTGCACATCATGTCTTAAGAAATGAATAACTAAGTGAGTTTAAGGAATTCTTATTTATATTTCATTTGCACCACGCAATATCCAACGGCTCCTTTGTTAAGTGATAAATACACTGTATAGAGGTTATATTTTAAGGAAAGATTTACAGGATTTTGGTTTTACACCAATTTTACCTACAGTGTGTGTGGGCAAAAATTACGGAAGAATTTAATACGGCAACTTATGCGTAAGAACTACAAATTTTTACACTCATTAAATAAAAATTTACTGTAATAAAATATTTTTTTTGTTTTGAGTACTTTTTATGAATAATTGATAAAATAATCATAAGTATTATACAGAAAGAAATAAAAAATTAGGCAAGTAAAACAACATAAGAGAAAATTAAACAACTTTATTATTAACAAATAATTAAGAAATATTTGAAATTCATGTTTTTCGGTATGTACGGTAATACAAGTAAATTTATAAATTTTCGAGGAAAATATTACTTAAATGATTTCTTATATTAGCAGCTGGAGCTATATTATCCATGACCGGTATGTTGGCATTTGACCCACTTCGATAAGATAATTTAACTCCTCAAGATTTATTTCGTCAGATGCAGGAGGTTCTGGTTCATTCATTTCCTTTGCAAAGTTGTATAATACTACAGTTGCAATTATTACCAAACTATTCCTAAATACTTCTGCATCATTACCACCTTAAAAATTAACACAGAGATATATTTACGATAAACTCATGACTTTCTAAATAATACCTGGTGACTGAATCCGAATGTGAATACCATCAATCAAGCTAAATACCTGTGGAAATCCAGCCACTCTGTAAAACATATTTTGCTTTCTTATTATGGAATTTGTCTCAGGTCTTTTTACATATTGTGAATCGAGCCTAGCAATGACTTTCGATACCCTAACTACAATTCTAGAAACTGTAGATATGTCCATCCCAGAAAAATCTGCTAGTGAACTTATATGGCCATCACTTGCATAAAAACATGTTAACAATTGATTCATTGGGGAAACACTGTTGTTACTTGAAAATACTGTTGATGGTTATAGCAATAATGTGCAAACTGTTTCCTTATTAAGCTTACCGGTCATTGGGTATTCTAAATCATCTTCAATCAATATGAGAAGATGTAGAGCTGTTTTCTTATATAATCTAAATCTTTTAAAAACGTTAGATTATCTAAATCTTCGAGGTGGTTAGACCTATTATAAATTTTTCTTGGAAAGCCAAAATCAATTATTTCCATGTCCAATAAATCGTCCAAATTGTCATCGTCAAAAAACTTCGTTTGTTATTAAAATCTTATAACTACTTTTAAAAATAATTCCTTAATCAATGTTTTAATTGTCAATGT
The DNA here is from genome assembly GCA_029963845.1 of Rhamnusium bicolor. NCBI lineage: Eukaryota > Metazoa > Arthropoda > Insecta > Coleoptera > Cerambycidae > Rhamnusium > Rhamnusium bicolor. Next base: position 52,906 of record JANEYF010001935.1, on the reverse strand, counting down.
ATTAGAAACAGGTTAACCTTAGTGTTTATTCCAAACCGCCATCTTAAATACTACAGAAACACTACAGCGCATGCGCGATTAGGTCCTTAAATTTAAGTAAGCTTTAAGCATAGCAAATTGAGGGCTTAATTTAAGGAGGCCTTAGAGCAGTTTAAGGCTTGCTTAACTGACAGTGCAAACGAAATGAAAGATTTATGGAATCCTTAGAGATAAGCAAACGGGCATTAGTCCCGGCATGAAGTGTTTCTCAAGCGCAGCATTCATGCAAGGGACTAAAACACAATTTACTCCCGAGGTGCATACAATATTTTTTGTACAAACGGGCACAATTTTTATTACAAAAAAATTAAATGTAAAAACTAACGAAAAGTAATTGACCACAAAGCTTTTGTATTTTATTCCAAATTTATCTAGGTATCCTTATGTCTGTTTGACATTATTTTTTTATTTATTTCTGTTTGACGTTTAATTACTAAATATTATTAATTACCAAATATTATGAACTATGAAAATTACCTTATTAATATTAATTTCAATTTGAAATAAGTTGCATTTTATGGTTTATATGGTTGATTTTTAATTTTTTGTTCTTTCTACCATTAACAGTTTTACATAATAAAAAATGTAGATGTTGCATTATGTTTGTATTATTTATTGGCGACTTTAAATCCCTCAAGAAATAAATGCTCGTTTTCCTCCGTTTTGAGACGGTAAAATACTGTTTCATTCTCGTTCATACAAAAAATAATTTTAAAATATCAGTAAGTTTTTGTTTTTAAATGCGTTTCTAAACAATTTATTATTTCCTTTAAATTTTATTTAAAAAGTTGTAATAAAACGAAAAATAAATGCTATTTAATTGTTTATTCAGTAAAAAAATTCAGGTCCATCAAATAGGTTAATATATTTTTACTGAAACCATTATTTGGAATTAAAAAATATTTGTTAATATTCTTAAATCTAAATTTTACATAATAAAAAAAACTATACCTAACTATATAAAATTATTAATAAAAAAATATTTTATTCTAAATTGTTACTTTTTAAATTACTTAAGAGGGCTAATCGAACCAGTGTTTGTAAGGTAATTTTTCAAAATTTATTTCTTCCATACGGTTTGGTCAAATTACACCAAATTTGGAGGATCAGTAGTTGAAAGTGTACTAGAGGGTACATAACATAACAACAACACCACATGAAATTACAACCCCCTTTATCCCTGAAGGTCTGGAATGACCTTGTGTGGGAGAGGGCTACACATTTAGAGACAATGGACACACACCCAATATCCGAGTATACTACAATTAATCTCTCTCACAGAAAAATCCCAGTTCCTCGACCGGGAATCGAACCCGGGACCCCGAAGTTTCGAGGCAAGTTCGTTACCTCTAGACCACGGAACCACACAATGTATATCTATATACAATGTATACTATATACACACAATGTATATCTATATACAACCACACATGTATATCTATTTTACTTAATTTTCACTTTATGTAGGGAAAACTTATACTGTAAATATAAGTGAAATTTGAACGTGATTAGCTCCTGAATTATGATATCAATCGGTAAAATTCGGGGTAAAATTCATACATAGCTTCTAGAATGAATCTTCATAATTATACTCAGCAAGTTTCAAACTTTTTATTCCGTACTATTTGGTTAAAATGAATTTTCTAAATAAGTATCTTTGTCACTACAAATGGAGCAAAGAAGTGTTACCTCTATCGGGAATCGCACCTCAATAAAGTCGGTGAACTAAAGCGTCTAGTGAAGGTATAGTCAAGAGCAAAATTATTCAGCGGCGCATGTACAAAAAGTTTCTAGAGAGTGACACAGCTATCCGAAGCTTTTTCCCGACTAGGCCCCTTAACGTTTGTTCAAGGATTTGTATTTTAAGTTCAGATTCCTTTTTTAGCAAAATCTATTTCTTGCTCATGCTTTTCTTTAGCAACAAGTATGTCCTGTTGATGCTTCTCAGACATTTAATTCATATGGCTCTATTAAATTTTTGTTTTGTGTAGAAGTATCTTCTAATTTTGTCTCAGCCCATGAACAATTTTGATTTGATAATTTATTAGTTCTTTTGTTTTGTTTCGAGTAAGGTGTACGTAAAACTGCAAATCGTGGTTGTTTTAATTTAAGAGGTGTATAAGATGACCAATCCAAATTAGTTTTAACGTCTTGAGTTTTAAATGACCCTAGTTGTGACATATCTTAAAAAAGTATAGATACATCATTTGTACTGCCATAACTTCTACTGCGTCTGGGCCAGAGGGTACAATAAAATACTGTATACTTAAAATTTTTTTACAGTAAACTATACCTACATACCTAATATAACTACTGAAACAATTTCAATACTCAGTTCCATATTTTCCTCTACGTTATCTTCATAAACTACAGCCTTGACAGTAGTGTTTGCTGAAAATAAAATAAAAAGTGTAATATTACCAAAATAAAAACATTTTTGTTTTTTTCTATTAGTTTTGCTCAAATATATTTTTTATATAATCAATATTGGTATAGAAAGAACTTACATGTTGATGAAAAGTCATCGTCAAATTCACTTTCTCTACCCACTATTTGGCTACCAAGTATTAGCTTTATTTTATGTATGTATCTACGATTATTACTTCTTTTGGTGGTCCACCACCAGTACCATTTACAAAACATTTGTCGTCGGCGAATTTCTGTTTGCAACGTTTTTTTCAATTACGGTATTTGTGTCTCAATAGAGTTTCACTCCGAGGAACATCTTTGCAAGAATTAAATTCATCTACCACTTGCTTCCATATATTATTCTTTTGTTGATTAGACACTGCATCCGTTACCAAGCTTTCAATAATATGTTTATTTACCAGCCATTGGGCTGAAATTAGGGTTGCGCTTATTTTCTTTACCTCCCATTATAATCTTTTATATTTTATCACTAACACAACCTAAAAAGAAAATTATTACTTACTGATACTATTTATCTATTTCAAATTATTATACATTAAAATATAGTTTTATGTTTTTGATGAAAAAACATAATGTGGTATTATAACTGGCATTATTTATTTAATAAATAACTATATGATTATATCCAATACCTTACTAAATAAATATTAATAAAATATTCCAAATAGTCAGTTCTCAATTCACAGATTAACTAAACCAGAGGTCAGCGCGTCTTTATACAACTGGCCCTTAAACTGTTTCTCGATTACACTGCGTTCCCTTTGATAGCATCTTGGGCTTGATATTAACTTGAACCTTTTTAGTAGAATGGGTCATTTTAGTAGAATCATCTAGATTGCGAGGGTCTTTTGTTGAATCAGTTTCACATTGCAAAAATTCTTTGTCACCACGACTCATTTTGGACGTACTTGGTTGATTAAGTTCCTCCGGAATGGTTTGGTGCCGCCTCTTAAGATTTTTTTGATAATTAAAAATATGTGGCACAACGTCAGGTCTCATTTTTATTGGCACATTGTCCATTAATTTAAAATACTGTAGTTTTCCATGTCGGTTTCGAGCTAAAAAATTAAATAGTGTTTTAGATTTTTCCCATTGCTAGCCTTAAAGAAATTAATATAAAGTAAGAGATATCAAAAAACTTAAAAAGTAGGTGGTTTTAACAACAGTATATAAAAAACTAAAAGAAATTTGTAATTTTTGTCTATAATCAAAATTTAATAATTATTTATAACATAGGTATTTGCGTTACACACTGTATAACAGCAACTCAGTGTTTATGAAATAGCGTTTCGTCCCCGTTTTTTTTAAATTTTTAGTCCAAAATGGAAAAAATATCTTAAAAATACTAATAATGGCAATTTTTAAAAATATTTTACCTGTAAAATTAAAAAATTGTATTGAGAAAATAATAAATAATTTAACATACGAATACTTACATTAAAATGGTCCTCACAAACATAATATGTTGCTTTAGTAGTAAGCTTTGTCTTTCTTTTTATAGTTTGTTGCCATTTTTTTCGCCTTTTAAATCTCTAGGAACAGTAATAAATATTTTAGTAGGTGTTTTCACCGTAGTGCTTTTACACTCGGGAATTATACAATGCTTATAATTCTTAGGTTTATAATTCTTTTTTGCTCTGACTATTATTCATTGTTAATATAAATCCGTGAAAATAGTTTTAAAACCTAAATTTCTCACAAACACGCTCGAGTTCCAACACACACCGTGCTTGCGCTACTACTGATTCTTGCACTGTGCTGTACTGTAGCTAGCCGGCTGGCTGGTCCCCTATTCGATGACGTCACGCCCGAGAATCCATAATGCGGCATGATACAAATAAAAGAAGATATGATATTGACACGTCCTAAATTCGTACGCGTTTGCGCATGACGTCATCTTGTGCTTGTTTTTAAAAATGTATGCATGTAAACATATAGAAATACGGATACGAAGTTTATGTTTGGGATATGGCAAAATTCAAATAAACACTAATGTTAGTGTTTTACCTATTGCTTCTATTATACCTAGGTAGTTTTAATATTAAAAGATACATAAATACGTATTTAGGTAAAATAAAAAAGATACCAAATAAATACTAAAAGGAAGAGACAAGTTCGGGGACAAATGTTGGAGTGCAGCTGACTCAACAAAAATCAAAGTGTTTATAAACATTAGTGAAGGTTTAGTTCTATATAATAACTGTCAAGTTTCTGACTAAGAGCACGATGCAGATTTATGATAGGCACGTAGCAAGAATACTAAGTAGACTTTAAAAATAAAAGTATTTTTATGAAAGAGTATAGTAAGAGTATCTCAACTGATAGGTACACCTTCCAAGTGCTTAATTAAATTCTAAATAAAAGTGAATTAAAAGTAAAGCACAGTGTTATTATTTGAACCCCTAACTAACAACAAAGACCACATTTATTTTTGGTTTCTAGTAAATTATAAAAAAAAATATTTTCGTAAAATGTTTAGAAGTTTTTATTGAAATAGGAATATACGGTGTTCATTTTAAAAGTTATCACCCCCATTATCTTGAGATTCGGAAAAACTTTTAAAAATCGCCGAGACCCGCATCGGATTTATTTTAGAGGGGGATCAATTTTCACCTAAAAATTACGCGACCCCTGTACCCATTTCAAGATAATGGGGTGACAACTTTTGATATAGAGAATTAATGCAACAATACACAGTATCTAAAAATAAATAACGATGTATTATATCATTTTTAGAATGTAGGTGATATAAAAATGTTTATTTTTCACCTGCATATTATTTGTTCATTATACCTTGGATACGGTTACCATAAAGACGCTTATAGTGACCACGGGCATAATGAGCGAGCATTATGGCCATAACGCCCTGCTATATGAGAAACAAATAAGAAAAAAAGAAGCAAACGTTATAGAACGAAATCGTTTATTTGTAACAATTTTTAAAGAGAAATACCACTAAATGTTTTTTAACAATCTTAAACTAAAATAAAAAAACCATATAATATACCAATTCCTGAAAATAAGCCAATAATACGATCTCATTTATGCTACTTATTTAATTTTTTAATTTCAATTGAATAAATGTTTCATATCCCTTATCATATAATGGTTTGGATTTGACCGGCAATACATTTTCTGTGGCTTTTGCGGCATTATTTGGGATATTCTATGGTATGTCCATATTATTTTTGCTTTTATTTTGTAAAACGTATTTACTTACAAAGCAAAGCAACGAAACAATCAACAAATGTCAAAATATCTGTCATAGACTAACTTTAAAAAAGGTAAAAAGAAAAAACTAGCAGCATTGAACTAGGTTACTAAATTTGAAAGAACACGACATACTGATAGATACAATTAATAAACGTCAAAGTATCAACAAATGTCATAACAGGCTACTAAAAAAAATATTTAAAATATGAAAAATTAATTTTTCATTAGACATATAGTTTTCGCGAAATTTAAATTATGTATACACCACGAGTGCTATTAGATTATAACTCCCATCAGGCAACACGCATCCCTCGGGCCAAGGTGCCTTGGACTGCATTTTGTTATCCTCCGGGTGCATAAATAACTATTACAAAATATCAATTTGCAGGCAACTAATTTGGTTGGAATTATAAAACGGGGTTTACAAGAAGTGTTAAAAGGAACACTCACCATTTTGTGAAAGTTTTAATAACAAATTAAAAGTTCTTAATCTAAATAGTTAATATGTACATTTACAAACAAGATTTTAACTAAATGACAAATAAAATTGAAATTAATCAAATATGTTCAGTCACATTTTTAGTTGATAATTTTTGAAAATTTTCTTTTTCTGGACAGAGTAGCATTATATAGATCTCTATTTAATTGTCTGATACGGAAATACATTCTAGATCTAAAAAATAATGTTTTCGCCTTATCGGAACATATTATTGAAGTACCCATATCTGTTAATTTTTTTAAATATTGTTTAGAAATACATAAGTGATCTAAATTGACAGAATTGAATATTTTTTCTAGTTTTTCAATATGTTCCATAAATCCAGCAGACGGCTTTGATAAGCCACCTTCAGTCAAATGAGAAACCCAGGTATAATCATTTGAATGAGAAGAAGTAACAGATGAATCTGGCTCCTTTAGCTTATGACAAATATAACCTGCCAAATTTTCTAACCCATCATATTCAATATCACTTAGTTCACTTTCAACAAAATTTGTAGGTTCTGTAGAATCTGAAATAGTGCTATTTTCAAATAAAGAAAAAATATTTTCCACACAAGTTTATATCGTCCAAAGCTATATTGGGAGTATCATCTTCTTCTACATTTCCAAAGCTAGAAAGAGAGCCCTCATTTCTCCCAAGAATGTAGGATCGTAGGCGATATTTAAACTGAAGTGCATCTGGATGATCATGAAGTCCTCCTTTGGCTCGTATAGCTCCAAAGAAGTTTTCCAACAGATCTTGATTTAACCTGTGTGTTAACAGATAGTTGGTGGAAAATCTAGCTTTGAGGTCGTCATATAGAAGCCTTAATGAAGTGTTAGTCATAATAATGCCTAGAATATTAACAAATTAAACTTTCAAAATAACCTTATATTTTTATTTCACCTTTTTGAAATGGAAGTAAGCATTTTTTTCCTTTAACCCTGAGGTTTTGAATTGTATTTGTCATTTTGGTAATAATTGAATCTTGAATATCCAAAGCTAATCCATAAGCTTTTGTTCGATCCCTGGTGTCATTTGAATACTCTCTGACATTCATGACATCAAACCAATCATTTACCTACAAAAAATAAAATTTTAACTTTTGTTATTTATTTGATGAAATATAAACAGTATTTAAATAAAAAAATTACAAAAAAAAAGAAACCAATGAAGTAAAGTACCAATTTGAAAAACTCTGCACATTCAACCCAGTTCTGTTGTTTTAATAATCCCATAGTTCCACATCTTGAAATTGCCATGGAAATTGTGTGGGAAAATAATTTAGCCGCTAATTTAACTTTTTGCCTTTGAGTCCCTTGCACATTTAGAGTCTCTTTGGATATCTTATGAGTAATTTTTAAATCTGAAGTGCTTGTTACATCTAGAAGTTCTTCAATAATTGACTTACATATCTCATCTTTCCCATTTAAAATAAAACCATGATCAACAAAGTGGTTTCTAAGCAGTTTTATTAGATGGGGTACATCGGCAAATACATAGATGTTTTGATCATTTGCTGGGTTTTTAAAGCAAGTGTTCGTATGACTAATATTAAGCTCTTTATGAAGTGCTCTGTTTCCACCGCCTAAATCACTCGTCATAGCAACCACCTGAAAACCTGTTAAAAAAATAGAGGATAATTATACCAGATTTCCACAGTTAAATTTAAATATGTAATCACATCTACTAAGTACTATAGAAAAATATAAGCTTATAATAATTATCATACCTGAAGATTCAGCAAACTGTATGATTTCAAATAATTTCTCTTTGGAAAGCTGAAAGTCATAGTCGTAAAAAACAGGTTGCTTCCAACTCTTAAAAAGTCCTCTCAACATTACTACCTGTACATAAGAATATGGCCTCAATGTTTCATCGTTTGCCTTATCATATAGGTAGGCTTTTTTAATTTTCATCTCATCAAATGACAACACGCAAACCTTGTCCAATGAGCTCATGTCAGAGAATTTCAGAAAGTTGAAAACATTTTTCAATATCCCAGGAACAATTTTAATTTTTTTTAGCCAAGATCGAAGGCAAGAAACTGCTGGAAATGGGTACTTTTTTTTTAAAAGTAACCTAAAAGATCAATGAAAATAATAAAATAGTAATAAAATACTTTATCAACAATCACATTCTAATTTGAGTTTTATCCATACTTATGAAGCATATAAAGTACCACTTTAACCACTAGTAAAATAATGAAATTACTATATTCCACTAGTGCAACAACGAAAAAAATAAATAGCAACCATTTAACATCAAAGTGTTTTTTAATTAATTTCAATAATGTTTGATGTTACAGCCGATGACAGATCCAAATATCAAATCATTTTTTGATGAAATCTGAATCTAAATGACCGTGATTGTGGATAAAACGTATTGTATACGTGTTTTAGTCGCGTTTTATCCACTCAAGAAATTTAAACTCTCGAACTTCGTTCTCCGAGTTTAAACTTTCTTCCGTGAATAAAACGCTATCTAAAATACTTATACAATAAATAACTATTAATTAGTAAAGTAACCTGTATGCTCTTGGACCAGCTGAATAGATAACTATGGCCTTGGATATATCCTCAACTGTCCATCGAAGACGAGTTTTTGAAAGCTCTAATTTTTTTAGCTGTTCTTCACTAAAAAGCTTTTCAATAAATCCTTGGCGTTTTTCCAAAAATTCAATCCTTTGTTGAAGTTTCAGTATTGTTTGGTCTCGATCATCTGATTCAGTATTAACCCGTTTTTCCAAAAATTCAATCCTTTGTTGAAGTTTCAGTATTGTTTGGTCTCGATCATCTGATTCAGTATTAACCCTTAAAAAAACACCCAATATTTTATTTTTCATCTTTAAAATAAAATCACTAATATAAAACTATTTACTTCTAGCCAAAAAACACATACAAACATCTAACTACAAACTTACCCAACACTTTGAGTAGCGGATTCACCCAAAACAATATCCTCAGAGATGTGATAAGATAAACTAGTTTTAGGACCATCATCACAATAACTACTATTTCTACTACTACCATTATTAGAAACATCCACCCTACAAACGTTAATACTTAGTTATAAAACAATTATTATCTGTTTTTCAATAATAATGATTTATTAAATATAATTACATATTGTTGCCCATGTTATAATTATCGAGGTAATTGTATTTTTGCTTAAGTTAACATTGATCTACCCAGGAATCTAGCCCACCTTCAAATTATTTCTTCTTTCAACACTTAGACTTTATAACACGCTATATAACAAAATTCATAAACTAATTATAGGATAATACTAAAAACCACACCAAAAGTATTCACCACATCCACAATGCATAATAATGAAAAAATTGAAATGAACACTTACCTATTTAAAATATCTTTAACAAGTTTTTGTTGTTGTCTTTTATCTTGGCGTTTTGCCCTGCCATAATCTGATTTCTGTTTAGATATTGTGGGTAAATTTCTCGATGGTACCGCGTCTTTTTTCAGAGGCCGATATTTTTCTGGTGTATACCCCAGCAATTCGTGTTTTAAATTGCGTTCATAATCGTTCTCCATAAAATGTTTGGAGCAAACACGAGCAAATTTAACATTGAAACTGTCCTGGCGTTTACACAGATGCTTCCAAACACCTTGCATTTCCTTGTCTTTCGGAAAGCTAAAAAACTTTATACCGGCAGTAAAATCCTTACGTTGATTGTCAACAGAACAACCATACACCGCACACCTCATTTTTTACAAACTTTTACACCTTAAACTAATAAAAGTATTTATTTTACAGGTATCAATACTATAAACAACACACAAATATAGACCAATATGGCGGAAATTCTCACAAGACTACGTCAGTTACGCATGACTAAGCCACTCCCACCTGCGCGGTGTCTTATCTTGTTTATTTGTATCATGATAATGCGGGTGCGGTCCAGGCACTGCCAGTCAGTAGAATTTCCATTAAATGTAGTAGAATGGAGTCTACCACAGCCTACTACTGATTCTACTATCTAGTGAGCAAAAATTTGATCTAGTGGGTTAGTAGAATTTCTAGTGATTTGCAATAATAAATGCCATCTAAACTGCTGGACATGAAATTAATATTGTAATTTTCCTGTATAATTTTGAAGAACAATATCTTCAAAACGATATGAGGTTCGAGTCTTAAAGATTTTCTTGCAAATTTCATCAGAAATAGACTTTCTGTACAGGGGGCACAATGAAACCCTTGCAAGTTTTAAAAAATTTCGTTGATTCCGAAAATGTAAAAAATCAATTGTAAGTCACTTTTACACATTGATTCATCACTCTTCAATGATCAGTTAAAACAAAGTATTTTTACTAGAAATCGATTCAGCAGACATACCTTTAACTACCCCATTATACTCGCAATTAAATGCAGTATTCAATATTATTTAAGAGTAGAGATTAACTACGTACTTACGATTTTATGGAGTTACCAGTTCAGTGCTCTGTCAAATGAAAACGAATACTAATTTACTTTTCAAGTACGTTTCAGAAATGTTGAACAAAATTGACCCACGTTTTATAAGTTTTGCGTTAACTTCATTATTATTAAAAATATGATTTTTGTGTGTAGCCGTAAACTGAAGAAAAATTAACAGCTTTAAAATTTTGGAAATTTTGAAATTCTAATTTCACTTCTATACGGTACTTATGGTTGAAATGTTATGAGTATTTTTACAGGGTGACTCAAAATATCTTAATTTTATTAACATTATTTCTGTTATTTTTTTGCCTTTTGCAATTAATAATACATTTAACATTTAACTGTTAAAAGTAAACGGTTGAATTTATGTGGTAATATAGAAGGTGACCAAAAATAAATAAATAAGATAAGGACATATCCGTTTTCCATTACACTTCACTCCTGTTTACACGGTGACACACCTTCACCTCCAAAAGTTTTCTGAGGTGTCATGTATCCTTCTGCATAATTGGCATTTGGTTCTTTCGATATCTGTACTCTAATATCGGACTAAATGTTTTGGATGCTTCATTTTTTGATTGCTACCACGGCGAGAATTTATATTTTTCCTGTCTCTAAAGCGTTTCTCAATGCAATGCTAAAATGCATAAAAGTGATAAAACATGTATCTAATCAACTCAGCTCTGAAAGCCGATTAAACCCTTTGACGTTTCGAGAAACCGAATACTTGACAATGTTTTTTCTGACTGATAAATTGCCATATAAACCAACCTTATATGCCTAGTCTACTTGTAAGCGAAAAATTAAATGCGAAATTGTATTCTTTCTTTAAATAATAGAGGGACTCAACAGTTCGTTGTGGATATTTATGCTGTCAGCCAAGATGCGATTTGCACCTTGCAAATTCGTTTCAACGAAACATGAAGTTTTTATCTATCGCCACGGTGTAGGGATGCAAAAAATACAGTACACGTGAAGCAAGAATTTTAGTTCGATAGGTTCACAGAGACCCGACATAAATTTCAAGAAAAATAAATGACGGTTTCAGACGACAAACAGGAAGAGTAGTTTCTAATCGAACAATAAGAACTCTCATTAATAATAGTTTGAGGTATATAGGTGTATGTATTCCTCAAGTGGGTTGGAACCTTTGATGTAAAGCTGACATTGACCAGGTTTTCCACAAAATACCATATACTACAATGGACGCGCGTTTCGCCAACCAAGTTAGCGTCATCTGTAGGTGATTAAACTCCTAATAGTTGAACTACTAATCATCTCCAGATGATGCCAATTTGATTGGCGAAACGCGCGTCCAGTGCAGTTTATGGTGTTTTGTGGAAAAACATGTCAGTTTTAGGTGTATGTATCGTCGCATTTTAATGTCTACAGTATACATTTTTAAATTATTTATTACCGATTGCAGCTTGGATCCAAGATGTCACGCTTAGTGTGTTAGACTCATGCTTCGTCAGCGGGCTGTCCGTTTGAAGTGGGTTCAAAATCATTTGCATTGGTCAGTGAATGATTGGAAAAATTGTCCTTATCTAAGAAAATCGTGACTTGTCATGTTATGCTATTTTCAGGCATCCCGATTAATCGAAACTTTTGAATTGTAGACATTGCCCATCTCTACAGTATGTGTATTGAACCATTAGATATGGGTCTCTTAAATGGCAACGTAAAGCAACCTTTTTCTACAAATTTGCTGGTTGCTGATAACCGCTACCGAGTAGCTGCTACCAGCGATCATCTCATTAAATTGCATTGGACATGTCTTGGCGACTTGGCAGCAGCTACCAACGGCCACTGAATTTATAGGAAAACGATGCTTTAAGCAGCGTTGTATTACATGTGTTTAATTAGTATTTCTGTATTTCTGTTCAGTACATAATTAAATTCGAAAAAAATTATTTAAATTTCGTGTCATCTCTTAGATGATTTTTTTTTTAAATTGATTGGAATCCTTCTTCCTGTCTGTTTTTAAACATGGGTAATTCTTTCATCCTGCGTCTCTCAGTTTCTAGTGCCAAAAATAAAAGCATGTTTTCCTCTTGAATCTGGTAATGTAACAACATTAAAATAATATTCATTATTCACATTTAACTGTAGGATTTTCGCCAGAGACTAAAGTTACTGACGTGTAGGAGAACAGTACATATCTTGACGATTTGGTAGCAGCTACCTAGTAGCGGCTGCCAACGACCAGCGAATTTCGAGGAAAATGGTGCTTTAAAATAGATGTAAACCAGAAACAGGCAACCTTCGCTGTTCAGCGAATTCATTTTCCATCTAGCTGTCATGCGGTCAACAGTGCACGCTGCATGCGATACCATGCCTAATTTCAGCCTTCCTTCAATATACCATGTCTAATATCAAAGATATTTGTTAATACTGTACATATACTGTATAAGCAGGCCTTGTTACATTTTTGGGAGTTTTCACTGTATAACCATTACTGAACAATGTGCGTGTGTTGAAAACGATATTGAGAGTACGCTACTCTGTTGAATAAATTAAATAGAAACTGAACAATTCTTTTATTTGTTCTGATTTGATAATGTAATTGTCAATGGTTTTTTTAAATATATGATTTGTGAAAATTGATATAATGACAACGTTTGCTTGAGTCACCTATAAACATGTTTACTTTTACATATCCTTATACGTATTATTATTTGCAAATGTATGAAAAATAACAGAAATCGTGTTAATAAAAATTACCTTTTCTATAATAATTTAAGTCAGCTAGTATAAATGCTTGTAAAATTTCAACCATAAGCACCCCATATAGCACAAGATATCCATACGGTGTCCATTTTTGGTCCATTTTATGTCCGTATGTCTATGGATATGTGATAGATATCCACTGGACATACATTTATGCATATCTGTACGCTGTCTATAAAGGGATGTCCACTGGACGTCCGTTTTTTATGCATTTGTGAGAATACACCAAAGTACAAGTGATGGATATCCACTGGACATCCATATAATGTATAGGTTATATTGTTTGTCTTAGTTCTTCCTCTTAGGTCTTTATTATGCACGTATCACACAACAATGTCGTGCATTTAATCTTATGACAACGTTTCAGCAACGTCAGTAATAAACACCAATATTCACACTCCATATATTGTAGTCGGCTGTTAAAACGTGTCTATTTTACTTTGGTCACAACAACTAATAAGCGACGTCGCGCCAGAGGTCGTGAATGACATGATGACAGTTTACACTCTACACCTAATGCAAAGTTTATTTCTGTGCAAATGTAGTTGCAAGTCGCAAAATTGCTGCTTGGATTACTTCTAATATCACCCCTAAATATGCCACTGTTGGTCCCCCCTTGGACAAATCCTAAATCCGCGACTGTATAGCCCGTGATTTAAACGCGATCGAACGAGGTTCTCATCCAACTCTTGGAATTTTTTTTGTTTTTTTTTTAATTTTTATTAATTTATTTATTTCTTGTAATATCATTTATTGTTAACAATTTATAATTAAATTTAATATAGAAATGTCTACATAATGTCAATAAATATCAGGAATTAAATATTTGATCTGCAAAATAATTTTCTAATCGGCAAAATTGAACAGAAAATTATAAATTATAATTTTTACTGGTGAATTTCGGAATTTGCTAAACCAACTTTTTTTACTGTTAAAGTTCGCAATTTGCTGGAAAAAAATATTTTAGAGGTAAAGAATTACTTGTAATCGAATAATTCCATTAATCGGTTAATGAATTACCTATATTAGAATTGTTTTAATACTGCAATTTTTGATACGAATTTATTTCCTATGTAACCAATTATTGAATCTCATTGGCTCAGTGATTAAGCGTCAGACTACAAATGCACGGCACAGAGTAGCTATAGCTATAATGTACTCTGTGTCCCCGGTTCAACACGCAGGCAGGCAAGGTGAGCTTTTTAATTTAATACAATGCAATAATACTAGTCTCTGTAGCTTAAAACTAAACCGATAGATGGCGTGACCAGATCACCAGAAGCTTTCATGTCCCCATATGTATACAATGAGTTAATGTGGATAAAACCTATAATTCATTTTTGGGGCTCTAGACTTCCGTCAATGGACATCCACAGGATGTACAATTTTGTGACAAATGGCTGTCCACTGGATGTCCAGTGGATTACTTTTGGTATCCAGATGGATATCCGTCGTACGTCAATCAGGTCCATGACGTATTTCCAGTGTATTTCCACCGGACGTCCTTGTGCTGTATGGGCACCGTAATGGAACGAAATTAGAATTTAAAAATTTCCAAAATTTTAAAGCTGTTATTTTTTCTACAATTTACAATTGTACAAAAATCTTTTATTAATGCTTTTTGTCGCTTGATATTCAAACTGGAGTTGAATAAATACATTTTATATTTAAATTTTAGTGAATTTAATTTAACTGATCCAGCCCATGTAGTCAGGGGAAAAAGCGATTCCCCTATTACAATGGTAAAATAAATATGTTAATTTCTCTTGCATTCCACCAACAAAAAATGTGGAGTTAAATTCACACATAATTTTCTGAAGTACCGCTTTATCCAATATGAAGTCTAAAATTTTGTAATGTTTGTTTGTAATCACCGTTGCATGTCACCCAAGTTTTGAAATCTGAGAAGTTTAAATTCGTACTGATAATGGAGGGGCCCTTTAATAATTTCACTTATTTATGTATGCCTAATAAAACTAGACCATTAATTCTCTGACTAGATACATTCATAGATATTAAACTTTTCACTAATGTCTCAATCAAAATTTTATTCATGTCTATAATAGTAACAAAAATGTTCTTGTTATCATTACCCAAACATTAGCTTCAGTAATTGGCATAAACAACGCACGCTAAATCTAACAATATCGATATATCTAGTACGACTATTATGTTTTTTTTTTGTTTCGAAGTTGGGAACTTTTCTTATAATTGTGTTATAACTGAGGTTGCAAATAGTGGAAAACTTAATACAAATACGATTTGTAGATATGTTGTCCCGGACATGGTGGTCCGGTTGGCTAAAGCGTTTTGTCAAAATTTTGTTTTACAATTTGTTGAACATTTATGTAGTTATATGTCTCATAGTTTGCAGTTGGTAATATACTATTCCACTGACACATAATATTTAGTTTATTATTAAAGAAAAAAAAGTCTACTCGAGAGTTTATGAGCAAAAGGTTTTTATTTTCTTTATTATTTATTTATTTATTTATTTATTTTTATTTGATTTTCTTTATAAGGAAAATCTGCGTGCATATCCAAAAAAATATAATTCCATTTTAAAAGTATGCCATAAAATAGGTAGGTAATTAAGATAAGAATTTGTCGTGAAAATCTGTCATCATATCACTTCCTTATTAGATTCGATTAAAACAAATTGCGGGAGTATTCTGATTGATTATTCTTTCGTAATTGCTGGGGGAGTTTTAATTAAAAAATCACAAGCACTCGATGCATTATTGATTTTCTTAACGTAATTATTGAAGTATAATGACATTTTGTTCCAATTTATCGGTTCAAGTACGTTTTTGACTATAGAAGGGTGCCTGTAGCAGGGCATATAGAAAGCGAATGAGTCATAGCCTGATATCTGCGTTGTCTGGTGTAAGGGGTAGTTTTATTGTGTGGGTGCATAAAAAGTAATGAAGTTACCACCGAAAATTCGTAATTTGTTGCAAGGACCGTTCAGGGTTTATTGACGTTCTATTTTATATCTCCGAATATACCTAGAAACAATACATTACAATAAATTTTACAAAAACCAGTAAGTAGGTAATTTTATTTTCTGGTGTAGACGGATAATGGTATTGCAATGACCTTTTAAGGGTCATTGTCATTATTCAGGTCATTTCACCTGAAAACTATGTAGGTTCTATGAAGATAGAGTATATTTTGATAAACCTCTATGTAGGATCCTTTTTCACTTTTGTTCCAGTGAAGAAAACAGATTATCTGATGCAGATGAAATTCATCCACGGGACCATCAACATTATTTTCTTATAAAATGATCATTTCTTAGAACAAGTTACAGAATTTGATGTCCTAAAGCCCACAAGTTGATATCTTTACATGAAAGACATATTATAGGGCCACAATCAAGGGACTATGGCATTCTGTAATATTTCCCGACTTTCTAATTCGCAACGAAAATATAAAAAGAATTTCGATGTATTTCTTAGGGCGAGTTGTACCATGATGGTTTAACTTTAATCGTGGATCAAATATCCTATAAACAATTATCACGACAATCGTTTCTATAATACTTGATCTTCGGTTAAAGTTAAACTGTAGTGGTACGAGCCCTTAGATATTTTACCTATTCACATTAAGAAGATTTTTTTTAAAGATTTTTTTTTTCAAGGATAAATACTTAACGACTCAAAATATTACGCCTAATATTGATTTTAGAAAATAAAAGGGTATAGAAAAAAATGCACATTTTTAGGGCTGTGAGAATGAAAAAACAAAATTATACAATCCATGGCCTCCTTTCCAAGTTATAAAAAAAATCTAAAAGAGTGAGAAAGAAAGTTTCTTAATAAAAAGTTAATGGCAAAGGAAAGTAGTTTAATAATTCGTTTCCATAATTGAACTGGCCAGAATTGAAGAGTATTTAGCGATAAATAAACTTAAACTAAATGTTAACAAAACAAAGGCAATGATATTGACTACAAAATTTAAATATAGTAACATTAACGTAAACAACATAAATATACTGGTAGAAAATAATAAGTTAGAACTGGTTAAAGAATTTAAATATCTCGGAGTAATTATCGATAATACTCTAACATTTAAAAATCATTTCGTATATATACAAAAGAAAATAACAAAAAACTATACTTCTTTTCAAGAATATCTAATCATCTCTCTTTTTTTACAAATATTACTGTGTATAAGACTATTATTCAACCGCACTTCGATTATTGTGCAAGTATTTTATACCTTTTAGACAACAATTCAATGAACGCTACAAAAATTACAAAATCGTGGCATGAGGATAATTCTGAAATGCAGTAGATAAGTTATAATACAACAAAACCCTTACATCAGCTAAACGTGATACCCAGATAAGTGTATAAATAAGAGCGCCTCGAGCACTCTGCGAGTTTTTTCGTCCTAGACTTTGACTAGCATAGTTCGTGTGTAAATTGTTCATAAACGTAAATTGTTAATTAACGATCCAAACAAATAAATTTTCTTAAGAATCTTCAATTTTTGTTTTTAAAAAACCAATCGCTCGTCTACGATTCTTAAGTGGCGCAGTCGGGATCGGATTTCTTCAGTTACAGCCGAAAAACAGAAAAACACAGTAACGTACGTTTCAACGTTTAAGAAGAGGAACCTGAAAAAACATCATTTCCAAACTATCTGAATTGAGTAGGGTAGTTGAGAAGACATTTTACAACATAACAAGGTTAGTTATCTTTGGGTCGAAATTACTCCACTGGGGCATCGCGCCTACAACACGCAGGAGTCCATCGAGGTCCGCCGGTTGAAAAACCGTCCTGCAACGTTTAGAATAAGAAGGCAGCATCGCGCTGACATCAGGTTGGAATCATCGAGATTTTTGTATCGTCAATACGGTACCCGCCAACGATTAATTTAGGATAGAAGAACCACTGGCATATCTATCACGTAGGGTAAGAAATGGAGAATAGAGGACATAAATATTCCACATAAGAGGGGCGTCATCTCTATTCCCGAAAATTTCAAGAAAAATCGACGATTATTTCATTTTTAATAATTTTATTTTTATATTTTTCAGAATTTTATTTTATTTTTATTTGACATCAAGATTCAACATCAGTAAGAAAATCAAGAAAAGAAAAGGATAAATCAAGGGTCTAAGAGAAAGTATAGTAGACTACGGTGAACACAGAGCTGTTCAGGTTGCTATACTCGCTAAATCTTTCCCTAAGAACACCAGCTGAGGCTTTGCACCTAACTTTTGAGTAGTCGAAAAGACTCACTAGTTAGAAGCCCTACAAGCAAAGAAGACAAAGTACTTCACTTTCAAAGACTGAGTGCGAACCCAAGTCGCTCATAGAAAGTGTTGGCTCAAGCTAGAAAACATCTTTAAAAGAAACCATCGAGACCATTAAATTACTATTTTTATAAATATATAACACATAAATTTATATCATATATTTCATATTTTACGTTTAAGTATTATAAATACAAATATTATTTATTTAACGTTCAACTGCAAATTTATAGACGTACAGAAAGAATATATATATTTCATTTAATTCTAACAAAATTTAAATAAAATTCTTCATTTAAAATCACTTTTAAATTTTAAAATATCTGTTTTACTTTCAGACTATTGAGACAGTGTAATAGAGCACTTATTTTGCAATTTGTAATCAATCGTTACATATTTGAGATGATCAAAAAGTCACTCGTTGTTTTTACGTAAGTCAATTAACTAATGACCGATAATTCTAACGATATTAATCAGCTTTCGGATTTGCTTAATACTTATCTTTCACTTTCCGAAAATCCACTTCCTGAACTTAGTCCAGTTCCTTCTAATAAAGTAAATTTAAATCCAAACATTATGGCCTTAAATACAAATACGGGACCACAAATTAGTGTTAGGGATTACTTAGACTTAATTCCACGTTTTGACGGTGACACATCACAATTATCAAATTTTTTAAACGCATGTGAAAATGTATTAACTCTTATGGCACCTAATAATGACCATGCGAGAATTTCATTTACATTATTGCACATTAGAACAAAATTGATAGGAAAAGCCGCGTTATTATTAGCATCACGGACGTATCAGAGTTTCCCCGAGTTAAAAGAAATTTTACTTAATATTTTTGGAGATCAACGTAACGAAGAATCTTTAATAGCCGATTTAACAATATTAAGACAAAGACATACCGAATCATGTTTACAATTCGCAGATAGATGTATAGATCTAAGAGGTTTACTTTTAGACAAAATATCTTGTTCGGATTTTCCCGCCGATATAAGAAAAGCGAAAATCAATATGTATAATGCAATGACATTACGTGCATATTTAACCGGACTTAATGGCAACATGAGTCATCTACTTCGTTGCAAATCACCAAAAACTATAGAAGACGCTATTCATATGGTAACAGAGGAAGAAAATATTAACTATCATAGACAACAATTGGGCACATCCAACACCCAAACTTCTAGAAATGGCACACAACTTAAAGTAGCTAACACACCTGTTAGACCTACTTCATATTTTCAACGTCAATTACCTCAGTTGCATACAAGAATGTCACACCCTGTACAATATAGGGCACCTCAATTCCCACAACAAGAGCAACATAGAAAATGGTTTTCTCAAGAATTAAATACACATGAAGTTTTACCAGAAGACGGACAACCTGAGGAAGCATCATTTAGTCCATATGACGAAGACACCACATCATACGAAGAATACTTAGAATATCAAAACCAATTTTATCAAGAAGAAGATTACACGGGCGAACAGAACAACGAAAATGAAAAATTTTCAGAAACCAGCCTCGGAGACATCGAAACAATAAATTTAAACACGCATAGCTCAAATAAATTACCATATATAATTTTACCCGAAATAAATGCTAAATTTTTAATAGACACGGGAGCTGCAAAAAACTTTAATTAATGAACAACTAGCAAAAACGTATTTTTCAAAATTTATACAAAACGAACCATTTTCAGTAAAAACATCTCATAATAAAAATATTCATGAAAATATAGTAACAATTCATCTTTCTAAAAATATTTAAACAAACGGAAATTTTACACAAACATTGCATATACGATTTCAGTCTTATTGGCATTGACATAATAACCTAGCTAACTGCGAGATTAGATTTCAAAAAATAGTAAATTCATCATTCCAGGTACGGAAATACAAATGTACGTGAATGGCAAACCTTTGCAAGAAACAATCTTATCTCAAGCTCACGGTAAGATAAAAATATCACCTTTCACATAACAGATAATTACACTAAGCACAAATTATCAAAATGACACCAAACTAGTTTTATCTTCGCAAGTATTAAATTGCCACATAGAAATTCTTTTAGGAATTAGTACGGTATACAATAACCAATTTAATTTATTGTTATAAATCCAACAGACATTGAAATTGAAATAGACTTGGACAAATAAGAATATTATCCGCAACAATTCGAAATTAATAATTTAGAATTCGATCAAGAATTATCTAAAGACTCATTTAATAATTTTGTAAATTTACAAAAAGCTAATCTTAAAAACTTAAGACGCAAACAATTAAACCAGGAAGAGTATAATGCGATACGAAAACTTTGTTTTAATTATAAAAAACGACAGATTTTAATAAAAATTCAAGAAAATCCAAAACCATCAAAATCAAGCAAAATTGAAAATAAACACATCACCAAAGTTTATTTACCTCTTATCTATCAATCAGAAGATTTAAAAGATTTACTAAAAAATTATACAATAATTGGTAACGAAACATTTTATCTTTTCGCACCAAGGCAAGAAATTTATAGAGAACTGTCTATTATCTACACATCACTATTTAATAACAATAACATCATGCCAACCACAGTTGACACCTATAAACGAGGACTCTGGATTGCTAATGGTACATCTTGGTCAAGCAAAAAACATTATTTCACATTGGGAATTAATGCACTACATCGATTTACAACCAATAGTCGAAAATTACATCCGAAACAAAAATACGTTTCTCAAGTTCTTTAATGCTACTAGAAACATATGTAATAATGCCGAAACGTATACCACACAAGTGTTAAAAAAAACGAGTTTCAAAAAACCGAGACTTTGATTAACGAAATAATCCCAACAAGTAGAGTTACACGCGGATTATTTAACTTTATAGGCACAGTACAAAAAAAACATTTACCAGAGTTTTAGTCGCAGACGACGGAGAACGCTACGAAAGAAACTTTAAAAATCTATTTGATAATCAAAAAAATGTTGAAAACAGATCTTAAAAATCAGTTATCAATAAACAAAAGTTTTATTAAAAAAGTTAATAATACAATTTTTGATTTAAGCAAAAATCAAAAAAGAATTAGCTACAACTATGACGACACTTACTTCATCTATAAACAAATTTGAAAAAACAGAACTTTGTATATTTACTGAAAGCCGTACAGCTTTAGCTTTAATAAATATCGAGCAATTAAATTCACTCCTTACCGATATTAGTCTAATACAAACATTCTCAAGACATTCTCAATTTCATACAAGTATGTTAAAACCAATAGAATTACTTAACGAGTTGAAAGATATTCAAAATCACTTATCACCTGAAATATCATTAATGACACAACCTGACTTACAAACGTTATCTATTTTCGAGAAAACGATACACGTTAAAACTTACCAAAGAAACACTAAACTTTACTTTATCCTAATGATTCCACTTACCTATAAAACTACTTTTGATTATTTTAAATTATTCCCACTACCAAATAAAAATAATCAAATCATCCTACCTAAAGGAAATTATCTATTAAGCAATGGTCAAAATCACGCGCTTACTACAAAACCATGTCAATCGATTATTGAAAATCTATATATATATGTGAAATCGAACGAATGACAACATCTGAACTACGTATAAAAAAGCCTAATTGAACATACCTTAGAAAATTGTACTAAGGTAACACTTTCTCAATATAATAATCAAATAATAAAAATAAAAGAAATTAATGCATATTTATTAATTATGCCTAGCATTCAAAAGATGCAAATTGAATGCACAAACAGAACTACTGATCTCAAAAGAATAGTAGGAAACTATTTATTAAGTATTGAACCATTTTGTAGTCACTATAGGAAAAAGCATTTTAATATCAACTCATAAAACAATTGCTAAACCCAAAATATATCCACTATTTGATTTACAAATATCAACAGATAATTTAAACTCACAAAGTCAATATCAGCTTAATTTAACAACAGTTAATTTTGACGAAATAAATGAAATTCATAATCAAGTATTATTTGAGGAAAACAGAATAAAAACTCAAACTCTGCTTGATATACAGACAGACAGAACTGCCTGGACAACTTATGTTATTCCTATTATACTTGTAATATTGCTAGTGCTTATTTTAATATATTATTATCCAAATTATAAAATGCTTTTATATGCTATATTATGTTGTAAAATAAATAAAAATGTAAAAAATTTTAATTCTGTAAAGGACGAACAAATGAAACCTAAAAATAGCCAAATTAATTTAGACAATTTAAAGCCATTTTGACATAAATTGCCTTCTAAGGGTGGAGGAGTTATAATACAACAAAACCCTTACATCAGCTAAACGTGATACCCAGATAAGTGTATAAATAAGAGCGCCTCGAGCACTCTGCGAGTTTTTTCGTCCTAGACTTTGACTAGCATAGTTCGTGTGTAAATTGTTCATAAACGTAAATTGTTAATTAACGATCCAAACAAATAAATTTTCTTAAGAATCTTCAATTTTTGTTTTTAAAAAACCAATCGCTCGTCTACGATTCTTAAGTGATACACTCCAATTGGTTTAATGCTAGATGTTCTTCAATGGATGACAGTTTCCACTAGACTAGTTTATTTTTCGATGATATTTATTTACAAAATAAATCACAACTTACTACCAGCTTATCTAAACGGATTTATAACAATAAATAGAGAAATCCATAATTACCAAAACAAGAAACAATAACAATTTTCACGTACAGAGAACAAATTTCAAGAAATCGATGAATTCCCTATTTCACAAAGGTCTTAAACAATTTAATGAGTTACCGGTAGAGATAAAAACAGCTCAAACACTAACAATCTTTAAAAGAAAACTGTCCCATTTTTTATTAAATAAGGTAGATTAAGCGCATAACATTTAATGTATAGAAAACATATCGTACAAAATTAACTATTTTCAACTTCTATAATATTTTTTTTCCTCTTCATACTTTTTATTTCTTATGATGGTATGGGTGTGATAAAATGTGTGTACTTACATTTATGTACTATGTAGACCCTGTATTTGTATTATGACTATGATACTAGGACTGTGTATATATGTATATATGTATGTGTGTATACACATTTATTAAATCAAATCAAATCTTGTTATGTATTTACATATATTTATGTATATGTATATCTAACAACTATATCCTATTATGTAATTTGATATTATTATATATTGTGTATATTAGGCCAGACCTACTTAATAAATTTCATTTCATTTCAATTATTCTAGAAGAGGTATACTTGTTATAAAACTTTCAAATTTTCGTCTTAATCTGTGGGAGGCCATCTCATAGCCCTATTATATGCCGATATTTTTTCTGCATATTTCTAAAACCAATAGCGCGATATTTTGAATCGCCATTTAAAATTGATAGCCTGTTATAGTCAAAGATCGAAATATTCTTTAGTGTCTAATGCATACTGGAAAAGAAACGGCTTTCAAAATGGGCTAAATAAAAGAGAAAAATGGAGCATATTACTCAAAGTAACCAAGGTGACGCCGAATTTACTTTCATTTTATTTCCATTTGTTTATTTCTTGACGATTAACATCAAGTAATATTTTATATAGATTTTTTGGTAATCTCGGTCACAGATAACGAATTTTTTTTCTAACGTTTAAAACAAGTAATCCAATATCACTAAACATGTAACAAAATCTAAAGCAAACACTTGATAATTAATAGTTTCTCTGATGATATGTGTAATAAACCAAAACTTTAGAAAAAAAATAAAGTTAGTTATCTCTGGCCGAAATTCTCAAAAAAAACTATATAAAATATTAAGGGCCAATCCAAACGAAAATATCGAAAAGAAAAAGATAATGGTAAAGAAAAATTGGAAATATGGTAAAACATATCAAGCCATACATAAATACATGCATACAAAACTTGGTGTCTATTCAGTTGATATGAGCAACGAATTACATTGATCAGACTAGAAAATCAGTTGCATGTAGAGTGAAAGAGCATCGGAAAGACAATAAAATGACGAAAAATGTGTAGTAGAAAAATGTTTTACACATGGTCTAAAATGGAATTGGAATTATAGTGAAGTTAATATTTTTAATTACATAATATTATTCATTACGGTTGTACACCAGTTATAAATATAATGTATTTCGTTTCATATCCACTGTGGCACGTAAATGATATCGTTGATTTGTTTTATTTGTAGTTTGATTTACGAGTCTCCTGATAAAAGGAGGCGTTAGATAGTTTCAAATTAACAAGAGTATGTAATGTTTATGTCTGATTTTGTATCAATAATAAAAATTACTGCAAAATGTTTCCTAGAAGTTACCCTAAATATGAAAATATTAATTTAATATTCTCATTCTATTCTATATATTTGAATAGAATTATTGTACAATATCAATAAAACTAAATAAATTAATTAAATTTAATTGATTAGTCATACAGTCCTTGTAACTGTTCAGGTCGAATTTAGGTTTATAATTAAATAAAGTTTTATTGCAACTTTTTTCAATTCTGTCGAAAAATGCCCTGCAAATATAAATAATTATTTTGATAAGGAAGAACCCGCTAATTTAATTAATACAGTGTTTACATGCTGGTAGTAAATATTATCTCCTAGATAGCTCCTGGGGAGGAAGGGGTGGCTCGAAGCAATTTTTTTTAGAAATGCGTCTGAACATTTATTAACGGTGAATACTAGAAAATATATTTCTTTTTGTAGAATAAATAAACAAATTTTCCGAAAAATAAATTACAAAAATATTTGTTTTTTTAGCATTGCTCAATGTATCACGCATTTGATTTAATTGCCAAGAAACACATGCACAGTGTGATTTTGTGAGAATTCCCACCCTCCTAATTTTGTTATTTTTATTATTACGAAAAAATGGTAAATACAGAAGTTATATAACTTTTATGTAAATTTTGAAAATTATATCAGAAAAATAATGGAAGCTCATGCAAAATGGCTACAGTTATCAATTAATTTTTTAAGTTTTAAGTTGACCTTGTATATTTTTACATAATTGAGT
The DNA here is from genome assembly GCA_029963845.1 of Rhamnusium bicolor. Classification (NCBI taxonomy): domain Eukaryota; kingdom Metazoa; phylum Arthropoda; class Insecta; order Coleoptera; family Cerambycidae; genus Rhamnusium; species Rhamnusium bicolor. Next base: position 27,263 of record JANEYF010001935.1, on the reverse strand, counting down.
GGAAAACTTTCTCATGAACACAATGACATAGGGGTTGATGATTCCATCTCTAATACTAAGGGAGATATAGTGAAAACTAAGCATGAGTCCCACCCCCGTTAACTTTGTTATTTCTGACTATTCAAAAATAGGTTAAAAAAAAGTTACAATATTTTTTTTAGGTAATAAAAATAGTGAAATTAGGAAGGGAGGAGGAATTCTCACAAAATCACCCTCTACAGTGTACCCAATAGAGATAAGATAATTGTTTTATTGACTATCCTTTGTACGCGTTGGTTTATTTCTTTATCTCTGCCCGGAGGTATCGGTGCTTTTAATACACAATAGTAAGAATTGTCATATATCTATTGCGTCTGCTTTGTTTTGACGAACAAGCAGCTTAGAACTGTCTATGATCTTCCATGAGTCAAGAAAGACTCTCAGCCCTGGCTCCTCTACCATAGAATGAATATAAAATGTGTGAAGCAATCAATTTGTGCAATAGATATTATTAAAAAAAAAATGAAACTAAAGCGCGAAAAGTGCTCTTTTAATAAACTGTAGTTAAAAAATTCCGAAACTAATGCGTGAAGGCTGGTTTTAATAAAATATTATATTGTTGAAAAAACTTTTAATTTATTCAACACATCTACAACTCTACAAGCACATGTTTCACCTATATCAAGCAAAGTACCTACCTAGCTAATTAAGTTTTAAGAATGCATTTATTTTATTTTTGTTAGTTTTAGTATTTATGTTTATCAATTTTTAATTATACTTATAACATAACATTAAATTGCGTGGCAAAGAAGGGATATAAAAGGTGTATTTAGAGATCCGGCAATGGTATATTGCACACGGGCGGCAAACACCCTAGCGGCGGCCTTGATCTTGTCCAAGTCATAAGAGGTGCTATTCTGACATCTTATTATAGCCGGCAGCGATCCAATCAAAGGTTAACTGTTACTTAAATAAAGAATTTTATTGTTATACTTTGTATGACTAAAAAATTGCAATTATATTTATTTGTGAAGGTTAGTTTAACCATTTTTTTAAATTATTTAGTTTTGTAATTGATTGATTTTCATTAAAGATCCTATCTATACATATATTAATAAAAAATATTCATTATCTGTCAAAAGTCAGGGGGCAGCCGTTCCTCCCTGTTACCCCTCCCTGCCACCCCTTGGCGACGCCCATGATTGAGACTAAAGTTGGCGTATTGTTTGTCGCGACACATCTCACCATTTGTCCCCCAACTTCATAATCTTAAACAACAAATGTTAAACATCACATAACATTTTTAAAATGCTGTGTTTTATGTAAAGAAAATTGAAAAATGCCAAGTAGTTTTAGGGTTTCAGTTATATTTCATCTTGCTAATTTACTGTGGTTCATACTTTTGATGATTGAATTGAAATAATCTTCATTTATGAAATTGAATTTCAGTGTGCAGGACAGCTGCTACTTTCAATGCAAGGCATCGGAAAAAATGTATCACATACGTATCTGTTGAAAGTAAAAAAGTCAAAGAGTCTGGTTCTATTGCTAACAAAAAAATACTCCAACTAGTGTTGATTGAGGCAGCTTAAATGGAAATATTTGGGTTAATGGTAGCAAAGTACCAGTTCATTGGACCAAATTTGTTGTTACTTGATTTCGGCCATAAAATAAAAAACAATAAATTCTTATGTAAAAAATGCATAATCACCAAGAAATACCTGTAAATGGCTTTGAAAGAAGAATACAAAACGAGGATATGACGGTTATTGAATTGTAATTCCAATTTGCTCAAAAGATCTTCAGTGATGAGAGGTCATTTACTTGAACAATTTTGTAAATAAATTTTAATGTGCTCCAAGGTATATGCTTGTGGAACAGGTTCATTACAACAAGATAGCGCCCCTTATCATCTGTGTTACCAGTGTGGTAATGATTAAATAAATAAAATTAATAGTTTAGAAAGCATGAATAATTAGTTTATAACACACAACTACGAGACATTGAGTACCGTTGCCAAGTGGGTAATTGTACTAACTACTTGATAGCAAATATCTATGGTACGATTCAATTGCGGAGCAAAATTCTCTTTGAAGTTATTTTCCGACTAGGATGAGATATGAAATTATAGCATCAAATATGTTCAGACTCGGACTTCACAATAAATTGTAGAGCTTCGTTTCCCTTTACCTAGTACAAAATTCTAGATTTTTGGTGAGTTGGGAAACGGTTGAGGAAACACTGTTTTTAGGACAACAATAATCCACAAGTGCAGATCACTTCTTTGACACTTTTCGTAGTGTTGTCATAAAGGAGGGATCTTTATTGTGTATTAATCACAAATACAAGAAACTCACATTTTTAATAGTGTCACAACCATCAGCAGTTCCATCTATCCACTAAGTTTCATCAGTAGACTGCCCAGATTTGAGCCTATGTCCGATTGACTATATAAAAAGACGTGACGCTTTCCCTTACACCACTTTAGGTGATTAAGAAAATATGTGTCGCGTCGTATTAACTATTTTATTTTTGTTACTATTACATTCTGTGTACATCAAAACGTAAAGATTCAGTTTAATCTCCAAGTTTTCAAGAGAATAATTATAAGAAACAGAATTATGGAATGAATTTCATAACTTTGTTGTGCGTGGTATATAGTGTATAGTAAAGTGATGTGCGATAGTCATTGAAGAAAAATTACAAATGAGCAATTCAGAAGCTAATGTTTTGCACATTCTATCTAATGATGGTCGAACATATAATGAAATGTTGTAGGTGTATCCGATAAATTTTATTAATTTGTAAAATTAATAGTTGTCCAAAGAAGCCTACTCGATTCTAGATAATACCCTGTTATAAATCGTATATGTTTGACGTCATCAAATACAATAATAACTGGTATGAATATCCATGCTCTCAGTGACTTTTGCATATGTCCAGCCTTAGACCAATTTTATGCTCTAATTGGTATAGTAACCGACATCTTTTAAGTGATGTGCGGTGTTTCTTGTATGAATTAGTGGATCCAACCAGTTGACCAGTGCATCTTATGTGGCCTTTATAATGTGCTAATATTTATGAGACATGCACCTATTGTTAAGAGCCACAAATGGCTGCAGTCCCGCTGTTTAAATCTTCTGAAGCATTGTCTACTCTGATTTATTGCGTACCAGCGTATGGAAATTCGTTTTGTGGTAATTATCCCCTAACCGTGACTATTGCTAGTCGTCGATTTGTACTTGTTTTTAATCAAAGGACAATATAGTATAGAAATAGATAATATGTATTATACATTACAAAATAACTACAGAAATCTTCGTTTTTTTTTTGTGAAACAGTATGTACCAGAAACTGAATAAAGAAGTACATTTCGATTAAAATATGCATAAAACCTAAGAAATAGACTTTACATATTGTCGATCCACGTTTCATTCTCTTACTAGGATAGCCAGAAAGGAATTAGATTCCATTGAACATTTTAAAAAAGTATCCCCAAAAATGGCCATCTTTGTAAAAAAATAGTCCAATAGTCGATAACTAAAATACAGAAATGTTGTCAATAGAAATGATCTCTATACATTTGTTTACACATCTTAGGTTTTAGAGGAAAATTCGCTTATTCCCATATAATCAGATATATCTATCTAGCCCACTTTATAGTCAAAAAATACGACTATGTTGTTGCATGTGTACGAGTACTATTTTCTCCAAAACTATAAGCCTATATAAACAAAATTGAAGATACTTTTAACGAATTGATACATATTAGGCGGTATACACTAACCTGTTCTGTACTGATGACAACAAACGGCCAGAAACTAGCCTGTAGATAGTGCAATGTACCAGCATAGGTGTAGGTTCTGTGATTTGAATAAATCTTTTATCGTATGGGGAACGTATGCAGATCCTGCCTAATTCCTTGAATATATGGTAAATGTATATAAAATATCTTCAGTTGCAAATTGATTTGTCTTCCAACCAATGTTTTTTGTGGTTACCATTTGTATTCGTGCTTATTTGCAAAGAGTATATTGTCTATATACAGCAGAATCTTAACATCCGATTTTCATTTGTCATAATGTTTGTATTTATAAAGGAGCCTGTTTGTTGATCCTTGGAATATCCCAGATATTAAAGTTGTCAAAGATTCCAAATGTGTTATATTCAATTTCTATATTGAAGGTATGTTTTAAATCGCTACTGCGCGTGAAGTAGTCTTATGTAAGAACATGCGCAGCAAATAATCTAATCAATGCGCGTAGTAGCGAATAATGTAATAAGAGGAAATAAATCAGCAGATAAATTCTTGTAATAAAGTGAGGTAAATTTTTATAGTATTACAATATAATATTTAATTAATTGGTGATTGATCAAAATTATTTGAATTGATTGATATTACCAAGTTTTTAAATGTATTTTACAACACTTGATTTTACTGTTCCATCTGTCTGAAGACGGATTAATTTAAAATAATCCGAAATTAGTCACAAAAAAATACAAGTAGGAGATAAATAAATACTTTTTTATCTGTTGTTCACATTACATTCTCATATATATATTTTTTTTCAGGTAAGCAAGAAAATACCAAAATTATTATTACCTTTCCAATAGTCGGTAAGTATTTATTAATGTAATAAAGAGTTATTTTTATCCAACACCTTCATGTAAATATGTAGACGATTATCGTGTCATTCTTAAGCAGTCAAACTAGACGTTTATTCACTAGTGAGTTTAAACTTTTCTAATAGTCAAATCGAATTGACCCACAACTGTCAAAAACTAGCCTAAATTTAATGGAATTTATTTGAGAAGAAACAGTACATTATTATATATGAAGTGAACATACAAATTAACAACTCCAACATTGCCCTGAAAATTAATTACACCTGATTGTTTACATATACACTATGTGTATTAAAGTATTCGACATGGTACATTGATGGAAGACTGATATTTGACATCATATCGCTGCACTGTTGACCGCACGACAGCTGCATAAGAAATGAATTCGCTGACCAGCGACGGGTTGTCTGCCTCTGATTCATATTTCAACTTATTATAAGAGAAATCGCTTTAGTAACGGGTCGTGCGGGGTAAGACGCTACAGAACGCAGAGCCGGATTTAACTATATTATTCGCTCGTTTACTTTTTCAATGTAGATTTTTATGCTCAGTTTAGCTAGGAACAGTTTAACAATTGTACAAAAAATTAATAACTTGGAATAAAAGTATTGAATGTAAAGTATTGCCAACACATGCAGTAGTTGCAGTATTCAAGTTCGCTTAATATAAATTGTTACTACCCAGCAAGAACCACGAAGAGGTATGAGTATTTCTTGCCAGGAAAGGATGGGTATGAAACATTAGTATAGAATAAAAAAATTATTTAAAAAGTAACAAGATACCTTTAATAGCAAAATAAAAACAAAAAATATACTCTCAAAATAGTAACAAAAACAAATATAAAAATAAAATCTAATAGTAAAGTTATTATAATAAAAACAGAGACATATTTTTGTCAAAATAAAAAAAATAATATTAATTACATCCTGAAAAAGAATATTTCTCAAGCACGTTTTGAATTAACTCTACGACTTTTTTTATCGAATTTCGGAAAAGTATTTCCTTTTTCTAGCATTTTTCTTCAATTTACACCAAATTAATTCAATCGGGTTGAAAACACAGAAATATGGCGGTAATCTCTACAATTTTTGGCCATACTCCCTGCTATAGTGTCTATAATATACTTCTCATAATTTTTCGTTTGCAGGATTTCCAAGAGTTGTGCTTTAGTATAATTTTCCGCATAATAGAGATCATGTTTCATTAAAAAAAATTGTAACTCCAGCTCAGTAGAACTTTTTGTTAGGAATTTTATACAGTTGTCGCGAATGGTACTTCGCATTGGCAAGAACAACAATGCTATTTGGTTTTAATTTTGGAATTAGGGTATTTTCAAACCATTCCTCAAATATTTCTCCCTCCATGTTCTTGTGGTAATCCACGTTACAGTCTTCCATATTTTTTCTACACAGTTTCAGTGCATTACAACCCATCCACCATCAACTGATCTACAATGTAATATAATCAACCGAGTTCCTTTATTAGGGGGCAATGAGATTGGTTGACATTTCCTAGATCCGTCAGTCCATCCTCTTTTTTACGGTGTCATGAGTATCATACCAAGTTTCATCTAGATAATAAATTGGTTATTTTCCCTTCTGACTTCTTTTATCCCTTCTAAATATGAATCTTGCCAATCCACTATTCGTCTGCTTTCCATAATCGCCATGCGTTTAATAATAGTTTAATATTTAAATCCAATTTTTCTCAGCGAAGTTCCTAAAGTTCTTTTAGTGTATTTTAGATGATAATCCATTTCTTTTTAGTTTTCCGTTTATCACGTCAATAGTCACGTCGTAAACTAAAGTTCCTAAAAAGTTTTGCTAACGATTGACGGGCGTCGGATCATTGTTTTCGTGGGAGGGCACCTTCTTTCACTATTTTGTGTATTGTGGGACGAGGAACGTTAGTGAGAGATACTGTTTCACCTAGTACATCTAAATCATACAAATTAGGGTCATTAGCTCGTCGCTTCAAAAGATTATTGTAAGCATTAAAGTAAATTTCGTTCGCTTGCTAGTTCAAATGTAGCCGATTTTTTTTTTACCGAAAACACTGATTAACTTTGATTTTCTTTATCATTGTAATCACTACCACTTTCATTTTCACAAACACAATAAGATGTAGACGTAAATGCCTCCCACGGTCGAAACATTTTTACATTAAATACAATAACCTTCTTATATTATTTTCAAAATCACACCAGCAAATAAACAATATAAAATAATATTACACTTACCATATATTACACAACTCACTGCAACACGATAACCTTAAATTATTTTCAAAAACACACCAGCAAATAAATAGATATAAAATAGTTATTACTACTAAATAAATCGGTAACAAAACAAAGTGCAGACCTAAAGTATCACAGAATGTAAGTGAAACTCCGCGTGAAATAGTCGCGTGCCAATAAAAACAACAATCATCCTTCTCGCTTTAATGTACACGGTGTAAAAGACGTCATGTCATGACATTTCCCGCCCCCCATGTCGCGTTTTACCTCGCACGTCCCGTCACTAAAGCTATTTCTCTTACTATAACTTAATAACCTTAAATAAAGATAAAATTATTATAATAAAGAATGTTTAGTGCCATATCCCCAAAAACAACTATGCAGCTACGGACACGTGTTTCGGAGTTATTGCCCCTCATCCGCGTAGCGTAGCTAAAGAATTGGATCTAGGATGGGATAGATCAGGAACAAGAACTAAAACAAAGCTGGAAAGTACAGTACACAGTACTCAATTAGTGCCTTCATGTTCCCATGTGCCCAATTTGGGGCCTCGATGATCACAGTCGACACACAGAGCTCTATGTGTACTGCCCGTTTCCACCTGGCAAATACAAATAAAATAATATAGATTTATTGGGGTCAAAATAAAATAAAGAATGTTTAGTGCCATATCCCCAAAAAAACAACTATGCAGCTACGGACACGTGTTTCGGAGTTATTGCCCCTCATCAGCGTAGCGTAGCTAAAGAATTGGATAAAATTATTGTATGTTAGACGCGTTGTGTGCTGATCATTCCGCTCGTCGCTCGCGGAACAAGTATGTCTTTACTCACTTTAGATGAACCATGCTTTTTACACCTAGTTTAGATTGATCGTGTCTTTATCTCAACATACCTAGTTTTAATTACAATTCGATTTTTTATTCCAATAACTATTACTGTTTGTCAATGGAAATAATGTTTGTTATACATACAATATATTGAGTAAATAAGTTCCCAAACTCTAAGATATGGTGCATATAAACTTTTGTCCTATCCTAAGCCGTCAAATATGACACTTTCAAGTCTATAAATAATATCAGTATTGTTCAAACTAGTATAATTTTGAAGAGGGGAGTAGAGATTTGAAAATTAAGTAAATACAATTAACTTGATTTTTTATAATTAGTTGTATCTTTATTTATAGCAAAAATACATGTTATATATATATATATATATATATATATATATATATATATATATATATATATATATATATATATATATATATATATATAATGTATATAAACACTCTATCTATTTATCTAAATGTTATACCTTGCTTATGATGGTATTATATCATATACTCTTGAATACGTTACTCTGTTTACCTTCTAACGAAATTTTAATTATGTAAAATGTCATGTACAACAACTTGCAGATATGTATAAATCTAATAAATTGCTACAATTGTCGCTAATGGACAAGCATTGTGATGGCTGAGAGGAATACACATATTTATTTTCCGTTTTAGTTTGTTACATATTTGTAAGATTTATGTTTACCTAATGAGTTGACGGTACTGTAACCCCTGCCTTGATTTTTCGTTGACCAAAAAAAAAGGGTAAATATGTAAGGTCATTGTCCATATGTATCCCAAGTAAATAAATAGGTAAATTTTATTAGCATAGTGGTCTAGCCTAGTCAGGCAGAAGAATGCAAGACACTCTAGACTTTAATAATACTATAATAATAACACAGAACAGTTGAGTTTTGTGTTTTGTAACCGTATCAAATTGTATTTCATTATTATTCTGTTTAGAGAAACGGTTCCTATTATGACATAGGATACTTTATATTTACGGTATTTTTGAAAACAATTATGCTCCTTACATTTTTTTGTAGATATACATTTTATGACCTCTAAAATTAATAAACTTTTTTTAAAATCTCGTCATATAAAAAATATATATGGTTTCTCAGATCAGCAAATTAGCGTCACTTAAATAATGGCAAGTGGTAAAATAGTTGTGGTAGATACTATGCGGGGGGCTCGACTTCACTTGTTTGAAAAATGCCGTTTCGATTTAATGCGAAAAGAAAAACACGTAAAAGTCAAGGACATTTAAAAATATCTTTAATATAGGAAAGATCCACCCCTCAGTATTTGCAATAAACTGGTGGAGACCAGACGCGGTCGCTGCACAGGCCACGCCCCAAATTTTTCTAAGTTTACTGGAACCCTGCAATTAAATTTTTATTAAAACCTATGGAATTGGCTCTGTATATGTATACAGGGCTACAAATATTTAAAAGGCCCCCTAATGGCATTTCGCGAACAAATGAGATTACAAAATGGGTTAAATTTGACAAAAGTTGATCTCGCTTGTAAGATTGTCTAAAAGAGTTACCGGGAATAAAAATGCGTGTTCACATAAAGAACTGTATTGAATGAATGAATGCCCCAACGCTACATAGTCAAAATACTATTAACTTATGTTATAACCAAAACATAAACATTTTTATATTCCGTCGCCGCTGATTAGGCAGATCGGCTTACATTCGACCATCCTGACCAAGGGGATGTCCTCATACCACCAAAGGCATCGTCTGCTTTATCTGTAAACAACAATTCAAATATTAAGAGAAACGTTCCTAAGTTGGCCCACCTCAACTATTTACGTATCGGTAAGTAGTTAGGTTCTATGATCGTATTAGTCATTGCCAATTAAACATCTTTCAATTTATCGCCTTACGTCTCAACTCCAATAACAAGCAGGCAGTATCGGCCACGAATGTTATTATCCACATTGTACGTCTCTTAGGCGCTCAACTTAAGTTAGCAATAACATATCTTTCACCTCTCGTCAGTACGTCTTTACTCAAATCACATGCAGGCAGTATCGGCCTCGGATGTCATTCTCATTGTATTGACGTCTAATGACCACATTTAACACTTCTAATTACCTCTCTCTTTTAGCAGTTTACAATCGTCATACACGTTGACTAAGATGATGTGCAGACAGTATCGGTCTCGGACATTATCTTTCCGTCTCCGTGTCTTATGACCTTCTTTTATATAAACATTTTTCAAAAGCTTTTCATACTATAACTCATCATATACAAAAATCAAATAATGTGCAGGCAGTATCGGCCTACAGCTTTCTTTTTCATTCATGCTATAATCATTTCAACCAACTCATACACGTGTCAATTCAGACAATGAGTAGGCAGTAACGGCCTCAGTCATTATCGTCCACGTATCTACGTCTTATAACTTTTGCTCTTTTACCATCTGAAAGATGTATCTACGCATCAGCTCAGACAACAAGTAGACAGTATCGGTCTCAGTTGTTATCTTCCTCGCATCCACGTCTTACAACCTATCATGCCTTCATTAACTCTATTTACCTTTCGTCACACGGTTCGACTCAAACAATAACCAGGCAGTATCGGCCTCGGTTATTATTGTCCAACCTCAAAATCTCATAACTAAACCCAGTTCAAGCATACACAATTTTACATGAACGTTACGTTTCCCTAATTCGTCATACGCATTGACTTCAACAAGGTGCAGGCAGTATCGGCCTCGGACCTTACCTTTCAGTCTCAGCGTCTGATGACCTACGTGACTTACCCTTGTAACGTCACCCAACGCTTCATCCTATCAACAGCAACAACGTTCTCTGATTGTGCCGTTTTTCTCTCAAATCTTCAACTTCATACCGATCGTTAAACAACACCTTGACGACTCTGAATGGTCCTTTAAACTTGGGAAGGAGTTTTTTGCTCGAACCTGTGCACACCTCACTAGTGATCTGTACCAGTACGAGGTCACCTGATTTGTAACGTTCAGCATTTCGTCTACGTTTGTCGTATCTCTCCTTTTGTTTACGTTGATCTTTATCGATATGCTCTTTGATACGACTCCGCAAATTCTTCAGGTCCATCCGTTCTACAATATCGCCAAGTGAGTTTAGTAGCGTAGCTTCCGCCATCGGTCTAGCCTGATAACCTAAAAGGGCCTGGACTGGAGTGCTACCTATGCTTTTATTAAACGACGTATTCATTGCACTTTGCACCCCTTTCACATGAGTGTCCCACAGATCACTCTCATCTTCTACACTAACCGTTGCCAGCATCGCCACGATAGTCTTATTGTATCGCTCACATTGTCCGTTCGCTCTAGGGGTAGCGACCGCATTCAACACGTGCTTAATTGCGTATGTTTCACAAAAGATACGAAAAGCTCGAGACGTAAAACAGCTACCTCTATCACTAATGACGCGAGTTGGTACACCAAAAATACACATCATACTTTGAAGTGCCCGGATCACAGGTTTCACCTTCGTGGACTTAACAGCTTCAATAATCGTGAATTTGGTAAACGCATCCACCACCACGAGTATGAATTTATTACCACTCCTACTTGTTTCAAAGGGGCCAACGTGATCAACGTGAACTGTGTGAAATGGTACCGCGACTTTCTCTATCGGGTGCAACTTTCCTGCCTTCTTGCCAGCGCAATGTTTGTAATAAGAGCAATTAAGACAAGCTTTGATATACTTAGCTACGAAACGTCGCATCTTTGGAAAGTAGTAATTGAGTTGAATTCGTCGTAAAGTATGCTCAAGACTCAGGTGTCCTGCCTGATCATGACGCAACCTAACAACCTGCCATCGCGCAGCACGAGGCACTGCCCATACAGTTTTTCCTTTTACCTTTCGGTAAACTATTCCTTTTTTAGTACATACTGTTTAAAATACTGTTTTGTCTCGGAGTTTATAGTATCAGCATGTAGGATTTTGCTAATCCTTGTCAACTTGTCATCTTGGAGTTGAGCCGTTAAGATCCAGTCAGCTTCAGTAAGGTCAACTTGGTTGGTCTCGACAGTTGTGGGATATCTACTAAGTGCGTCAACATGAGGCATGCAGGCTCCTGGCCGGTACTTAATGTCAAATGTAAATTCTTGGACTTGAAGCCACCATCTTCCAATTCTTGGGATAAGGTCTCTTTTTGAAAAGGTAGTTCGTAGGGCATTACAGTCGGAAACTACAGTGAATTTTAGGCCTAGTAAATAAACTCGAAAATGTTGCAACGCATAAACTACTGCCATCGTCTCAAGTTCGTAAGAGTGATAGTGTCTTTGATCTATGGTTGTTTGTTTACTGAAGTATGCAACTACTTTTTGAACTTCGTCATGCGTTTGTAGCAGTATTGCTCCAACGGCTATTGAGCTTGCATCTGTATGGAGCTCGGTGGGCAACGTTGGGTCAAATATTGCTAACACTGGCCTTGAGGTTAGTATCCTTTTTACATCTTTAAACGCAGACTCTTGTTCATATCCCCAGCACCACTTAAAATCCTTTCGCGTAAGTCTCGTTAGAGGCTCAACTATTCTTGAATAGTTCTTCACAAATTTCCTGAAATAACCCGACAATCCTAGGAATTGCCTAACTTGCCTAACTGTTTTCGGGGATTCCATTTGTAAGACTGCTTCTATCTTAGCTCGACCGGGTCTGATTCCTTCTTCACTGATTTCACGCCCCAAATAATCTATCTTCGTGCAAAAGAACGAACACTTACTTAACTTTAACGTAAGGTTATGTCTACGTAAAGCCTCTAACACCAACTGTAGACGCTGTAAGCCTTCTTTAACAGTCGTTGATGGAATTATCACATCGTCCATATAGGGAAACGCCACAGAATTCTTTAACGACCCGAGAACATTATTCATCAGTCGTTGAAAGACCGACGGTGAGTTACAAAGCCCAAACGGCATACGAAGAAACTCATAATGTGAATCAGGAGTAATAAACGCAGTCTTATCAACAGAGTTCTCATCTACCGGGACTTGATAGAAGCCTGAAAACATGTCGAGGGTTGTAAAGTACTTGTATTTTTGTCCATCTCCATTTCCTCCTAAACGATCAAGTTGCTCATCTATTAGTGGCAGTGGAAACTTATCTTTAATTGTAATAGCGTTCAAACGCCTGTAATCTACACACATGCGATAATCTCCCGTCTTCTTTTTTTACGAGGAGGACTGGACTCGCATACGAAGACGCTGACTCTCTAACTATTCCATTCCGCAGTAGTTCGTCGATTATATCGCGTAATATATTCTTTTCCACTATCGGCAGACGATAGGGGCTACAAGCAATTGGTTCATCGGTGACTAATTTAATTTCCATTTTCGCTGCTTCCGTTTTTCCCATGGTGGCCATGGAAGTCGCAATTCGATCCCTAAATTCTGTCAACAACCTTCTACAATTTGCCTTGTCTTTGGAACTAACTTTCTCACCAAAGTGCAGTTGAAGCTCGTCACTACCACGATCTTCATCATATTCAATTTCGTAGATTTGTTTTATGTTTCCTAGTCGACACACGCGTACTTCTTTGCCAATTTTTAAGAGCATGACATCAGGTAAATTTAAAAGTCGCGGCCAATAATACAGTCGTGCTTCATATGTTCATCATTCACAACCACTACCTGAATAGTAGCAGATGGTTGACCGACACGTATATCCACATTTACAACTCCTACGCTCACGACATAATCGCCCGAAAAACTACGCAACACAGAATTTCCACTTACTAGTTGCAATCCCATTGTTGTTGCAACAGACTGTCGAATTATTGTACATTCGCTTCCGGTATCGACGAGACATTTAAATTTGTGACCGTCTAACATAACATTCATAATGAAAGGATTCTCAGGGTTCGTCTTGGATATGGTAGTCATCATGGTTTCCTTGGCCTCTTTACTGTCCTGGCGTCAGCTCTGAGGATTTCGTTGCATCACGTTCTTTTGTGTGCACCTCTTTGCTACGTGTCCCAGGCGCTTGCAGTTAAAGCATTCAAGTCGTGGTTTTCTACAATCACGTGCACGATGTGGACCCTTAACAATTGAAACATTGTAGTGTCGGCTTCTCTAAGGCGTCAGTAGATTTTGTAAAACGATGTTGGATAGGTGTATTAAATGTCCTTCTATTTTCTGCTGCCGATGTACTAGGCATGCCTCCCAAGATACTTAAATAGGAGTACAGCTCATTAGTATCTGTAAATCGTGAAGCTCTTGCAGATCTTGCAATATTTTCATCTGTAATTCCACCTATTACAGCATCCACTAAATGTAGTTCGGGAATTGGTAGTCTAAGTGCTCGCAACTTGTCCAATTTATTAAAGCAGTATTCGCTCAAATCCTGTCCTTTGTGAGTTTCGTAAAGGGCTGCCTCCTTCAGAAGTTTTGAAAAGGGCAATGGTTTCGTAAATTGTTTGGCAAGTTGTTTTTTTATGACATCCCATTTAAGAGTCAACTGATCTTGAGAATCATACCAACGCCTGGCCATTCCAGTTAAATGGTTCGATGCAAAGCGTACCGTCGTCAAATCATCCCATTGGTACGTTTCCGCAAGTTCATCTACTCGATGTACCCAGACGTCGATCGCGAGATTAGTTCCACGTGGGTCAAATAACGGGATTAATTTTTTCGTCTCCAGGGTGACTAACAGGTCTGGATTTTTTTTTCAATTCGTTTTAATCGTTTTTCTAGTTTTCTAATTTTCTTACTTTTTTCTATCATTAGACGTGTCAGAAGACGAACTCGACGAGGATCTTTGTCGCAACTGCTGTCGCTTAAATTTTCTCCCTCTCACAGGAGGTGTAGTGGACCTTCCTTCCATGACTATTTCAATTAGTTTTAATTAAAAATTATTATACAAAATACACTTATAAATAATGCTACGCCTCTGGAATCCAGCAGAATAAAGTCAACACTTGATTACACAAAATAGTAAAGATGTTAAAGATGTATAAATCAATAAAGCCTTATATAATAAATCAGTGCATATAATAACTAACGAAAGTTCATATACACGTCTATGGGTCAAAACAAAGAAACCCAAACAAGCCGGCCAAGCCGAACGTGAACCTTTTCAAAACAGTCTAACCGATGCAATAAACTTAACACAACAGCCGGCACAATAATAATTGTCTAAGGTCTATCACATACTTATTATGTAGTAACTTTAACAAAGTCTATCTTGCAATTACAAAGCAAATATTCAATGTCTTTTGTTTTAATAACGAAAAATTATAACGGGCTGTGCACGTAAATTAAAAAAGTTTATTGTACTTACAGGAGTTGGCCGTCAAATAGATGTTAAGCAGACACTTTACTTACACCATTGATTAGTTCTTATTAATCAATGCTTACACATTTTAAAACACGGACAAGTACCATTAAAAATAATATTATTAAGTCACTGATTAATCACTAATTAATTAACTGGGCATGAGGGTTACATCCCACGATCTGAATTTGTAAGATTGTCTAAAAGAGTTACCGGGAATAAAAATGCGTGTTCACATAAAGAACTGTATTGAATGAATGAATGCCCCAACGCTACATAGTCAAAATACTATTAACTTATGTTATAACCAAAACATAAACATTTTTATATTCCGTCGCCGCTGATTAGGCAGATCGGCTTACACGCTTGAAATTCGTACAGAGCTTATGAAATTTTTTAGCAAATCCTGAATTGCCATGAAAAAAACTGAAAATCCATAAATTTAATTTTGTCAGATATCTCAAAAATGGCTAGTGAATTGCAATAAAAACTTACTACATCATCTTCTTAATATCAGGAGAGGTAGCAAAATGCTTAATAGTGACATGGGTATCACGTTGACGTTAGTAAATTGCAACGCCCCACTTTAGTTTTTTCTTATGAACAACTATGGTTTTCTTTTATTAATCATCTCAGCAACTGGTTCTACATATAACTGTGAAGAGTGCAGATTTTTATCTTTTGTCCTTTAGAAATTACAGACATTGTATGCATATATACGACATTGACACTGAGTGTCGACAAATTCGGTTATATAATATGCACGTGTTTATACTCACACTTAGTATCATTTTCAGTTTATTGTCGTTTAAAAGTTTTATGAGAAAAGATAAAACAAATTACCTGCATTCAAATAAAGTCCGAACTATAATGACAATATTGTTTTACTTAAAATATTAAGAAAGGAACAAACAAATAAACAACAAATAGTAGTTAGATAATTGCCTCAAATGTTCAAAATGTCCTCTGTTATTTTCAATACATAGTCTGGTTCGTCCTATTATACTTTTTGTAGCATTTCCAGATTGATAGATTGCAAACATCAATAATATCTTCTCTCAGGCTGTAAACATCCTTATTATTTTTAAAATTAATACATTTTTCACATTAGTTGATTGAGCAAGTTATGGTAGATGTTGTTGTAAAAAGTATCTCTGTGTTTTTTCATTTAAAAGTTACAGACAGATTAGAGCTTATCGACTGACGCGTTAAAGAATATAGTCTTACAAAAGTTATCGTCCATTTTTTTAATTACTCCTAATTAGGTACACAAATATATTTTGTGTATCGATCTTTTGGGCACACTTCTTCGAGTTTTTCATTTATAATACTTTTCATGATTTTATATTTCTTGTATCTTTTCTGTAATGTATTACCCATTAAAAATGATTGGAATTTGAAAACATGTAGAATATTTGTCAGAGTTTTAGCACAAAAAAAGCTTTGTGGTTTTAGAGACGTTTGCCTCTGGAGCAGATGCAGATACTTCAAAACGGTCCTCGGTCAGCTTAAAATTTCGGATTGTTATACCAAGGGGATACATTGTTGTGCATTGTATCGAGAGCACTTGAATTAAAATTCAAAAATATTAACCACAATTTTACGGACTGTAATGAGATTATATAGTTGAGGAAGATGGATTAACTATGAATAAATAAGACAACGTGAGTCCCATAGTGAAAAAAGTTCTTATAACGCGTGCACACAAATCCCATAGGTAAACAATACAGAATTCCTCGGTAAATAATGAGGATTAAAAGTACAGCTTTTTTGCTTTGGCATTGAAAATAACTACAAAAAGTTAAATAAGTAAATAAATCCATACCAATTTCAAAAAACAAAGTCATGTTGACGGGTAACTATAAAACAAGTTGATTTTTGTAAAAGTTTATACGCTGTGGGGATAGCCATATATTTTTTAGCAGTTCCCGGTTTTTGATTAACTCAATAGATTTTCAAAAACATTTCGAGACAAATATTCTAATTTTATTTTGATTACTTATAACTTATTTATGTTGTGATCATTCACGTGCTGCTTACTAGTATGATAAATGGATAGTATACAGTGTCTCAATTTTTTTTATCTTACGTTTTAGAAGAAAACTGCAAAGGAAAAAGACATTTTTAGCTTACAAATAAATAAAGTTCCTATTATTGAAATTATAATGTGATAAACATTTTTCTTCATTCAATAATATTATTGTCGATTCCTTAATTTTTCTTTTTTTTTGCTATCCGCTCCTTTTGTTAATATTTTTGCCGAATCCTAGTTTATTCTATGTGTTTCCCAAGCATGTTCACAAATTTTCGATTTTTCAATTTTACCCTTCCTGATATAATTTTTATGCTCTCCTAACCTTACATTGAGAGGTCTGGATGACTCTTCCACATAATGTATATTATGTGACAAAAATATTAACGAAAGAAGTGAACAATAAAAAAAGAAAAAGTAAGGAATCGGCATTAATATTATTGAATGAATAAAAATGTTTATCCCATTACTCTGTAGATTTTGGTCCAACGTGGTTACCGGTTAAAATAAGAATTTAACCAAGTTAATATTGTATAATTTTTAAGTATTAACAGTTCTATGTATCTATGAATATTACATAAACAAATAATACAGGTGTATAGTCTCACGCTTGACATTTTAAAAAAAGATAAATAACTTTGAAAAAGGGAACAGATTCGTTTTCGAAATGTTAGGGAAATATATTATTATTTTTTTTGTCTCATATTAATTGTCAAAAAAACACCCTTTGACTGATCTTTGACGTAGTCACAAGTGCAGAGCTTATTTTTCCAGCAGCATACTGGGTAACTAATTGTATTTTTTAGGTAACCAAGAATTATTCACATGTTAGTAAGCCCCAATACAGAGAATGCTACAAATAACGTTCATACAATATTTCCCAATTAGTCATAGCGGGTTATATTTTTCAATTTTCTTCAGTTATTAACCTGAGCGTTAGACTTATTGTTAGGAAATTTTATATAATTTAGTACAAGGACAAAACAATCTCAAAAACAAATAAAAATTTCGATAATCGGAAAATCGAGGTTACCACAAAATTTTGTATTTAGGACTATTTTTCATTCTAAATTTTTCTATTCGACATTCTTCTGTAAAATAAAAAACAAAGCAACCTTCATCTTTAGCAATTTTAACAATTTCCATTTCTTTGGAGACCCTGTTAATCTAATTGTAATTTTTATGATGGGAATCCTATTTAATTAGGGAGCAAAATAATTTTTTCCTTTAGAGTTTTTTTCTAAACCGTAAGAAAAAAAATTTCCTCGTGGAAAGAGAACCCAAGGACACTGTAAATACTTAGTGAAAATATGGTTATGTTGGTCTAAATATGCCTGCATATTTTTAATAAATTTAAAAAAAAATTATTCAAAATATTTTTTGTTTCAAGTAGGACATTTAAGTACTAAATTTCTTTTCATAATTATTTTTATTGGATACTAATTTTATTGATTGATTTAAATAACCGTAACTAATTTAGAACGTATCATTTGAACATACTTATTTCTTATGATGAAAGATTATTTATTCTCAAAGCAAGTTACGAATGATTTATATGAAACATAAAATAGCTTTGATTCGTAAACCTATATTTTGCTATTTCGAGAATAAAAATATTCGCGTATAAAACTTTTTTTTTATTTAAATATATTTTATATCGTTTTTATGTGTGTATTGTCATAGAAATTTATCGCTCTAAAAGCTGGATCCCAAAATTTTTATATAGTTGTGAGTAGTGCTTATTCAGGATTTTGTTAGTTTACAAACTGTAAGTATGTTATAGACCATTTGTACGCAATCGCTGTCAAAATGAACAATATATTTAATATGTAATTATATATACATAGATCATTACCAATTCAAACAGGATTGCAATATAGAAGAATGTAATAAGACTCATTCTGTCATAATTTTAGAGAGCAAATTGGCATACAGTAACCACTGTTGTAGGGAAGCCGACGTTTTTTATGTTGCAAATAAATTTGAAATAAATTGTGCTTTAAAAAATTCATAGTTAACGATTATGATAAAATCTACTTCAATCAGAGTAAAATAATCACTATGTTAAGGAACCCTGTGTTATTTAAGTTTTCTTTCCTCATATATCGTTATGTTATAAGATTATGACAAGTTTCTCCGTTACAGTAACAGTATAACACTTTTTTACTTAAATTAACCAAACTAAATTTCTGTAAGTACCTAACTCAACAAATCAACTAGGATTAGACAACGCATATATACATATGTATTCCTTCATGACATTTATGATCTTTATCATCAAAAAGGACTCAAAATTTAACGATTTTCAAACGATCATTTTTTATATCCTGTGGAGAAATCGACATTTGACGACATAAATAACACCAACTTAGCAATAAAGGTCCCCACGACTCTATAGAATTGAATATGTCATCGTACATTTGCTTTAGAACGGTTTTTATATAGGAAGATGCCTTCTCGTTATCGATACAATAGCAGGGCGGAGACCTTCTTATTATGGAGGGCTGGAAAGCAGAAAAGTAAACTACAGGAGGTCATGTAATCTCTTTGAACGCACGTCCTTTTCATTTTGAAAAAAATTTTCGACATATTACGTCCTCTGCATTTCATTTCTTATGATGCTTAATAGTTTCAGATTCAGTTTAAATTCTTTTGAGTTCGAAGTTTCTCAGTAGTTGCGGTTAGATGATTTCTTTTTAATATTTGTGACATATTTATATTATTATAAATGCTGCGTTAAAATAAGTGAACACTGTTACCTAGTTTGCAAATAAAACTGCTACTTTATTTTAGGGAGATGAATCACATTTAAAACTTTTTTACATAAAGGAATGGCCCAACAGACACACTTCACTTACATTATCATCATTCATCACTATACGATGGGTAAATGAAAGGAACAAATATTCAAAAGCATTGAATAATATACAATATGTCATTGTTATTATTACCACAAAATTAAATTTAATTAATAACTCTTTTATTAGATTGGATTAGATTCTTTATTAATTCCTTTTGCCAATTACAGAACATATAGAATAGATCAGTTGATAAAATCTTAGGGCCAGGGTTATATCAGTAATAAAATGAACAGTTCTGATGAAGTCATTCGTTTAAGTAGTGGAGTAGAGTATTACATTTGATTTTTTAACGATTCCTCATTTCTTTCAGATATAGTGATTGATGTATCGTCAGCGTATGTAATAGAATGCGCTGAAGTTGAGAATGTAACAATATCATTCATAAAAAGCAGAACAAGCACGATGCCCAGAATTGAGCCCTGCGGCACACCTCTGTTGATGTGTACACATTCTGAATTAATGAAATCTACCGTACTAGCTTCATTATTGCTCAAAGAAACGTACTGCTGGTGTTTGAAGAGAAAACTCTTAACCCAATCCAACAATATTCCTCTTATACGATAAATATACAGTTTCGCGAGCAATTTCTCATGATCTACGCAGTTGAATGCCCTGCTAAGATATCCAAGAGGGCACTCACCTGCCTCAATATGATCTGACCAATTACTTCTGCATAAAATAAATGCACGGCAGTTATTCTGGATTTACCAGGCAAAGATCAATGTTGGCTATTTGATATTATATTATTATTATTCAAGAAGCTTAATAGTCTATTCAAGAAGCATACTCAATGATTTTTGAAAATCCTGTATGAATGATTATGAGTCTATAATTTAATCAATTTATACCTACCGAGCTCGGCAGCGCATTGGGCTAGAACATTAAGTGACAAACATAGGTTGTGTTACTGATTATCGACTCCCAGATTCAAATCTCGGCTTTGAAGTCTGAAACCGCTAACAGACGCAGAATATGTATTTCTGTAAACATGTCTAAATTCAAGTCTATCAAGAAAGGAACAACATGACCAAATTGAATTTTGTGATCATATCTAATAAATCAATGTTTTTTTTATTTTAAAAATGACCTTAAGGTCAATAGAGATTGCTGAAATCAAATGACGAATATTTAAAAACGTGGTACCCTGTATATTTACCTGAACCTTACCAAAACATTATTTATTTAAACTACGCAATACTGCTTTCCTATATACCGTAAATTCAGAAAAATTTTACAATTTGTAAGCTTGATGAATAAGAATTTTTTGATCTAAATGACTTTATGCGATGACTTTCGATAGAATTTTTTAGTAGTCTTAATATATTTTTTTGTCTTTATCCTAATAAAACATATTATAAAGAAATTAAATAAGACGGAAAATAACAAATCGGAACTTCAAGAAACTGAATTAGCCCCAGGTCATGTACAACTAATTGTATATTTGAATTATGGCACCGAGGCGGCAGTTAACACAATGAAAAGTCGTTTCCTTTCTAAATCAAAATCGATGTCTTGTTATCCGCCATTTAGAAGCCCAATAAATAAAAAAAGAATTACCAGGATACCATAAACTACAATTGTACAATTATGTAACTCAAGTGTGAAATACATAATAAGAAGTGCGCCCCAGGACCTACGATACAATATTCTTTATCGTATGGACTGCCTTCCCATAAATTGTATCACTTGACATTTTGTTCCGAGAACACGTACCTTCCTCTAAGATGTATTCAATACAAACAATATACGTATACATATTCTCAGTGTTATCTTATTGTTGTAGTTTACATGTGCTACTCATTAGAGATTTTTTTTTTTACAAATAATTCGTATTCTTTCATTCTTTCAATTATTACGTTCAGTGTCTTGTAAAACATTTTTTAAGCAACCGCCTACATTTCTTTGTTTCTAAAATATTTATATCCTTCTATAGCGCCCAATTGACAATTAATACAAAAAAAGTTTGTTTGAATATGTAAACCTACGAAGCGAAGGTGTCGCATAAAAATATACATGGAGATATAGACCAACAAAAAAATCGCTTATTTATACTGATTCGATGTAGACCGGTTTAGTACAGCCGCACAGTCAGTGGTCCGAAAATCCGATTAAATGACCAAGAATCTAAATTTGATGTGAACAGATTTAAACTTATTCAGAAAGTGCAGGGCAAAATAGAAAAAATTTTAACTCGAAGGGGCGGTTTATGGAGTTTGCAATTTTAGGGAAGCAGATTGACTCAGATCAGATGAAATTTGCAAAACCCTATCACATGACATTCCTACCCCAAACATGTGCAACTTGATAACTAGTTCCTTTTTTCGTGTTTTAGGGTGTAAGAACATGGATATATGTACATGGGAAAAGGTGTTTCTTTCCAACGACCATGACGAAATGTATCACCTGTAGAGGTATTGTTTCTCATGTGGAATATGATAAATTGTGCTATTAGTAATGCCTCTTTTCGAGCGCTGTTATCAAACTGCTGTTGACTATTCGGGTCGTATAAAAGCAATTTTACCAATGCCAGTAACATTGGAAAAACACTTGTTACTTGGGTTGTTTCATCCAATAAAGGACAAACTTTGTTTGATTGCGCATTGCATCCATAGTATGTAATCGTATTTTTCTGATCAATTTTGCAACATTCCTGATGTCAACTTCTGCATCAAAGTAGCAAGATGCATGCACTGCATCACCCATACCTTCTTTCAAAGTGATCAGAACATCTCGGCCTTTATTGACAACTGTTCTGGAATGTCCTCAAGTAGTATATCTGATACGTCTTGAGTGTGGTTTTGTCTTTTCTCTAGTAAGTTGTTCCAAGCGATTTTTAAATAGTTCGATCAAGCTTCTTAATTTAAATTACGAAATCACCTCACTGTCAGTAGCTGTGTCCTGAACATATGATGTCAATGCAATAGCAAACATTTCTTTATCACTGTTATGTTACATTGATTTGCTTGTGCTTTTCCTAAAGAGGGCCTTCTGCTATGGAACCTAA
Organism: Rhamnusium bicolor; assembly: GCA_029963845.1. Classification (NCBI taxonomy): domain Eukaryota; kingdom Metazoa; phylum Arthropoda; class Insecta; order Coleoptera; family Cerambycidae; genus Rhamnusium; species Rhamnusium bicolor. Next base: position 4,409 of record JANEYF010001935.1, on the reverse strand, counting down.
TTAGGAAACCAAATAAATTAACACAAAGTTGAACAAAGAACTAGACTTTTTAAAATTTGAAAAAATCACCATTGTTTACAAAGATGGCGGTCATTTTCCAGTTTGGCGGCCAACATGTTATGGACACTACTTCAAAATTGTTGTGCTAACCTCCCCTCTATAATTAATTATAAAACTAAACTATTGATATTTGTATCAATTAAATTAATAATCATTATCATCATCATCGGTAGTGTCTTTACCGGATACGGTAAACGTATCACCTTTGTTACCATTTCTGAAACAAAATATACCATTCACTCTGCTATTGATGATGGCAATTCAGGCTGTTTTAATAAATTTAAAACTTCTTTCTGACGAAATGATTGAATCCGACGAAATTAGGAATCTGTTCAATAAATCTCTATTCCCAAATATTCTTGAGGATTTCCTTGTACAGAGTTCTCCATACTTTTTTTAGATTATTTTCCTGGATACTTGGGTCCTTTCCGTTCTATGCGTAACGGAATAAAAAGAAATAATAAACATATAATTGACAGTAGGTGGAGAAATTTTCGTTACCTATACAAACTGTGCCAATACTTTTATCCTCCCTGGAATGGTACGACTTTATCAAATTTGTTTATCATATTTTTTTTGTAAATAATACAAGAACTGTAAATCATAAATATGTCTTTAGAAGGTATATTTTTTGGAAAAACTAAAATGCGGTCTCTGGTGAAACTTTTCTCGTAGACCTACGTAAATATAAAAAAATATATATATTTTTTAATTAAACAACATAACACAAAACACACCACATAAATTAGACGACCCCGAATCCAAAGTCGGAGCTGCATGGGCGGGGGCTACAAATTTGGAAAACGCAGACACACACAACCAATCCCTTCGACTTTGTCGAAGACGAAAGCGGGATTTGAACCCAGGAATCGATAGGCAGTAAACCAGCTGCGTTTGTCACTTAACGCTTTAGCTTACTGCGCTATCGATCTCGGCAAATGTTCCTGACAACCCAAATTTTATATAATGTAGAAAAAATATTGCCTATTATAAAATAATGCTTTCAGAACTTAGGTTGGAATTTGAATATATAAATATCTTCGCTATATTTGCGACATTTAAATGTTAAATTTTGATTTTCTGTCACTTTTCTATGAATATCCAATTCCAAGCGGTGGTGTACGGTAGTTACCTTAAAAAATGAACTTAGCACATTATATTTTTTAATATTATGAAGACCAACAAATCTCGGTTATAAGATAATAAACAATCAATCCGCAAAAGTTGTAAAATTTTTTAGAAAAGAATGTTGGCAAAATGTTTTTTAATTTTCTTGATGCATTATTAAGAACGTTCTTTTAATAGTCCTTTGATCTCACCGTAAAAGTATTTTCCTCGGTAATATGTTATTATTACTTAAAACCTTTAGAAATACGATAAAAAAAATCATTATTAGGATAAAGAAAAGAGTGTATTTTGTGAGAAATTTAATATCAAGTTTTAAATTTACTCACATATTCAGCCAAGAATTATCTCATGTGGAAATCGATGTAGATCTAATATATTTTTATGTTCCAAATAAACCCAACATATCGCTTACAACTATAGGAAATCAAGGGAAAATACTGGGCGGTTCGCACGGTATAATCCAACTAGCAAGGTGTTCATGAAACCCGCTCAGGCATTCAAGTAAAATATAAGGTGAAAGGGGGTGCCAAGGGCTGCTCGCTCAGCCCTAGTTTAGACTGGCGTTAGCTGTCCTGTCTGAAAAGCCAAAGAACGTAAGGGAGATGATGCAACGATTCTTTTAAAGGTTAGAAAAGGTACAGGGAGATCAAGCAATAATGTTTTTTGATATATTTAAAATGATGGTTCTTAATGCTACGATAGATATGTGATTCCTAATGTTTGTACAAGTACATACATAATTAATGCTTTTGAAAAGTAACAGGAAATGTTGAAATGAGGGTTTAGTAACTGGTATAATTCGTTTTTCGAAATTTGCTAGCAATTTGCAATAATGGACATGTAATACAAAGTGTATTACATAACAGTTCTAGTTATTAATAAAATGTTACATATTATATGAACTTGGTTTTGTCTATATAATTATACTGGTATCTGATTGATTAGTTTTCTAAGATCTGAAATAAGGTTAATATGTTTTTTTTTATAAAGATTTGCTGTATTTTGTCCACCCTGTACAACATGACATTTTAATGCGGAACAGGAAGAAATCTAGTCCAGAATCCAGGGGACCAAAGGTTAGATACACATGAGTGAGTTTTACCTCGAATTTTAACACAGAATAACCGGTAGAGAAGCTGTATTTGTTGTATTTTGTTTTTACGAAATCAAGCACTAAATATCGACCAAGTATTATTGAGCAAGGATGTTGTGGTGTTTTATCAATTTCGCATCATGCAGAATTTTGAAAAACTTTGTACACCACACATTATATACAGCAAATTGTTATTTGAAATACGAAAATTAGTTATGAAAATATAGTTGAAACTTATTTTTGTTTTAGTATTTTACGCACTGCTTTTTTACTTTCTTATACCTAATATAGGGAAGTATAGTAATCGTGATTGTTTTCGACCTCGATATTTTGATTTCCTAAATTTGGCAGTTAAGATTGTCAACAACATTTTAGGTGACACATTAAATTTGGTGAATGTGGTACCAGCAGAAGAAGCATACAGGATGAAAGAAGAAAAAAGGTACAATTTCGGGAAAAAAATTAAAAAAAATTTATTGCATTTCTGGACGAATCTCGACGAATTATAATGAAAAACCTAACTTTGTGAAAAAATCTGTCCGCATGTCTATAGTATCGCGATAGCAGCCACAGTTTTTGAGATAAAGCTTTCAAATTTGGTACATTTGTTCTAAAGGCAAAGACAATGAAAAATTCGGTGATGAGCAAAATTGGCCAGCTGAAAGGCGGTCCACGGGACCCAAACGTTTTTGTATTTGACTTTACAAAAAAATATATTCTTGATGAAAGATTATGAATCATGTCTACTATATCAAGCCAATAAGATATATTTTCCAAGTACTTAAATAAAGCTGATGTAAACTGGAAATATTTTACACATTTGGCCTCATAAAATGAGGTTAGGATAAATTTAAAAGGTCTAATTTAGTTACAAAAGTGTCAAAGTCAACAACAAAAAATTATTAAAATATATGACATGAATTATTATCGAAAGTATTGAATAACGCTGAAAATTAATTATTTAAAAATTTTAATAAAATATTTCAAGGTACGTTATTAAGAATTTAATTAAGGTAAGTGAAGAATTAAATAGAATGATTTTTTTAGATTAGTATGATGTATACTGGTATAAGAAAGTTATCTGCTGGCTACATCAGATATTTTGTATTAAGTAAAGGCTCCAAAAATTCCAAAGTTATATTTTGTGCATGGGGGCCTAATCAAGCAACACTTCATTATTGTTCCAAGTAGATTACTAAAGATACTCAATACTGTACACTTGGGATTGATCAATTAAACATTTGCTTTATACAGGGTGTGCAGATTTTAATCGGGAAACTTAGAAAATCGATAGAATACGGCAAAATAATATGGATTTGTCATAAACTTATAGCTAAAAATGCTTAGTTTTCGAGATAAGAGGACGCATTTCTCTGGAAGTAATTGAGAAATTGTCGTGAAATTCAGAAAATGCAAGTTGCATACATCTTAATCCATCATAGTTTTCGTCTCTCCATTAGAAATTATATTAATGGAAAAATGCAAAACTATGTAATTTTTTTAAACGTTTCTCAATTAACAACTAATTGATAAGTAGGGGATGATAATTTTGAAATGAGTTTAACTCAAATACGTCGGATCCTATAAAATAGTCTTAAGAAAACTTTTTGTGCATTAATGATAGTAAATGTCGCAAAATAAAGAAAAAATATCTTAGGTCAGTGGCGTTCCATTTGTTTGGGGAGAATAAATTCGACCCCCGTCGCGCCACTGGTTGACATGAAGACATGAAAACTATGGTGAAAAGTGTACTAATGTACGCAATGTTCGCCTTCCGAATTTCATAACAATCTCAGTTATTTCCGGAGAAATATACGAAAAACCGAAAAAACAAATTAAAAATTCAACTCCGATGTCGAAAACTAAGCATTTTTAGCTAAAAGTTTATATAAGAAATCCATATTATTTGTTTGTTTGAAAATTTTTTATTTACCTACATGTTTGTGTGCTGTTCAGTTTATAACTGTTTAAATAAACGTTAAATTGTGCATCGCGTAATGGTCACTAATTGTCTTCCCATGATTTATTTAGTAAATGTTTGGAAATTATTAAAAAATAAAAATAAAAATAAAATAAACAAAGCGCAGATGTTAGACAATCTCAGAGCAGTGTTTATTCAGCATAATGT
>JANEYF010001934.1:0-177591 GCA_029963845.1 Rhamnusium bicolor | reverse complement strand
AGATTAAACGAACTTACCTAAGTGAAGTTCAATCTCAATTATGACACCGCTGCCTGAAATGATCACTCAAACGTAGTAACCCCTTGCTACACGCCAATTTCGCACATCTTCCATAAATTCAAATCTGCCTCCAATACACCCATCCGACAGCACGCTTGCGCGGTTACCTGTTACTTCATTATGTTTAAAGTCAGCAGGTCGCAACACTGAAATGATCTGGGAGGGACATGGGATGGGAGTGATCATTTCAGGCGAGGCGGTGTCATAATTGAGATTGAACTTCACTTAGGTAAGTTCGTTTAATCTTTCAATTATAAACCGCCGCCCTCATGATCACTCAAACGTAGATGTTCAAAGTATTAGGTGTTGCGACGTCTAAGTTGTCATAAGAAATTAAAATTTATTCTGAACAAGGTACAACAATAATATAGTACAAAAACTGAACTATATAAAAAAACTTATCTATGAGATCCGAGGTCAGCTAAACTAAGACCATTGACTGACTCAGTATTGCTTCTGCAAACTTGCCTTTAGTTGAAATGGGTCTGTTGTAAAACCGTGCAAAAACCTCAGAATTTCTGACCAGCCGGCTGACCTACGTATCACATCTATTTGAATTCCCTTTTGGCTTGCGGATGATACTGCCGCATGTCTCGTACTATGGGCTGAAAAGGTGCTAGTGTCAACTCCACTAATCTTCATCACCGTTTTCACCCATCTACTTAGTGTTTGAGTTGAAGCTGGTTTGTGGGGTTTTTTAAAAGTCACAAACAGTCTCGCTCCCTGTCTCAGATCCTGTGTTCTTGATATGTAACAGATCAAAACGGACGCTGCACAGATAGCTGGTTTCTTTCTGTAAAAGGGTAAATATAAAACAGGTTGTAGGCTTCCTTTCCTAGTTGTCTTTATTCTTGAAGCAATCTTGATCTCTACACCCTCCTCCGTCTGTTCAATATTCTCTAATTCAATGAGAGAAAACGTCTGCATCCGATGGGCAGTTACCAAGGCTAGTAAGGCTATAGCTTTCAATGTAATCTGTTCCAGTGATATTCGCTCGTTTGGAAAAAGAGTTGATAAGTATGACAGTACGATAGTTGGGTCCCAAGTGGTGTCATATCTTGGAGCAGAGGGTCTGAGATTGAAAATTCCTTTACAAAACCTCTTTAATCTACTGTCGTTTCCTATATCGGATGACATTATTAAGGCCAAAGCTGACCTGGCTGAATTTATTGTGCTGAATGAGGCATTTTCCTCATATAAGTGAGTTAAGAAATCTAAAATTACAGGGATCGATTCATTCAAAGGGTTGAGCCCTTTGTTAACGCAGAAGTGCCACCACCTTTTCCAAGTAGAGTTATACTGCTTCAAAGTTGATTGTGAAACGGATGAGACAAAAATCTCTATAGATCCTGGTGGCAAGTCCCTTTCAATGAAAGCTCTCCTGATAAATGTCCTGCCACCAGGGTAAGCTTCTTCCAAAGTGGGTGCTTCCTGTTAAAACACGACAATAAATTTATATCTGGTTGCAGAATGAGTGGAGGTCTTTTTAATAGAGACATAAAAAATGGGTACCATGGTTGCCCCCTCCACCTAGGAACAACCACGATACCCTCAGCTTTGTCTAAACAAATCTTTTGTAACACTCTAGCAATCAAGGCAAAGGGTGGAAATGCGTAGAAGAAGGTGTTTTTCCAGTCAACAGTGAAGGCATCAATATTGATGGCTTCTGGGTCTTTATGCCAAGATATAAACAAATTACATTTTTTATTAACTCTGGAAGCGAACAAGTCAACTTCTGGCATACCAAGGGCTCTTGTTATACTCTCAAATGCTTTGTCAGCTAATGACCATTCTGTATCGGAAGTTAATCTCCGTGACTCCTTATCCGCCTCCCTATTGTCTGCCGATTTAATATAAGAGGCGTAAATCCATACACTGCGAGATTCGCACCATTGCCAAATCTGGCGGGAGATTTTATTCAACTCTGGGAATTGAACTCCTCCCATTCTATTTACATACGAAATCGCGCATGTATTATCCACCCGTAGGAGGATTTCGCAGTTTGATTCCGAGTTTGCCAAACATTTCAAACCGAAAAATATTGCAAGTAGCTCCAAGATATTTATGTGCTTTGATTTCTCCATCTCTGTCCAATGACCGTGAGCTCTTTTGTCACCACAAACCGCCCCCCAACCGGTGTTTGAGGCATCAGTAAAGATAGTCATTTTAAACTTAAAACGTCTTAATGGACAATAAGTATTCGTTATATTTACTTTCCACCATAATAAATCGTCTATCGCCCCTGTGGGCATATTCATCCATGAGTCATAATTATCAAAATTTCTTTTAAGAGCCAAAAACTTAGCACGCTCCAAATTTTTTGTATAAACCCAGCCATACCTAGTAGCTGGGCAAATAGAACATAATGTACCAATTAGCCTTGCTAAATCCCTAATTTTAAAACGTGTAGATGAGAGAAATGTGTTTAATAATATCTTAATACGATTCTGTTTTACTAATGGTAATGCCAAGGTCATTGCTTGAGAGTTGAATTCAAACCCCAAAAAGGAACAAATTCTACTAGGAATCATCTTGCTTTTATGTACATTAATAATGAACCCTAACTGAGTAAGTAATTTACTAGTTTCATGTATATTCTTTAAACAGTTATCATATGAATTTCCAGTTAGCCAGAAATCGTCTAAATATACTGCGGATACAAAACCTCTAGATCTAAGATAAGTAACGACTGGCTTCATAATCTTCGTAAACACGAAAGGTGCCGTGCTAAGCCCAAATGGGAGACAGTTGAATTCATACAGATTTCCATCAAAGAGAAATCGTAAATAATGTTTATATGCATCCGCAATAGGGATCATAAAATATGCATCCATAAGATCGATTGTTCCCATAAAGCACTCCGGTTGTACAAGTTTCATGACTGTTGTTCTGTCCTCTAATTTAAAATGGTCTGGTTGAAGGAATTTGTTCAAATATTTTAAATTTAATATAAATCGATGGGAGCCATCGGACTTGGGCACTAAAAATATTGAGGAGAGGAACTGATCATCGCAATGAGTACAAGATGAAATTGCCCCTAAATCAAGCAAGTTATTTATGCTCCTTTTAATTGTTTGTAATTCACTCCCAGACCAATTTTTGATTGGAGGAGGATACAACTGAAACACCTTCTTCACAAAGGGGAGCTCATAGCCCCTAATCCAAGAAAGGACAATGGGATTATTTGTTATCATTTCCCAATATTTTACAAAAAAACGTAATCTACCTGCCTTGTGCATATTCAACGGTGGCGGTAGCTGCTCATCTTGTTCTGGCTGCGTGGATAAGGATGCTGGCTGCTCGGTTTCTTCCTCCCTTGGTATGATGTTTGTTGTCTGGGTCCACCTTGACGAGCAGGCCTGAACATTTGCCGAGGTAGACCCCTGAGGTTTAAATTATTTGATCTTGGTTGCGTTGCCATTCTTGTCATTGGAACTTTGGATACCGATGGCATCCTAAGTTCCTCAGATGTTCTATCTAGTGCCTTTGCAGCCTTAATTCTCTCCGGAAGGTTACTGCCAAAGAGCCAGCCATCTCCACTTATCTCTGATAGAGTCTCTGCCAATCTCTTATTTAGGGCACCCTTAAGCAAACCCCTTCGGGCCTGGGACTGATCGAAGTGCACATCAGCAAATATTCTTGTGGCATCACTGGTCCTCTCAATAAGTTGCCGAGATGTCTCTGGTGATAAGTCTCCTAATAGGAGTAATTCCAGGACTCCGCCTAGGGCAGACATTCCAGCACAAATCCTGGATTGGACATTTGCCACTCGAGAATCTCTTGCAATCGTGGCTTCCGAAACGGACCTCTTAACTTCCACATTTAATTTGGGTGCCTCCATCAAAATACAGTTTGCGAAAGGTGGGTATTTGTTAATTAATTCTGATCGGATCTCCAGTGGTAAACCCGACTGCAAAATATTGTTCCAGATCTCAGCCACATTTTGATGAATCTGTTCCCCAACCTTCTTTGAAGCCAATTTATCATAACCCAAAATCTTCAATGTTTCCTCATCTAAAGGAGTTATGCTCTCCTCTTGTTCCGGTACCTCTTCATTATCTATATTCTCAGCATTCCCCGAATCTGTAAGGATAACATCCTTAAAATCTATTCAACTATAGACAAATAGTAATTATTCACAAGGTAAGGCCCCTGGTCCTCTGTGCCCAGGGCAAGCTGACCCTGACTATGTAGGGGTGAAGATATATAAGCTGAATCGGACTAGAGCATAAAGCAATATATTAATATAATGCAGTCTTTAACAAAAAACCGATGGTTTTTTGAGCCAAAAGGCAGACTGCCCTTGACAATATTATGAGGCCTGAGGTTATAACCCAATTAAAGTTTGATGGTTAACCAAAAACAGCTAAAAACAAATGTGAATATATAGGTTAAGTACTTACGATCGACCGAATCGTCGTAGAAATTATTGTAATCCAGTACGGAATTATCCTTCTCCATTTCCATTAAGTTTCCTGATAATAGTTTTGCCCCCTTCTTTCTTTCCAATAGCCTCTTATCCAGAATTCTCTTCAGCTTCTTAATCTGGTGTTCCACTTCATTTTCGGATTCTGATGAACTCGAAGACGATGAACGCCTTCTTTTCCTATGTTTCGGCATCTTTTAATGTGAAAAATCTATGAGTTCTGATAATTTTTTACGAAAAACGTGAAAAAAATCATGTGCTCGTTGGCGCGCACAAAGAGTAATGAAGTAACAGGTAACCGCGCAAGCGTGCTGTCGGATGGGTGTATTGGAGGCAGATTTGAATTTTTGGAAGATGTGCGAAATTGGCGTGTAGCAAGGGGTTACTACGTTTGAGTGATCATGAGGGCGAGGCGGTTTATAATACTCCAAAAGGCATACTGGGTAAAATCACGTCCGAAAATCTGTCACTATCTCCCGGTCTATAGAGAAAGTGTAATTTGTGCGAGTTTTCGTAATTAATAATAATCAAACTGTATTCATAGACGATTACCTTTTACTAAATGACTTGTTAAAAACTGTAAGTGTTCAGAGGTTGTTACCAGAATCAAAAATTTCGTTTCATCGGTAAATTTATTTTACTTTTTATTTTGAAATGGCAAAATTACGATGTTATAGTTTTCCAACTGACGAGGAAATTTTCTGGGGATAATAACATGCACTTGGCAGAAAAAATTAGGATATTATTTGGAGGTAATCAAGATATATATGTTCAAAACATTTAGCACCTGAGGATTTTGTAATTATAGGAATTATAGGAACATGCCCTTAAAAAAATCCGTGTTATCAGTTTGGTATCTTCATGGAAGTGAGAAACTTGCATTGTCTACCACTGCGTCATTACAGTCGACCACATTTAATGAAGTTCTACTTTTTTGTATCCGACACTCTCATCAACCACCTCACCTACGAAGGGAAAAACGAAATGGAGAATTCTCACGAATGTATATGAATGAATCTTCTCCGTTACCTTCCCCAGTATTTCAAAATGTAAGAATTGTGGTAGAATATTCAGGGAGCGATTCACATACTAGTAGAAAAAGAAAATAATTCAAGTTGGAGCACAGCACAGTTATTCGCAAGTATTCATTTTAGATAATGTCTTGTCCCATTAGACGAGACCCAATTGTGCTTCTGTTAGTATAAAGACGTGAAATTGTTAAATTCAAATTTACGACTGAATTGTATTCTATAAAAACAGCTGCCAATTACTTGGGGATCAGAACTTCCTCACCGTAGTAAAACTCGACGTGTGGTGGAGTTTATAATAAAAGTAATTTTTGACGTTTCAAAAAAAATCACATTGGTGGAATGTCACTAATATATTTTTTAGACATTGGGACTGATTTTGCTCATTAACGAACTCAATCTCTTCCTTGACCTCTAGAATATGTGTACCAAATCTGAAAGCTTTATCTCAAAAACTGTAGCTGCTATCGCGAACCACACAGACAGAGAATTTTTTCTGTGAAATTTTGTGTATCGTCATAATTCGTCGAGATTCGTCCAGAAATGCAATAAAAATTTTTTTTCACGAATACATAACTGCCTCGCTTGAGGAAGTAAAAATAGTTGAATTGTAATCATGAATTATGTAAACATATTTTTTTTAAAGGTTTAGTCCTGGGTAGAGATTCTAACAAGACCGAAGGTATATCCCAATCATAAACATAATTTTAGTTTTTAAAAGCAACAGTTAATTGTTATTGTAAAATTAGACTGCATAATTTAGCTAAGAAGTACACAACAGTTCTTCAAGGTGATGGATGCAGTAAGAAAAAAATTTAGTAAATATTTGCATCAGTGAGTGTACACAGTCGAAATTCTCTAACTCAAACCTTCTAAATCCGTCAAGACTGTTCATGTTAGAGAAAATTTAAAATAAAAGAAAATATTTCTAAAACAAATTATATATCAAAGGCACAGAAATATATTTGAGTTGCAGAGAAGTTCGACCGAATTAGTTACTTAGCATATCATTATAATAACTAATTATGTACATTTATCTTACTCATTTTGTAAAATTGATCAATTTGAAATTGGGGTTTTTAACTAATAGCCCTGAACTCTGATGCTGTTAATAATTACCGTTATATATTAGACATTTTGTATATGATAGTCAATGTTTTTATATCTGCAAGAAATATAAATCTACTTTTACATGGCTTAACTACACCCTCTATAAGTTAAGGTTGATTTATTCTCATTGGGTTAGTAAAAGAAATTAGTTTACATAAATGTTGAATAATAGAGTTCTGTAAATTATTCTTAATAAATGATTATGTTATACAAGCTTTATTGAGGGCGGGCACAAATTAAATTTTATGAATTTTACTATCAGGTTGAGTTGAGTAGCTGTGGTTAGATTTGCCTGGTAAATAGTGTTATATTATTATTAACACTGCATACTGCATTTATCTACACAATAAGGTACACCGCCACCATAGGAAGTCATTGGTAAATAATTTATGCATAGTCCTGATAAGAAAAATTGAAAATAGTGTTGAAGATTATTTTCATTATTTAAAGTAAATTGTTTGTCATATTTGTAATATATACCTTTAAAATTTAAAAGGTTTTGTCCATTGTACCATTTTCCTGTAAATAAAGATATAATATTTTCAAAACTTTCTTTTAATTTTACTAAACCATTATTAATAGTTGTCATAGTTTAAAATAGTAAACAAGAATGTGCCCATTCTAAAAGTTTGACATAAAAGGATACATTATTCATTTTCTGCTGTTATTTATGTTACAGCTTAGTGGCAAAAATGAGCTAAAGTTGAAAATAAGAGAACTAACAATTTTTCCTTCCAAGGTTTGTAAATTAATGTTATGCTTAATTACAACTCATTTTTATCGATAAATCAATGCTAATTAACATAGAAGTCAAGTAAAATATGTATAAGACATGCATTGATTATAGTGCAAAATTCTTTATTTTTAGATTAAATAAAGCAAGAGCTGATGATCACTGAATTTATTTTAGCTACAATTTATGAGTATGACACACAAATTATTATTTTGTAGTTGTTTCATACCTTGTGGGCAACAAATGTTACAAATATGTGTATGTTGTGCTGTTTTATACTTTTAACTTCATGTATGCTTTTGCGTGCTCTGCATCAAAATGACGATCGTCACCGTAAGTCAAAATTCTGTGGTAGTTTTTATTCAAAAGAGTGCTTGTTTATATTCTTCGTTCGGTTCATGTTAGTGTTTTTTCATTAGTATTGCAGTAATAATCATATATTAATGATCTAGTCGATGTTAATTTACGGTAAATATGTCGTCAAATTCCTATGACTTTTCAATGTCTGTACATGGAACGTTTTCCAAAAAGAGGTGCACCAAATGCCGCATGATTTGTACCCCTTATATAACGAGCAAGCGATATTTCTGAGTTACGGCTCCGTTGCGAACGTGATGTAGGTCCTGCTAAGCCTTTGTGTAATTTGAACGCTGAGGAGAACATTTTAATTTTGGTAGTGACGACAATCTAACTTTAAGTACGCGTGATTTCATGCGCTCCATACAATCCGATTAGACGGATTGTATGGTGCTCCATACAATCCGATTAGACGGATTGTATGGAGCACCCTGCGGGGAAATCAACTGTATCCGTTTTCATATACAAAAAGTTTATTTATGTTCTACAAGATTCTCTTTTTGTGTGTTGACGAAGGATGTGGCAACATTGAATAATGATTGTGAAATGTGATGTGATGTTGGGACTTCGTCATTCAACCTCGTTCCAAGGGTTCTCAACATGTTCGCAATTTTTTGTTAAGAAAGGTCAGTAATTATTTTCTAATTTTTTAAGTTCTTTATGCACTATACGATTTATTATATCATGATGTACTTCTTCTCAAAAAATAATTCCCAAGTTTGTAAACACCCTGTATATAAACATGCAATTAAAACCTCGAAAGGGCGAACACGGTCACGCATCAGCTGTGCTCACCGACTCGCGGCTGTGGATCATCTCCGCTGCTGATGGTCAAACGTAAATTGCACATACCGATGGCCGTGTTCGCACGTTTGTGGTTTTATCTGTATATATTAAATATATCAATGGTAACACTATATACAATCATAATGTACCTCAAAATAATTATGCATTTACATAAAAGTCATGATGACTAGAGATCGGAAGATTGCGATAAATGACGTCAATTGCAGATATCCTTGCAATTGACATCATTTATCGGTAGGTGTGTCACCGCGTAAATATGTTCATGCATATGACACAATAGGTGCTTTTGTTTTACCCCACCAGTCTTAGCTAACTTAAGTTGACAAAAGAAATTATTTTATTAAAATGACTTAGCTTATCTAAGATTGGTGCGTAGAAAGAAGATAATTATTATCTTACCTTGTGGATATTTTGGCGACTTCGGTATCATCCAAAGTTAATACAAAAAGGACTTTAAGTATTAGTGAATGTAACACCAACATACAAATGTATTTTTAACTAGCGATCACAAGAAAAGCAAGCGCGGATCCAGGGGGAGGGTCATGGGGGTCATGTGTATAAAATATTCTAATATTTTATTGCCGATTAACTAGCGAAATCAACGCTAAGTATAACGTATACCTATGTATTACAAAAATGCAAAAACATTCACGTTATATCGCACATATCATCACTCTTGTGAATTTGCGAAGCGCTCTCTGTTCCTGTTCCTTAGTTGTCTGTGGCATTTAACTTCAATAACGATATGTTTTTTTTTGTAATAACTTGTAATTTGTATTATTTTTAAGAAAATTAGATTTAAAACTTGCCCGATGGCCTGGTTTGCCATTGGAATGTGCACTATGCAGTTGCAGTGGTAGGCCAGGGCCAGGCCTGGCCAGGTTATCGTGTAGGTTTTAAATCTAATTTTTTACTACACTAAGTTATGTGCAATTGCAATGTGCAATATGAATTTGTTATTAGGTTTCTATTTTTTATATTTTTTTGTATTTTGTTATTTTGTTTCATTAAATGCCGTTTTATTAATTAAAAAAGTACATTTATTTTGTTTTTGTTTAACTTTAACAAAATCCTATCCTGATCTGAAAAATTAAATTTGTTTTGACGAAACTCAGTTTCCAATTTTCGTCTGTGATACATTTTGCCTGCGAAGGCAGAGCTTTGTTCATGACAAAAAAAAACAAAAAATCAAAAAAAAATAATTTTTGCAATTACATACATGAAAAAAAAGAAAATTTGTTTGATGAAACCTATTTTTCGAAGAAACTGTTTATGTAACTCATATTTGCAACTTTTCTTCATTTTAGAGCGTTTGACCTTGAAAAATACCAAATTTTCGCCTGCGGCGCATTTTTGTATATTGTCCCTTTTTGATATTATAGTTTATGGGATGACCCCCCCCCCAAAATGAAGAACTGGATCCGCGCCTGAAGACAAGGTATATTAGGTACAGTTTATTTCATACTTACTTGCAACATAAAAGACGCCGGCTTCTTTGATGCCTTTACCGCTGCCAAAGAAGCCGACGTTTTTTATGTTGCAAATAAGTTTGAAATAAACTATACTAATATTAATGCAACCACTAAAACATTTGCCACCTTTCCACATACATGCTAATCCAGACGTATCTCTCATTCGGTTCAGAATATTTTTTTTGTTTAATACTGACATCTCTGATAAATATTCTTATTGTGGTTTCCGAAATTCGTACCAATCGTACCTAGTATATGTTTTAGATGTTTAGTGTCACCCAATTAACAAGTGCATAGTAGGTACCCAGCACATATTCTAACATAATGTGGCAAAATTTGTAAATAGTATATACTACAATATAATATGTGCTATGTAGGTCTATTTAAGAATTAGTTACCATTTACTATACATAAAACATGTTAGAATATATACAAGTATAGCATATTACGGTAGCTTCATTATTAATAATCTATAGTGTACCGTGCACGCTTTCTGTAGTCCTAACTGAAGGTAAATCTTCGCATTGTTGGACAAAAAAAATTCTTTTTAAATTACAAACTGCTGTCAGTCAGTCCTCTTTTTTTAAAATCATACCATTAATAACATTACTTAACCTAAAAAATTATTCCCAAATTAACGTTATAATCTACCGACAGTGACTACAAAAATAAATGGACTTTATGCGAGATTCACTCTTTCCATATTTTCAGGTATCCTTCAATTATAAAAAATAAATCTTTGACCAGTCCTTTATTACAAAAGAAAAACAAAGTGTGGTAACAAATTATTAAAGATTTTAATTTAATTTATAATGCGGATATTTTTGTTTTTCTTGTATGACCAGAAATCGTGTTTTATTATATTTCCATCACAAAAATGAACAAAAAATTGCAAGGCATGAATCATGGCATGACGGCCTTAAATTTTAATTTTAAATCATTTATTTTTGATGTATAGTGAATTTTCTGATCATACAACTAGTAACATAAAAGCCCTAGTAAATGACATTGCATGCAACTTACCGGCTCTTCCAACAAAAAGTTCATCAGATCCACAATTTAGAAAACTAGGTTCCTTGCAGATTGGTGCAACTTCATGATATAATTGCTTATAATGTTTACTTTGTGATTCATCTCCAATAGATTTATATATGGCAGAGGCTACAGCGTACACCCCACAGCTACCCAACATGAATGAGGTCGCATCTTTTCTATTACTATCTGAAAGTGTGGCAACAACTAATGCTGGTTTTAAATATTCAATAGCTTTGTTCAGATATTCAAGTTTGTTTTCATTTAACTTGGAGATTTTACTCAAGTGATAGAACATGTACGAAATACCAGCTGTACCCAGATAGATCCCATCGCCACCATTTCTTTCCACAGGTTTTACGCAAGTCTGTATTTTCGTTATTATGTCATTTATACTATTTTTCAATGGACACTCAGGAATTTCCGGTGAACCAAATACAATTTCATAATCTGGTTTAGGATTTGTAAAATACCGAAGAGCAGATTGTGTTGTCATACCTTTTCTTGTAATATTGCCAAAGTTATTTAGGAAAAAATTACGTAACCCACTGAACTTTTATTGTTTGACTCTTGTTTTTAGATTGTTTAACACTGACATTTTAGATATTTCTCTGTCAAAAAAATAATGGATACTTAACAATTATTTGTTTACAAAACAAAATCGGTTTTCATATTTTTCACGATCATAGACATTAAGCATTTGACCTACAGATATGAGGTTCATTTAAACTACCATTACACTTTTAAAATGATAAAAGTGCATTCTTCCTGAGATCTCAGTTAATCTAAGTTGCTTTAAAGTTACACTACTAAATAAAAGCATAATTTCATTTGATGTAGTCCCGTAAATTGATTGCTGATTCTGAATAAATTCAGTTTCACCAATCAAATATTGAAACGCCGATTTGGAACCTAGCTTAAAGTGCAGGAGATCACGTGACCAACGCAGTAGAAGCATTGATAAAGGACTCAAATATTCTTTTTTCTGTTCTGTCAAATATTATCCATTCTAACCTGAACTACACCTGTCTTTGATCTTCTAAACGTTTTAAATATAAGGAATATATCATATATTGAGCGTTAGTGATTACATTGGTAATATTTACAAAGTAGCCCTTTATACTGTTTAGACATTTTGGGGGGGGGGGGGGGGGGGGGGGGGGGGGAGAGAAATAAAAAAATTTTTGGGGTTATTTAGTGTTTTTTTTACCTACGTATATTTGCAATCACCCTACATGTCATTTTCAATCACAGACCAACGTCGACTTTCAGTGACGTCACACTTTTTCACTTCACCCCCCTGGTAGCTAAAAATCGCACCTTAACAAAACGAGGACATTTTATTTTCATTCGTTTGATCAGGATGACATTTTTTGTAGCTTGTTTGTCGGGGTTTTATTACCGTTTTTTTTTATTTCATCAACGTTTATTCCACAATATCGAAAATACACATGAAGTGCCCCTTTGTAAATGAAAAATCGATGGGTCCTAGGATTTTTCGGAAAAACTAACTTAAAATGCAAATGACGCCTATTTCGTTTTGGAACTACTTCATTACCTTTTGAAACACAATTTCTCACAAATTATTAGTCCAAATTTAAAAAAGAAAATACCATTGTAGATAATTTAACGAGCTTTAAAACAATGTGCTACTTGACCCCCCTCCTTGCAATTTAAAATTATAGGGGAGGATTTCATCACCGCTTAATAGAGACACAACACGTTGAATTGAAGTATGAAGTATTAACTTAGTTTAATTTACTCTAGAGTTGAATAGAGACAGTATTCCATATAACATAAAATTCTCGAGGGGCCACGGCCCCCATTAGCTCTCACCTCATGACCGCATCTGACCTATTTTACACTATTTTTTGCTAATTTGTGGGAGTAAAAAGCCCTATTTGTCAGGAGATGGCAGGTTTACGTTTTATCAGGACATTTCAGCTTGGCACGGCTGCATAGGTACAACACTAACGAAACCATGGATCTATAAGCAAAGATCCATGAACGAAACAGTTTTATCTCTGAGAAAGATGGTGTTTCAAACCAGCTCCATTGTACCTCGACTTAATAGTAAACAAGGACCTCAGTTCAAACGGTTTGCATGGAAGTAAGAGAACAGTCTTCATACTTAAACTGACAAAAAGACAATTTTAATTCATCATTCATCAATGACTAATTTACAAAGGGAGAGGTATTCTTCGTCATAAAATGTATCCATTGTTAAAATTAGGGTGTATGGTAGTGCTGGGATAAATCGAATGAAAAATAATCGATCATTCTATTACTGAAATATCTCATGAGATATCTCGAATACCCTCGTCATGAGAATTCAAATGATTTAATTCTCGGAGAGTGATGCCACCGACTGCCGATTGAATAATCGTCATTCGTTTCAGCAGCTCATCATTCAAATTTCAAATACGTGATTCGAGTGATGAGATACGATGCGAGTACTAGTGCACTTGAACACATGTTGATTGTTAAGTTTAGTTGTTTACCGTCGGCGGTGTTTTGGTTATGCTGATCTGCGAAATGTAGATGGCTATTGGCTGATGCCATTCAGAGTTGGATTATCTTGAGTACAGAACCAGATTGACTTCTGTTAAAATTTTAATTTATTTTATAATTGAGAATTGTATAGAAATAATAGCCAACTGCCAGCCAAATCCATTATTCATCATTAATTATGACTAGAGTTCCCAAATGTCGCCGAGCCAAGCGACCGATGTCGGTTTCCCAGCTCTAATCATAATTCAAATGATCATTCGATTATTAACGGTATTCGAATAGCCGTTATTCAATTATGCCCAGCACTAGTATATGGAGCATATGCATCACAAGAGACACATAACCTCAGATTTACAGTTTTTATGAATTTATTCTTATATCTATTGTTTGCATCCATTCTTGTGCTTGGAGCCGGTTTTTTATTTAAAATCTCTATCAAATACATTTAAGAGTTTTATATTTTTGACATTATTTTTATGAAATGTCATTATTTTTTAATTTCTAAATTAATATTTTGAACCTGGAAAAAAATTTCAACCAATTAAAAAATTATAACAGTATTATACATTATATTATGACTATTATATACACAGTTATTAAAAATTACTTTTAGAACAAAATAAAATAGTTTTATATTTTTATGACTTATCTCCTCTTCTAAATTTTATCTTCTTTTCAATTCTTTGTACATATTCGTCCACATTTTCAATAAAATGCCTTAAAAAGCTTGCTCCCTTGGGTGTGTTTTCTGCAATACATTTAATGTCTTCTTCACGTACTTTTTCTCCTACTTTAGATATTGCAGTTACATCATCTTTAGAAATTGAACTAGTAAGAGACATTTTAATAGAGATTTTCCAACAAATTATTAGGTCTAGGTTTATAACTTCAAAGGTCACACTAAAAAATGTTACAACAAAAATTAGTTTTGTATAGCATCAGTGTAGTTAGTAGGGCTGTTAAAAAAAGGTTAATATTTAATAATAAACATGAGAAAACACCCACATATTTCAGATCCAATGTTTATAATTTCACTATACACAGCAGGAAAGTGCTGTCAATTAGAAACTAAGATCATAAAAAATCGATTTCATATGGTAGATTTTGTTTTAAATGCCTAAAATTCATTCTATTTCATCACGAGCACAAATAAGCGAACTTTGTAAGAGTGATTTTTATTTCTAGATAGCTGGTTTTAAATTTATTGAAATATCAGCAATAATATTGTCTGAACATTATTTGTGGCATTCTCTAAATTTTTCTTTTTTTTCCTTGGGGCTTACTACCATATGAATAATTATTGATTATCTAAAAAAACACAGTTAGTTACCCAATGTGCTACTGAAAAAATAAACCTCTGTGCTTGTGACTTTTACGTCAAGATATCAGTCAGAGGGTGTGTTTTTGACAACTAATATGAGACATATTATTATTTTTTTTTGTCTGATATTAGTTGTCAAAAACGCACCCTCTGACTGATCTCTTGGCGTAAAAGTCACAAGCTCAGAGGTTTATTTTTCCAGTGGCATACTGGGTAACTGTGTTTTTTAGATAACCAAGAAATATTCATGTGAGTAGTTCTAAGGAAGAAAAAGAAAAATTAGCAATATTTGACTTCTTATTCCCATACGTGGGATTTACCGATCGGATTCTCAGAGATGACTTTTACAGATATAATATAATATATTGCAAACACCTACTCAAACATTCCCAAACTACAAAAACATATTAAGTGCATTTTTATTTAATTTTACAATTTTCATGGTAACTTATTAGTTTTGTCAGGGGATGCACTATATTAAATTAAAACGTAATGATGCATAATAGATTCTTTTAAATTACAGTATATTGGTAATTACATTACTGAAGGTCAACGGCCGGCCCTAGCGTGGAGGGGAGGAAACATATAACACGATCAAACAGTATCTTGCATAACGTGCATTCATTAGGACGTATAAAATCGCAGTTAAAATGTCCTAATGTTAACTGGAAGCTGTCAGTAAATTTGCTCTAAATTTTCATTTGAGCTAGAACAATGCAAAGATGTAACAAGGTCTGGATACACAACTTGCCACTCTGGTACCATGGAAGAGGCTTTACTTACAGTGACATGCACGACTTTTAACCTAGCCTTAGTGAAGGAGCGGGATACACCGGTGACTGACATCCGTTTGACCATGGACCAATTACTATGGCATATAAGAAAGTTAACGTTCTCTTCGGGGTCTACTCAAGTACTTCTCAAGATGGCTATCTCAACAGAAAATTTCTGGGCTGAATGGCAAGACTCTCGTTTGGCAAAGTACCAGAATTAGTGGGTCTATGTCGAATGTTTTATTGGAGTTATACAATACCCCTTTGAAATCAAGAGCTAAGAAACTTTTAGAGTGTAAACAAGTTTACAAGCGTTAGTGAAAACTCTAACATAGGCCTTTATTTCTTACCGGACAATTATATGAAAGCTGCTCGACTTTTGAGGAAACTATCAGAATACTTTGTAGCATGTTTAACTCATGGGCCTAGGACTGAAAATTAGGCGAGTGCCCTTGTTGTAATTGCTATCTGGGTAAAGAACGATTTCAAAAGGGGTACTACAGACTCTACCAAATCTCCATTACCTCCCGCCCATTTCTTGTGGAGAGAATCCGATTACTCATAAAAATTTCTCGGAAACAAAGAGCAGGCAACTGCATTTTGCCACGAGGATCTGGAGACCATACACGAAGTTTTTCACCTTCCTCTAGCCATAAAGTTATCAGTTTCATTAACAGAGCAATGAACTTGTGGGAACTTCGACAATATGTTTTTCAATTACAGGGGAGCACAATAGGCCTGCTTCCAACTTTCCGCAGTGGCGCAGGTGTAGACCTTTTAACTGCAAAGACCCACTCACAACAAACCTAACTAACCTACCTGTCGTTACATTCGAGCGGTCCTTCTCGCAATATAAATGTATTTTCAACGAAAGGTGCCGAATTTTAACTACAAAACATTTAGAACAGATATTAATGATATACTTTTATTCTTGTAACCGGCAGTGAAAAATACTTGTGTGTGTAGTGTACTGTTAAGTACATCCACCTATACCTCCAGTTCTCTTTGAGTGAGTGTTTATAATAAATTGACTTTTATCAACTTTGGATAATATGGAATTCACTAAAAAAATTTCCGGTAAGATTGTTTCTAATATGCATGCAAATCTGACACATAACCACCTAAGGACAACACTGGTTTTACATCATATCCGATTGATAAATCCTCCTTCTGCTTATTCCATATAAACGACTTTTACCATATACACTTAACTCATTTTGTTTAAAATGTTCACATAAGTAGTAAATTTTGGAGGCACAAGTACGATATCAAAATCTCTTACCTAAAGTCAGAATTCATTCTGAAGTGATGAGTTGTGCCATACTTTTTTACTAAATTATTATATTCTGTGTGGTAATTTACTATTTCTTCCATAGCCATACAAACGTAATCCAATAATGTTAGTATGTCAAACTTGGCACCTAACACTGACGACAGATTTTCTCCTTTTAGTTTTTGTTGGAACAATTTTAATTCATACCAACATACAGGTCTTGCAGCAGCTAAAATTAAAATGAGAGAATAGAGAATATTGACAACTATTTCTCCATGATGCCTAGATATTGATGAGGCTTGGGGTAAAGAGGATACTGTGTGTGGGTATAGTACTACATAATATGGTTCAAAGCATCCCCTGATGTTACCTTGCAGAAAATTTGACTATAAATCCACATGAGAAAAGATGCGATTATGCACATGTAGTCAGTAATTATGCTCGTTTAATTTTAAAATGTCTTATAAGGCTGTGCTTTCATCAGGTATCCAAATAGACTAAATTAACATCATTTTTTACAGCATTAATGTAGTGACTCACTCAATCACTTTGATTGAACAATTAATAAATTATTAGATCACTGTTGTGCTAGCATAACTGGTTGTATTCTGTGATTAAAATTGATTTAATTCATGAAAATGAACGGGAAAATTACAATCTTTAAACATTCCGAAAATCCTAGATATTTATCCAAAACAATACCTTCTAAATTTGTGTAAGTCTCTGTAGAGTATACCATTCCCAGTTCCGGATGCACATGGACCTTGAACGGCAGCGTTCCAAAAAGTGTAAGAAAATAATAGTGATCATCTTCCATTTTCACAAATTTCCACTGTTTTTTACACCTAAAAATGACACAAATTTCATGCTTTCAAAAGTGTATAATGGCAATCATTAAAGTATAACGGTGAATAAATATTGTTACGTGTTTGCTATCTCCACAAACACCTATACTCGTGGATTTGTTGATTGAAAGTCCAGGTAACAGTTACTCACTACTTTATTAACTAATTAATAATTAAAATAGATTAATGACTGTCTGAACTATAATCACAATTAAACACTTTTAAGTCTGTATCTTATTTCTTCTTTATTTGTTCACTTTCAACTGAAGACAGCTCTAGTTCCATCTATTCAGTCTATACAGTCCAGTGGCGTAACAATATTATTTGTCTATTTGCAGAAATGGCATATCCCTTAATTTTTTTTATTTAGGATTTGAAATTCTAAGCTCACTAAATTTATTCAAAATTTCTTTCAACCATATAAAATAACAAAGTTTTTAATTTGTTTTATTTAGTGTCGGGAGCGCACACAATTTTTTCTCGTTATAACAAAGGCAGCCAATGAAACCGAAGATGGTACTGTCGAGTTGCCAGTTTAATTAGCATATACCTAGACAGATATCTCTTAAAAATTTTAACATTATACATTAAATAATCATGAGGCATATTGATTTAATATCACATGTCAGACTAACTTCTTGTATCCCGCTAACGGTTGATCGTCCATCAAAAAATAAGACTTTTCTTATAAAAACATTATGAAAAGTTGATAATGTGAGAAAAAAATAGTTTATTTCCTATAAAATTTTACTCCAAAGGTTTAGTACTGTTGAATGGGTCACCTAAAGCACGATCTTTCTTAATCCATATCGGCACACTGACATTGACACTCATCTTTAATGGGAGGAACTTAAGATTTAACTTCTAAATTCAATAGGCATGTCCACCAAAAAAAATTGATATGGGTTAATATTAGTTCAAATCTTACGTTAGAACCCTTATTACCAATATCTATAAGTTTATTTGCAAAAAGAAATAATCATAATTAATTATAACAGAATCCACAGATACTGCTTGCGCTATTTGTATCTAATAAATGCGTGCTGGTTGGGATGACATCACATGCCCGCAGCTCAGCAGTTCACGTGAGGTCCATTTTTTTTATTTGTGTGTATTTAGTATATATGTAACTAGGATAGAGTGCGGTACGTTGCATCATGTGTGAATTGTGGACGTTAATTAAATTGCTCCCTTTGATTATTTTGATTTGTGGAAAGTGCTTTGTGTTATTTGTTTTTTGTCATAATTTTATCAGTGAATTTAAAAAAATACCATAAAAATGTTCATTCTTTGTTTAATTATCCTCAACTCTTAATTTATCAAAATCTGTAATGATACATTCAATTTAAGTGAAATCCCTAAATGCCAAAAACAAAGCATCGGAATACTTAAGAAAGTAATAAATTAATGTCCCAAAGCTGTGTATGACATGTCGTTTATGTGTTATGCCAATCTACCTACAAGGCACACAGCTAACAAGTTATTCCAGGCGGACTACCAGTGGCTTTCAAAAGATCTGTCAATTTTAACATAAGATAGGTCAGTCTTTAATTTTTTTTTACCTTCTAACTTCCAGAATTCGTTTTAAAACTGGATTACACACCCGTCACTCACGGAAGTATAAGTTAAAATACACCCTGTATATAAGGATCTTTCAAACTTTTTATCTTGAACAGTACTGTTTTGACATACACCTTTCTTCTTTTTTTGTTTATATAAGAAATTTTTTTTTCTATTAATTTATAAAGGTTTAGTCATTGTTAGTCACCAATTAAATAAAAAAAACATGTCTGTAAATAAATTTTTCTTCTAATTCTATGTTGAACATTGACTGTAATAAAATCTCTGAATGCAGTGTTGGGCATATGAATGAGACAAAAATTTTGAGGAAGGGAGAAATAGATTAAAAAATTTGTTTGAATTCGTTTAATTATTGAATTGTATACATAGTATAATATAAATGCCATTTTATGTAATGTTCATCACTACTATTAAAGGGGATATTAGCAAAACGTGATGCAACATGCTATGGCATTTACTATCACATTATTTAAAATGTACTTATATTTAAATTTGCTATAGAAAAATGAACATTTTCAATATTTTGTGATTCCATGCCCATGCGATTAATATAAATATTATATTTAAATTCCTCATCTCAAAGTTCAACTATGAGACCTTAATACAGTTGGTATTTCATAAATAAAAGTAAAATGAGATTAATAAGAGAAATATTTTTTAAATATTACCTTTCAGCGGTTTCACAAATCCGGTCATGTAGAGATTTGGGAGCTAAGAGGCCTGCCATAGAAGGTGCCTTTTTATCATCTTCAGCATTCATGGTTGACTCACTTACATTACTTGAACTTTCCTCCATGTCTTGTTTATGTTTTTCTTCTAAATTAACAATGTGTAGTTTCGGCATTCGGAAATTATTAATCAAACCTTTTATCTGCAATGAATTATATTTAAGTTGCTTTGCCAGCAGAGTTATTTTACTATCATCCTGGTCGCTCTCGGTTTTGTAGGATATCAAATATTTTTTGAATGTTAGCCAGTACTGAATGACACCTTAAAGTATAGTTATTATAGTCACTGCTGCAACTACTAACACTGTTAGATGATTGATCCTGTTCACTAGACTTGTGTTCGGACACTAATTCTAAATCTGCATTATTAACTGGGTTTGATGTATTGCCTACTAAACTTAAATCATCAAGGTCTTTAGGGGCTAAAGCTAGTAAGGATATATCTTCTATATAACAACTTCTTTCTGTTTTCGGATTATTAAGAGCTGATAAAAGATTTTCATTATTTATTTCCATAAAATCATAGGAATCTGTTTTCTCTGGAATATGATTTGATCTTATCGCTTCTGTGGAATTATTTTCAAAATTACTTGAAAGGAATGCATTTTCTACAACAGACATTTTTTGAGTCCCATTCCACTGGTTAGTGGTAAAAGTTTTTTCATTTCTTTTAAAAGATTCATCACACTTATGTGAAGAATTTTCATTATCTTTGACCATATTATCTGAAGTGATATTATTCTTAGCACATAGAATATCATTAGTACTTTCTTGTGGCATGCTTTCTTTACCTAATAACATCTTAAGCGATTCTGGCTTTGAAAAGGTTGCATATATTAATTGTTGAGTATCTTCTGTACAAGAACTCATATTAGTTAAATTCATCTGGAAAGATGCTGCAGGTGTCGAAACAGGGACCAATTTCAAATTTACACTGTCATCCAAAGTTTGTAAATTTAAATTGGCAGAAAAGTCAGGAATTGGTGTTCTTAACTTTATCCTCATGGGTTCTGAATATAAAATATTACTATTTGAAATTTTTCCCGTTTTTTGTTCTTTGCTAATGTCCGAATGAATTTGATTTGTATCGATTTTGGCGTTAGTCTTATTTTCCACAATTGACGATGCATTACTAACCTCCGATCCTTTTTCATTTTTATCACAAAAGAATGTTATTTTATTGTTAATACTTTCATCTGAACATTCAAGGGTATCATGTACATTTTTATGAACAGGTAATAACATATTGGGAACCTTACTGTTTTTTTCAAACCAATTTATATCATCAATTTTTCTTTTTTTTATATCGTCATCATTCTCACCATTAGAATGCCTTTTATTATTAGAGGTATCCTTATTTGCAACTGATGTATCACTCATACTATCATTATATTCTTTAACGGCATTATTTTCTTCTATTTTTGGTAAAGGAACAGTTTTTTCAGAATTAACTATTATTTCCATTTGGTTATCAGAATCAATCAATGAGATATTTCTATTATTATTATGATTATTGAATGAATCTGTAGTGCTTTTATTGGTATACTGCTTTTCAACATGAACTTGATTAAATTGCATAGTTCTTACTAATTCTGAGTCATTTTTCATACTATCCATTTTAGTTAGTAAGTTAAGTTCTATATTATTTTTAGAAGTATTTGAATGGATGGTTTCCCTTTCATAATCCTTTTCTTCAAAAATTTCATTCTTCACTGGAAAATTTGTGAACTCCATATCAGCTTCAGTTTGACTGAAATTAATTGTTTTTTGTTTTATATCTGTATTCTCATAAACTATATCCTTATTAGATGGTAAAGTAGTTGTGATTTCGATATCGTCTTCAAACTGAGGAAAATGAATAGCTGCCTTCTGAGGATCTGTGATTTTTTCTTTAACAGCATTTTTATTTAGGAAAGCTGTTCTAAACTCCATATCTTCATGTACAGACTGAACTGGTTTTATTCCTGAAATTTCACTATTTTCTTTTCCTGAAAACGTAGCTGTAAACTCCATATCACCCTCTAATTGGTCAAAACAAATAGTTTTTCTTTTTGAATTTAAACCATCTTTTACCTTATTTTCTTTTATGTCTGCAATTGGCAAAGTGTCAGTCAATTCCATATTACCTTCTAATCGGTCAAAGTAAATGGTTCTTCTTTTTGAATTCAAGTCATATTTTTCCTTGTTTTCTTTTATATCTGCAATTGGTAAAGCAGCTGTAAACTCCATATCATTATCTAATTGATCAAAACAAATGTTTTCTCTTTTTGAATTTAAGCCATATTTTACCATATTTTCTTTTATGTCTGTAATTGGTAAAGTTTCTGTAAATTCCATATCACCTTCTATTTGGTCAAAATAAATCGTTCTTCGTTTTGAATCTGAGCCATATTTTCCCTTATTTTCTTTTATTTCTGCAATTGGTAAAGTGGTTGTAAACTCCATATCACCATCTCGTTGGTCAAAATAAAAAGTTTTTCTTTTCGAAACTAAACCACATATTCTCTTACTTTCTTCTATGGCGGCAATTGGTAACGTGTCTGTAAATTCTACACTAGCTGCAGACTGATTAAAATTAATTGTTTCTCCTTTAGGAATTGGGGTATCTGTAGTTCTTGCTTTAATAACATTATCGTTCAGTAAAGTAGCAAATTCCATATCTTCCGATGGAATACAATGCGAGTTTACATTCGAATATGCATTAATTTCTTCTACGGGTAAAACAGAAGTAAACTCCATATTACACTCTGATTGGTCAAAATGGATAGTTCTTCTTTTTGAATCTGAGTTGTTTGATTCCTTATTTATGTTTATATCTTTAATAGGCAAACATATTGTAGATTCCATCTCAGATGCAGGTTGATTAATATGACTTGTTTTCAGTTGCAAATGATTATTTTTACTCTCAGAGATATCAGTAATGTCCATATTACCCACAGTTTCATTAAAATGAATGGATTTTTGTTTGTAGTATATACTATTTTCAGTTATATTTCCCCTATTTGGAAAAATTGCTGTACATTTCATATCATTTGGTAAACAAGTTTCTTTTATAACATTTACAGGTGAAGTGGTTGTGAACTCCATATTACCTTTCGATTCGTTAAAATGAATGGTTTTTCTTTTTGAATTAAATTTATTTTGCTGCCCACTCTCTGGTATTATAACATTTGTAAATGGTAAAGTAGTTGTACATTCCATATCGGCTTCAGACTGATCCAATATGCAAGTGACTCCATTCTCTATATTATCTACCTGTCTTTTATTTTCTAGAAGCACTGGTAAAGTACAGGTTAATTTTATATCACCGTCAGGTCTGTTAGAATTAATAGTCTTTCTTTTAGTATAACTAGGAAACTTAGAATCAATCAAGTTTTCTTTTATATCCATTACCGATAAAGATCTAGTTAATTCCATATCACAATGGTTAAACATTGTAGCCTGTTCTTGGTTACTTTGCACCTGTGCTCGTTCTGAACAGTTTTTAATATGCACATCAACATTTTCTTTCGATATTTTATCGGATTGAATACCAATGTTTTTAACTGAATTGTTACCCTTTAATCGGGAACTCCTCAATTTACTTTCAACGGGCGTGACTAAAGAAATATCGTTAATAATTGGGTTGACATTCTCCTTGTTTATAGAAGTAGTTATTTCCATGGTATTTTGCATATATATTGTACTTTTTGCCAATGTTAAATCCATTGTATCATTAAAAGGAGTAATTAGAGATATATCATTCTTTGAATGAGTAATCAGTTCATTTTTAACCCCTATGGAATTAGTTATTTCCATTGCATTTTCTGTATAAATAGTTTTATCATTTCTTAATGTAAAATCAACTGTTTTATTACCACTGCACTTTTTCATTGCTGTTTTAGTATTACTATCTTTAACACAAAAAATTAAACTATCCTTTGTATTTGTGAAAATAGTATTTACACAGTTCTTATTAAAGTTAACAGTTTTGGCGGTAGTAACTGCTTCATCAGAATAGACAATTTGTGGAGGTGATAACTCATTAAAAGACATCTCTTCAGACTCATCAGAATAAATTGATGTTAAATTTAAAATATCAGTGGATTTAGTTTCTTGCGTTTGCTCACAGGAAGACTTTGTAGAGTCTGTGTGGTTAACTTCCTCTTCATATGTATTGTCCCATATCGTATTTTTTTCTGGATCTGCAGCGAAAGGCCTATGAAACATATTTAACTCTAAATCATCTACATCTGTATTATAAAGTAAACTAGGAAAAATACAGAACACTTTGTGCAACAAAACACTTTAGTAACAATTTTAAATTCTGATATTCACCTTATCACCTAAGTAAAAACTCAAAACTCCTAAATCCCCTAAGACTGAGTTAATGAAAATACTTCTAAAATGAGGTCAGGGGCACAGAAATATATTCAGGTTACAGAGAATTTCAAGATATAGAAGTTCAACTGTATATAAAAAAAAATGCATCATTGAAATGGTATGGAAAAATCAAAAATTTTAAATTTAAGGCCGATTCCACCAATTCAAACATATTGTTATGAAACATTATGTTACACAGGAATAAATATTTTTTTACTGTCTGTTTAACAATGAAGCGTTTACATGGAAAATGTTCCAATGATGCAGGAAATAGTAAGGAACAGAAAGTAAAACTATTGTCCTCATAATAAGATAAAAATGATAAAAAAGACGAATCAGAAATCCCACAAAATAATAAGTAACTATCAATGAGTATTATATCTCCATATTCCTTTTCTTAATAAAAACTTGTAGGTCAGGTGCTGCAGTGAACATAAAGTTTTTTAGAAAAACTACAATTGCTTTTTTTTACTTCACATAGTCTCAAATTATTATTTTTTAAATAATTCCTTTTAAGAAAATTAGAGAAATAATAAACTACTACGTGAGTATAAAATAAAAGAAAATTGGTCAACTTTTCTCAAACATCTGTAAGTTTATTGCATATAAAATGTTCAAATCGAACGCAACAGAAAAATGTTTTAACTTGCCAACTTTTAGAAAGAGGTAGAAATGAAAAGAACGTTAGTTTTAGTAGATTCATAACGAATGTTCTAGTTGCTCCAAACAACAGAAAAGTATGGGTGGGACCTCTCCAAAAGTGAAAAAGACATGATAGTTTTAGTATTAATGGAACCTAGTTCAGAGAAAATTAAAAGTTGCTTTGTGTAAAGTATATGATCGACAATTACCTATTTAACTCAGGAATTGTGAATTTAAAATATGACTAGCATTGATGGCATCTAGTGTTATAAAGAAGTGGGGCATAGTAGCGGAGTGGGTAATATAGCTATTTACTAGGTGCCGAATATCAATGGTTCAAATCCATCCCGGAGCAAGTTAGAAATTTTATTTGTAATTTGTTTCAGATTAAGATGGAGGAGGGAACTGTCGATGCCATAGAGTGGTTCAGACTCCAAAATAAACACCTTTTCTGCAGTAACAGTGTGTGTCAAATTGTAAATATAACACCTTTACGTAAAAACAGAAATGTATATCAAGCCATTCTTCAATTAGACAGAATGACATACAATAAAATTTTAAATTGTGGTAAGTTATTTATAGGCTATGATTATTGTTCAGTTTACGATGTAATTGATTTGGGACGCTGTTACAATTGCTGTGGCTTTCATCACATTGCCAATCAATGCTCTCTTGATAGGCCTGTATGTCCTAAATGCTCTGAAGCCCATTTAGTAAAAGATTACAATTCTGATTACCTTAAGTGTATGCTTTGCAGCAATTTAAAAACGGGTCAACGTGTTGATGTAAGCACTGATCATGACACTTGGGATCCGAACTGTCACGTTTATAAGGAGACACTTAAGAAATTCAGGACGAATATTATAGGAATCAGTACAGATTAGCCACTAAAGCCAAATAAATTTGACCACAATCAAATACATCTAACTTGTGAAATAAATACTGATATACTAACTTCATTGAATTGTTACTATCAAAATGTAAGAGGCATTCGCTCTAAATCCTCACATCTATTTAATTCTACTGCCTCTGTACATCAATACGACTTAATCGCACTTACGGAGACTTGACTAAATGATAGTTTTTATAACTCCAAATTTTTTGATATTAATAGGTATGATGTATTTAGATGCGATCGTAATTTTAATGCCACTAATTCTGCAAGGGGAGGTAGTGTATTACTTGCAATTTGTAAAAATTATAGGGCAATAAAAGTTAATATTAGTGTTGTTGATAATAAATCTTGTGATATTAGTTTTATTGATATTTTATTAATACAAATTACTCAATTTTCGCTCTCTATATGTGATTGTCGTATATATTCCCCCTCACACGAAAGCTGAGGATTATGAAAAACTAGTTGACATCCTAGTGTCTCTCTATACTATTTATGGTTCTGACCTGCTGGTAATAGGAGACTTTAATCTTCCTGAGTATGCGCATTATGAAAATGGTAATGTAACTACTACTTCCATCCGCGCTATTAACAATTTTTCAAATTTTTTTGGGTTAGACCAGTATAATCATATTTTAAATACAGACAGAAGACTTCTAGATCTTGTTTTTTGTAATGGGCATTGTTCTGTAAGTAAAGCTTCTGAAATTCTCCTTAAACAGGATAGGTATCACCCTGTATTACTAATTAAGGCTATAAATAAATAAATAAATAAAACACAAGTCTATATATAAAAGGTCAAAAAAATATTTTAAAAATATGTAGCAATTATGTGAATTAAATATTATTTCTTTGATTAGAATACCATATAATACTTACTTAACAAAATTGCTGCTAGCAAAACTAACCCTCCGGGCTACTCTAGCTAATGTATTATCTGGATTGGGTTCCGTGAAGTCGAGAGTTGAAAAGGGATTCCTTGGTTTTTGTGGTTTTAAAATCTTAAATTAAAGCAGTTTTTAGATGAAGAATGTTTAGCACTATCTACTTACTGATGACCTTCTTGTTTTCTTTTCAGTATCCATTTGAGATTTTTCGGCTTCCACCTCTGGAAATCTGCATAAATAAAAGATATCTTAAGTTGAAGAATAAAACAAAATCCATACAACATAACACAAAAATAGAAAATTGTAAGCATTTGTGTATTAAATTTAATATAAACAAACTACAATAAACACTTCAACAAAAATCAAACTGAAAATGAAAGCACTACATGGGTTATGTTATGAGCAAATAAATAACTAGACACCTATTTTGTTTAAAAACATACCTAGTTTTTTCATAAAGATCCATTCCACGAAACTTTAATTTTTCTGATATATAAAAGCAGTAAAATATTTTTTTTTGTCAATAAAAACAGTACACAATACTGATAACATAACGGACTCGTCTTTTGAAATTTAAACTTTTGACAAATGACAGCTCAAACTCATTAGTTTCTTCCTTCGATCTAAACCTGGAAGGTTTTTCTTATAACTTAGCCTGGCCAAGGTCATTTATCCTACAGAGACGTACTGGGTATGCATCATATCATAATACATGAATAAGTACAATAATAAAAACAAAAATATTTTATATATTATGATGTATGTTTTTGTACTATTTTGGGAATAAGAATACGATAAGAGCTTATTTCTGAAAATTTTTCCCCCCCAAAGGGTTTTTTTCCGAATAAAAAAAATTTTTCACTTTAAATGCTTTTTTAATGGAAATTCCCTCCCAACACTCTTTGGAACTTTTTGGTAACTAACAGAAAACCAAAAAACAACAAATTCATTCATTGGCAACATTCCTCCTTAAAAGTTAAGTTCTTGTTTTGGGGGAGAGGTTAAAGTTAAAAAGGGGTAGGATTAACGAGAAAGGGACCATATGTAAGGCACCCTATTAAAACTTCCTTCCACCATTTAAGGGCAAGGAATAATTTAGTAGATAATTTAGGGAGGAAAATTTGGAAAAACACCTCCTTCTTTTTTTGAGTATTCCTTCTCTTGTAAATAAATATTTAAAGAAAATCCATTTTTTAATTATTTATCTAATGAGATTACCTAAACCGGTGTAAGAGAAACAGAAACCCCTTGGATAGAATTTAAGATTTTCATTTTCGTAAATGTTTTTAATGTGTAAAAATTAATTTTGTACAAGAAAAAGAACACGTTAAGATGTGAGGAGTAAATACAGAGGGAAAAGTTTTTTTTTTTTTTCTGGGTTCTCCGGCGAAAAAAATGATTTTTGGGGGTAGAAAATTTTAGGAAAATTAAGTTCTTTCGCTTTAAATTCTTTTTTATCTATTTCCTTATATTTTGTAAGCTTAGTGCTGCACATTATTATTAAACTGTTAAATGACGTTCACACATGTACATTGTATATCTAAGTGATAACTAATAATAAATAAATAAATAAATAAAAATAAATGGAAATAAATTTTATTAATACTGGTACACTTTAAAAAAATATGTACAAAACTCACCTTCTTAAGCAGATTTATGAAGTAGCTGGGTTGTCGTTATCACAAACTAGAGCACTTCTATAATAACTGTGTAGCATCAGATATGTTTCTACAGTTGTCTCAGTAAGCGATGTTCGCTGTGGTGAAAAAATATGTTTGTATTTTGAAAAAGACCGTTCGACATCTACGGAAGTAATACAGGCATAAGTAAAACACTCTGTGAACTCACTTAACGCAGCTGTAGATGCACCATCACAAATTTGTCTTAATTTGGTAAAATCAGGATCATTCCGTAATACATTCGAATTTTTCAATAACGGGCTTATTTTTTGCGTCATTTATAGTCTGCAGCTGTGTATTTACGTCGTCTACTATTTGCACTAACGACAACGAAGTATTTTGCAATTTTTCTATTGCGTCGTGTAGTCCTCTATAAATTGTTATAAATAGTTTTTAAATCTGTTTCAAGGGAAGCATCTTGAAAGCTTGTCTGGCTTTCCTTAATAGCTGCAGCCTCGTTAGGGTTGAACTGTAGTATCACAGCTTTTATTTGTTGAAAATATTCAGCATAATAAAAAGCTGCCTTCAACCATGTTCCCCAACGTGTAAGAATCGGCTCTGGTGGTTCCGGAATACCAGGACACTTGCTATGAAATGCGCGGAGACGTTTAGGAGATTTAAGAAACACTTTTCTTGTACTTGCTATTAATGCGTCCACCTCTGGAAAACCTTTTCGAATAGTTTCTGCCACAAGATGTAAAGCATGCACTTTACACGTAACATGTATAAACGTACAACCTTGTTCTTGCAAAGAACGGCCTACTGAACGCATTGTCACGGCGCCATCAATCACAAACATCAACACGACTTTTTGACAGTTCAAATTTTTCTAACGTCTCCAGCACCACCCTGGTAACTGTTTCTCTAGTACACTGACTTAGTCTTTTGCTAGCTAGTAACAGTGGAACTGTCGGTTTAAGAGGGTCCAGTACTCGTACTATAACATTTAAAATAGATTTTTTTTTTACAATCTGTTGTGTCATCAACAGATAACCACAGCCGTGTATTTTTTTAATTCACATTCTCTTATTTACCATGTCTACGTATACAGTTGGTAGATAGTTACATAACGTTGTGCGACTTGGTAACTTCACCTGGGCATTGTATTTATTCCAGAACTCTCGAAATGGTTGTTTATCGAGTATGTGCAGCGGAACATCACAGGCAATCAGCATTATAGTAAATCAAACATAAACTGTGTTGTCGAAGGCACGCCATTTTTTTTATTTTTATGGTGTACACTATTTACATGAAGTCCACAATCACACTTATCCCAGCACATCAAATCTTTCTCGCACACTTTACAAATTATTTTAGCACCATCATAGAATATTCACCTATGAAATTATTCATTTATTCAGTTTGTCAGCAAATGGCCGTTTTCTACCGCTGCGTACGTCTGCCATGCTTTATTATTAAATTAATATCAACAATACAGTACAACAAATAAAATAAAAACACAAAAACAATATGCAGTACACCCAAGTGACTTAACGGGTACACAACTCGAAAGCTAATAATAGACTGGACTAGAGAGAGTTTCGCGGTCAAGGTGAATGCCGGCGACAGTAAGTACATCTGTACTCTACGACCATGATACATAGAAACGATTTGCAGCTTTACTAATTACTATGGAATATTGATTAAGGTCACATATCTTTTCTTATGGAGACTAGTTGGTGATTATTTTTATCACGATTAGTGTCTTATTTTAAAAGGCGTTCTTCATTCAATATACTGGCAGTTAATATTGGTTAACTATTATTATTATTAAAGCGTTTTTTTCAATAAAATTTACGTTTTATTTTTACCTTCAAAGTTTTTGCTACACCCTTGTAACTAAAGATTTAAAAGCATTTAAAGGTTCACTAAAAATTTTAAAAGTTTTTTAGTGAGCAGCTATCAATTTTTTTTATTGGCATTTTTGTTAAAATAAAAAAATATGTACATTCGGTAAATAATAGATATTCTGTTCCCACATTATCTTTCTAGGTCGTTTTTGTTGACCTTTTTTTTTATAAAAAACATATTCAATGAAATTCTAGCCGCAATCAGCAGATACTCCATTATTTAAATTGTCTGCTTAGTGCTCGAAAAATAAAGCACTCTTTTTGAGTGCTTAGTGCTCGTTAGAACATTTTAACAGTGCTCGCCCAGCTCTGGTTTCTATTCATATTCATACCTATTAATTTTATAAAGGAAAATTGTAAGTTTGTTTATATTATATTGATGAATTTCAGTGAATACAGGATTGACTAGATAAAATAAAAATTTGTTAACTGTTAAAATATTAATTTAATAGACTCTTTTTTATTCAATGAAAGTCTAATATGCAAAAGTATTGTAAACTATGTCATTTGTGACAAATATAATATAGAAAAGAATGAAGGTAGAAATAAAAGTTCCATTATTGAAAAGTATTTATTACCTTTTATTCAATATCTTAAAATATAGCTCGTCACATTGCTTATTATATAAGGTCGTAAAAGTCAAATGAACATTCAGATTATATTACTCCAAAAATTGGTAAGCATGAAGCACACAAATATTATTCTTCCTCCAAGTGGTACCAAATTATATCCTAACTTGCCACTTAAAATCTTAAAAGTTTTACCTAATCCTATAACACGCTCGACATTGATCCGTTCGGATAATACTTTTTTTGATTTCCTTAGCTGATGTGCTTCAAACTGATCACTACCTTTCTTCCGGAATTGAGGCATGTTAATTGTAATATCCATATGAGAAACTAGATCCTCTATATTAAAACTACGATCACCAAGAATAATGTCACCTTTTTGGAATAGATTAATAATACCACATTTTTCGAATAACTCTCTATCACTAATAGATCCACCATATGCATTGGAGACAAAAGTCACACACCCAGAGTTAGAAATGCCTACCAATACTTTTAGTGTATTTGCTGATTTGTAAGTTGAATAAGTAACTTGTTGAGAAACTGGATTTTGAGGTTTCTCAATTTTAATTTCTGTACAATTGATAATAACAGTGCAGGAATTAGTTTTCCTTTGAAACGGTACACTTTCATCAATCGTTTCCTTTGGTACCCATAAATTGAGATCCTTGAACTTGCAGTAAAGGTAATTAATCCAAGTTATGAAGTACTTACTCACAGAAGTTTTGCTGATTTGAAAATGAAGAGATAACTCTGTATTACACATATTTCTCCGCAATTTGATCAGTGTTAAATAAAATTCATTACAAGGTGTCAATGCACGTTTTCCTCGAGATGGCTGCATTGATGGATAATATTTTAAATTGTTCACTTCATCTCCAAAAAGGTTAAAAACAAACATGAAATGGCTGTAACTGTCAAAACCTGTGTAGAATTGCACTATATCAGGTTTATCTTTAAGATTTTCAATATGAAACATATTTATTTCACATTTTTCTTTTCCCTCATGTTGTGTCATATCTGCACTGTTAGATAATCTCTTTACATCACATTTACATAGAGAGCATTGAACTGTTACATCTTTATTTAAGCTTTCAACATCCATTTCCTCAAATGTTTCTTTAAAAGTCTGGAATTTAAAATGTTTTATGTAATTATGCAATCACAATGCAATAGTCTAACAAGCACAAACAACACACACATAGTAATAATAGACTTTGTGTTGCAGTGGCATTTATATTTTAGAAGGGGGATCTACAGGGTCTTCTGTAGTTGGCAAAGGCTATATTGTAATAAATGTAGACACTATTAAGAATAACAATACCTAAGTATTCATGTACTTACAAAATGTTTTTCAGGTTTATTTTTGTCTATATTCGAATAAAGTGTTGCTGTTTGGTTTTCTGTACGCCTTTTTTGGCGTTGAAGAGCTCTCTCCGTACGTTTATTTTTCATTTCAATCCTATCTTCGCTTTCACGATTCCAGGGAAATCGACTAGGCACTGCTTCTTTTTTTAGCGAAGGTCTAGCTGAAAAACATTTAACACAATGATGGCAAAAGGGAGAAGTAGTAATTTACTTGCTCAATAGGGAAATTATTGTACCTATCAGAGGTGTCTTATGTCATAGGTTAGGTTATATCAAGCATGAGCATGATGAAAACAACGAATGTGCATGATTATTACTTACGATTTTCTGTAACGGGATCCTTTGGAAACGCATAATCGTCAGGATTAAAATGTTTCTTACAAACACGCGAATATTTCGAAGGAGTAAAGTTATCCCTGCGAATCGCTACCAACCACTGTTTTAGGCGAGTCTTGTCTCTGGGAAACATATGTCCGCCTTTTCTTTCCTTACAAAATGGAACTGCACAACATTGAGGCATTATTAACAAGTTTTTTTATTTACTGGTGTACGAAATAATTATAATAAAATCCTATAAACTTGTTCCGC
Source organism: Rhamnusium bicolor (assembly GCA_029963845.1). NCBI lineage: Eukaryota > Metazoa > Arthropoda > Insecta > Coleoptera > Cerambycidae > Rhamnusium > Rhamnusium bicolor. The sequence continues at coordinate 144,694 of JANEYF010001934.1, read as the reverse complement.
GTATAACAATAACTTTTGACATGACAAGTGACAACAATGACAACATTCGCCAGTGGCGCTAATTTGTGAGCCTGAAAACGTTAGCCCTCATTTCGTTAAACGCAAAACTGTGCTGATTGATTAGACACAGCGTAAAATTTGTCGATGTCTACTTTGAGCCTGAATTTCCAGTTAACGCATAGTCAACCGTCTAGTTTAGCGAATTGCTGCCGGTCAATCTCCCAACTGCGGCCAACGGAAATGTTTGCTGAACGCACCCAATATTTGCGATTTGCAAGCTTCGATCAGTGTTTATGATCGAAGTTTGCAAGCATCACAACCAATTCAAACCTGAAGTGCATTTCAGGGGCGTGCAGATTTAAAATTTTATTGTAAACAAATGCATTCAACCAAATATGCTTAAAATTCAATTTTCAATCGACCAGCAGAATGTGTTCGTAACGAATTGGCTGTAAATGTACCTTTAATGGTCGAATGTGACCGAGGTCCTTACGGACCGTGACTACCTTGTATCACAGAACCACAGACCTCGGATTTTTATAAGTCTATGCACAGAACACAGATCACAGTATGTGATCTGTGGCACAGAACTAAATAAGGAGAATGCGTACTAGCATAATTTATTTGTGAAAATTGAAGCTGTCATTTGCAGAGCTGTCCGAGGTCACCTGGCCGCCAGAGTAGGGATGCCGATTTTTCATAAAAGTATCGATTTCATAAATCGATCTAGATCGATAATCAAAAAATCGATTGTGAAAAAATCATCTCCCAAAAGATCGATTTTTTTTAGAATCGATCTTAAAATCGGGAATTCCGTTTGCGTATTATTAGGGAATTATCGTAAATAGAGGATTAATTTCGTTGAGCGTTATTTTTGACATCTAAGCGTAATATCAAAAATAACGTTTAATGCTTTCGTTTCGATTTTTCGATAATTCCCTCTAATCTCTAAAATGCGAATGTTATTTATTCATTTATTTATTTTAGTTAATGGATGTTGCTTGTGTAAAATATACTGTATTAAATATAAACTCGACTAAATTGCCTCTTTATTACAGTCCAAATCAACAGATGTAGTCTGTGAGTATGAGTAAGCACAAAGATGACGTCGCGTTCCCCCCTGCCGTTTTCCCCCCAGAAATTACGGGATAACCTACTCAATACTTTAATAACCTTGACTCGAGCCGTATTTCTTTGACAGGGTATTTCAGATCAAATCAGTTGATTCTCGCTTCTGATTGGTTCTGTCAGTTTGCACCAACTGTCTAAACCAATCAGAAATGAAGATAACTGAAATGATCCACGAGATTTTGTCAAAAGAATACGGCTTTAATAACATAACAGAAGAAGAAAACAGAACGGGTCGCGTTATATTTCTGTCGCATCCCCCGATCGCATATAAGCATTCCTTACAGTCATACGGAAATAGCAGTATTTCTAGCAATTTCATTGGCCGTTTTAAGATAGCCGCAGGGCATCCGCAGTTACATGACGTATCAAAGTGTATTAAATCGTTTTAGAATCGTTTGTCAGTAAGGAACTCGTTAGACGATAGAGAAGATACTCGCCTAGCACGCGGTAGATCCAGGGTTCGAATCACAAACTTATTATTTTTTTTTTAAATAAGTATTTTTTAGTTCGTTAGTAAGATTTTCCTTGCCCTTTATTATAGTTTCTTTATTTTCCTTGCCCTTTATTATAGTTTGTTTATTTTCACGGTGCCGAATTCCCCTTTAAAAATGATATCTGATGAGCACGCCATGCCATGGCCTTGAAACGGCCAATGAAATTGCTAGAAATACTGCCATTTCCGTATGACTGTAAGGAATGCTTATATGCCCCCTATCGTAGAGTAGTTTGACTTGTGTTACTATTGTTCTTTTCTCGGACTCTCGAAGATCTAGCTTTATTTTTTATAATCTGTTATTTTTAATCGATTCTTAGAAATACTAGGTTTCAGGATCGATTCGGTAAAAATCGAAACTTTCGAGAATCGATTAAAAAAAATCGATTCTTTTTTTTAAAAAAGATCGATCTTCAACAAAATCGATTAAAAATCGGCATCCTACGCCAGAGCCGTCATATGACTCATATGTTTACATCATATCATAATACTTGAATAAGTATATTAAATGGAAATAAATTTTAACAATAATGTTACATTTTATAAAAATGTGTATAAAACTCACCCTTTTAAACAGATTTATGAAGTAGTTTGGTTGTCGTCATAACAAAGTGGGGAAGATCTATAGTATAATAGCATCAGGTATGTTTCTACAGCTGTCTCTGTCAGCGATGTTCGCTTTGGTGAAAAAATATGTTTGTATTTTGAAAATGACCGTTTGACATCTACGGATGTAATACAGGCATAAGTAAAACAATCTGTGAACTCACTTAACGAAGTTGTAGATGTACCATCACAAATTTGTCTTAATTTGCTAAAATCAGGATCTTTCTGTAATACACTCTCGAATTTTTCACTAACGCGATTATTTTTTGCGTCATTTATAGCCTGTAGCTGTGTTTTTACGTCGTCCACTATTTGCAGCGATTCCACTAACGACAACGAACTATTTTGCAATTTTTCTATTGCGTCGTGTAGTCCCCTATAATTGTTATTAATACTTTTTAAATCTGTTTCAAGGGAAACGCCTTGAAAGCTTGTCTGGCTTTCCCCTAATAGCTGCAGCCTCGTTAGGGTTGAACTGTAGTATCACAGCTTTTATTTGTTGAAAATATTCAGCATAATAAAAAGCCGTGGAAATGTTGGTTTAAGAGGGTCCAGTACACGAACTATATTTAAAATAGATTTTTTTTTACAATCTGTCGTCTCGTCAATACATAACCAGAGCCGTGTATTTTTTAATCCACATTTAATCCTATTTACAATGTCTTCACGAACAGCTGGAATATATCTACATAACGATGTACGACTTGGTAAGTTCACCTGGGGATTGTATTTATTCCAAAACTCCCGAAATGTTTGTTTATCCAGTATGTGTAGCGGAATATTACAGGCTATTAACATTAACAATAAATCACACATAAACTGAGTTGTCAAAGGCATGCCATTTTTTTATTTTGATGTTGCACGGTATTGATATGACGACGACAATCTGTTTTGTGCCAGCACATTAAGTCTTGATTGCAAACTTTCCAAATTATTTTGCATAAATTTATTCACTGTGTCCGCGTACGGTCGTTTTTTACCCTTTGGCGCGTTTGACATTATGTATAATTTATAGGTACAACCTCACGCATTAACCTTTCAAATAAAACTGCAGCGTAAATCACTTCTAAATCGGCACGTGTGACGACAGCGCAAGACCGTGGCTGTACTCCAGGCACATCGGACAGTTCTAGTCATTTGTATGGACTTTTAGAGCGCGAAATTCAAAATTATTGCGGTAATGATCACTTAAAGTAGTTTTGAGACGTATGATTTAAATCTTTATTTAATTGCTCATAAAAGTGAATCGTAAACGCAATTTAATCAATTATAAAATGAGAATAGCATCTTATGATTTATTTTGCATGTAAATAATTTATAATGCATTTTTATTAAGAATATTTTCATTTAAAATTTCTGGGGAATACTAGGGATATTTTTCTCTGAAATCTAGGTATATTCTTGTATTCAACTACATCCACCCATCTATACCACCAGTGTTTATAAAGTATAAGCATTGTCTATACACACAATTTTTTTCAACTATTTTCGCAAATTTCAATCGCAATTATTTTTCTACAAAACTTCTTCATTTAATTTTAATAGTTAAAGAAACGTTTGGATCCCATGCTTCAATTCTAAGATGACATAACCTAAATTTCACCAGCCGCCACTACATGCTTACTTGCCCGACAGTATAGGCCACAGAACAGAAAAAGGTATAGGCTATGGTATGGAGTGTAGAGAAGGAGAAACGTCTCCGTGTTAAAAAATGTGTTCGGATTTTCGATGGAAGAATAGGTGGCGCTGATTTAGAGGAGGTATTCTACGTGATTTTGTTTTTACTTTTTTTATTATTTTTTTTACGCTGTATAATTCTTTTCAACACCTACATAATATTATGTTTTCGTTAGTTTATAGAATCTGAAGCTAGTTTCAGAGATATAGTAAGTGTTTAACTTCAGACTCAATCCCATAATACGATCAGCGCCACATCTCATACCTTACAGAATTCAGACCACATTTTGAACGTACCGTCCATAAGAGACGTTCCTCCTTCTCTACACTCCATAGCCTATGGAGTGTAGAGAAGGAGGAACGTCTCTTATGGACGGTACGTTCAAAATGTGGTCTGAATTCTGTAAGGTATGAGATGTGGCGCTGATCGTATTATGGGATTGAGTCTGAAGTTAAACACTTACTATATCTCTGAAACTAGCTTCAGATTCTATAAACTAACGAAAACATAATATTATGTAGGTGTTGAAAAGAATTATACAGCGTAAAAAAAATAATAAAAATAGTAAAAACAAAATCACGTAGAATACCTCCTCTAAATCAGCGCCACCTATTCTTCCATCGAAAATCCGATCACATTTTTTAACACGGAGACGTTTCTCCTTCTCTACACTCCATAGTATAGGCATAGTTAAAAATGGCCAAAAATGTGAAGCAATTGCCAAAGAAAGCTCAAAAAGTATTATGTTAGATACATTCGTAATAAAACCAGCATGTAGGCAAAACATCTGTGATTAAGATATATTTAGGCAAGCTCAGTTTAGATGATGGGCGTGAAAAAATAAAATGCCAAAAATCTTAATTTGCATAATTTCCTTCAACATAAACCTCATTTATACAAGTACTACACACCATTTTAATGAGAAAATTATAATACATCCAATGGCACTTTTATTTCAGTTAAAAATGACCGGTTTCGTAACTCATCGTGACCGGTCAGTTACGGAAACATCGTAACCGGTCAACTACCCATCACTAAAAAAATTTTAACAGGGGATTAACCCATGAGTAAATGGTTTCTTACACATACGTTGTGCACGGCATTATCATTAAAATAAAATATCAATAAAATATACAATACTTTATTAATTATAAGTAATGGAAGCAATATACGTAATACTTAATTTATCATGCAATTCTTATAGCTAGTATGGATATACTTAACATACATTCGATTTTAAACTTTATATTACTAAAGAAAACAAATAACTAAAGAGATTATCGCTTTTAAAGCAGACAAACCTTATCACAATATGTATAGTAAAAAAGGCATATAACAGCAAATATTAAAATAAATTGTCACATATACCATTCACTCTGATTTACTAAAGTTGCAAACAACACACAGAAACTACATCTCCCAATGTAAAATTATTTTTGCATTATTGTGATAATCTGATATTTATAATACAGATAGATAAATATATTTCTCAACGATTTAATTTAATGAATACATTTTAAATCACAAAAACAACAGTATGAAATTTTACATAAAAACAAAGTAAAATTAAAGACATGATAGATGATTAAAATATTCTTTAACAGTAACATAAAAGAATAAAACAGGAAACACAAAACAAGAGATTTCCATATTAAAGATAAGCAATGAGGTACTTTTTTATATCTCTGGAAATCTCCAATAGGAATGTACATGCTGCTATTCTCTACATATATCCTCTAGTCAGGCAATAGCTTTAGCCTCTGGCAGAAAAGTTTCCCAGAATTTAACGAGCTAGGAAAAAAAATATATAATTGTAAGTTTAATTTATCTTATTTATTTTTAGCAAATTGTTACTAAAATTAGTTTAAATGACCATTAACTAGTTTTGTCGAGAACATATTTAAGATACTTACTTGTGCTTGATGTTCCAAATGATTTTCCAAATATTTGATAAACATAATTTTAAAATCATGTATTCTGCATTTTTCAAATCTATCCATCTCCTTCTTTATCATCTGAGATATTTTATCAAAATTTTCTTGCCCTCTCTCAACTTTTGACTCCCACTAAAAAAAAAAATAAAAAATAATTCACTAAATTCAATGTTGTTTTTTTTTTACCTCAACAACCTCTGCATTTGCTTGATCTAATTTATCAATCCTATTAGTTAATTCTAATTTTGCTTTTGCTTCTCGCTTTTTGGCAAGCATTTGTTGAGAATGTTGCCAATGCTGGAAAAGTTTAGTTCTTTCATGGAAAGCATCTCGGACCGCTCCCAGAAGTCCTAGATAGTCTTTTAATAACTCACAGAGTATGAAAAGTCAGTATTTGCCTGCTCTAAATGTAGAGCTTCTACCTGTCAACAACAATAATTATTATCATTACTAATTTATAATCAAATTTAGATTTTCCTTTTAAACAGACTGACATTGAAATTTCCACACTCAGTATTTATTATAATTTAAGTAAAAATATGGTAAACAATAGGTTTAAGAATGGGGGACCGACATTATATGAAATATATTTTTTTTATCGAGTAATAATTTTGGATAGTGATTTCTTCAGACGATGTAAATATTGACTTTTTACTTCTCATACAAAAGAAGAAAAATTTTGTACATTAAATTATCAATGTTTCGATTTATTTTTTATATTTCTTGCGGGCATATAATGTAAATTTGGCTTATTAGTCTTATTACCTAACAATGAAGAATTTACATAATTCTTGAAATCAATTGGAGAGATTTAACTAATATTTTGCCACATTGTTAGTATAATAATTTTTTTGACAATTACACGGGGTGAATTTTTTACTTTATCTCTAAATATTTATTGATTTAAAATAAATATATGTAATGTTGTCTTCAAATTTATAAGGACAGCGCAAGGCGAATCAACACAAATTAGCAGATCAGTCTGGGGACAAATCTTTTTGTCTGTAATTTATGATTATGATTAGGTGCCTTTTATGCTTCTTAATGACAAATCACAAATGAAATATTTGTTATAAAATACCTTTTCTTCCGTATCAGCCAACTGTGACAAGGCCCTGGAAAGAGAATTATGATCCTCACATGTACTCAGCATAGCTGCAGATCTTGATACTCCATTTGTTAAATTAGCTAATTCTCTTCTATAAGTAACCATCGCTTCCACGCTGGTATGAAGTTTTCTAAGTTGTGTTTCTAAGCCCTCAACATGAGCCAATTTTTCTTCAAACCACTAAAATAATTTGAATGAATACATTAAATGTTTTCAAATGAACAATTTGGTTTCAGAAAAAGTTAAAGTACATCATACGCTAAAACTGATTGGATTAATTACACAGGCGAGAGATTTGAAAACGAAACAGCAACTCTTCTTATATTTATGTAAAGTTTTTCTTTCTGCTTAAAAAGATACTTTACTAGCTTTTTATGGTTTTAGGGGTATATCGTTGAAATTAGTGTCATCATACCTATTCAGTAGATAACAATGTAATAGCTGCAAAAATTGACTGAACAACTTATTACCCATCAAAAAAGGCCTTCCATAGGTAGGATTCTCCCATCAAAAAAGGCCTTAGCAAGGTAGGATTCTAAGCCCTTTGTTATATATTATGTTAACAATCTGCCAATAGCTTTTCATTTTTAGCATTTTATTCATACATGATGCAACTTTTGCAGAATAAAGATATAGATACTATTTAAAAAAAGAGAGGCCATAGCCGAAATTATTGACAAATCATCTAATTAGTTCAATACCTACAAGTTATGCTTTAACAAAAATAAAACAAATTTATTCTGTTCTCTACAAAATCTGCCATCACAGGATCTGTTAAATTCTTGGGTGTGACTTTGGATTAACTTGATATGACACACATTACAAAATTCTTTGCACAGTGGCGGAACTTTGATTTGTGGCATCCACTATCTAATAGTGGTTTATTTATATATTCCTTTATTCTCAACAGGTACAACCCAATTACAGAGAAAGCTTATAAAACACAATATACTACATCTACAAATTAAAAACTATGAGACAAAGATGCACATATTAATAGAATAGTTTACAATATGCTTCTTAAATATATTTTGCCTATCAGTAATTATATCACAATTATTTGTAAATTATTACATAGCAAACACATTCTTATAATGGGTGATTTAATATAGCTATTTGTTTGTGGGCAGTTACAAGTAAAAAGATTGAAGAATCATGTCATATTAGGTATTTTAAAATCAATTTGTTCCAGCAGAGAAATATCAATTTTATTATGCAGAACTTTATTAGAGTAACACTGATCTTTTTTCTTGCTTCTAGAGTAAGATATTTATAATCTCTACACAAATGCAAATAGGGGATATTAATGGGGTATTCACCATGATATTTAAAGTGCAACCATTTTAAAAATTTATGTTGGAATTTTTCAATAGTAGATATATATTTATTGTAGTACCGATCATAAATCATGGTGCTTCTTATAAGGAAACCTAAAATTTTTAATGCACTATTAATTAATTTATTTATATGTATGCTAAAACTTAGGGCCACCTCATGTCGAAAGTAAAATCAGCATATACCTACAGAGTGTTCAATGGTGTCACGACAAACTTCGAGGAGTGATTCATCTCGTCAAAAAAAACAAAACAAGCCGTTACAGACTCGATTAAAAGTATTGATAAGTTCTCTGATCTTTCTCGAGTCTTGCTGTTTCTTAAATCATTTTTTATAACTTTTAATTCAGAAAAACTACTTTCAGCGGTAGCAACAGTAACGTTAACATTAAAGAAAGTGGCATTTCGTTTGACTACTGTTTACGTTAAACAGGTTAGACTCGGTCCAGCCGGGCCCCTAATATGCTCAGGTCCCCCCCATAATGCAGGATCCAGCGGAGATAAAACTCCGCCATTGTCTTTGCAATAAAACAGACAAAAAATAAAACTACAAGCGAATTTTTATATCTCGAAACTCTCTGTAACCCAAATATGTTTCTGTCAATGACTTCAGAATGAAGTCATTGGTTTCTGTGCCCTTGATACATACTTCATTTTAGAGGTATTTTCTTTAACTCAAAATTTTCTCCAACTCGAACAGTCTCGGGAGATTTAGGAGGTTCGAGTTTGAGAAGTTAGACTGTAATTTAAATTCAGCAATCACGAGTGGATTATTCCATAGTATAATGGCATATGGCTTGATTAACTGAGACATGTCTAAAAACATTCAACAATTTTTGCTATTCAAAAGATTTATTAGGGCATTAGTTGGACAGTTGTAAACTATGATTTACTGAATTTAAAATGACTTCAATAATTTACTGAACTTTAGTTTATATAAGACCACTTGAATAATTATATAATAAATTATTATAACCATGAATATAATACTTGCTCGAGAAATGATATTCGGACACCACAATGGCAATTGTATTATACAAAGTGGAATAATTTTGCAATTGCTCTATTGGAACACCTTTAGAAACGGAAAAGAAAACTTCCATTACTATTTTAAAAATTAAATGAAGTCATATTTTAACCTATGCTTATTATAAGACAGCTGACTTTACAATTAACGATTTGTGATTAAAGATTTTTTTAAAGTTATCAAACATGTATTTATTGTTACAATATGAATATCTATTTATAAAGCATTATAATATACATTTTTCCTTTTTTTCTGTGTTATATGTATATAGTATTTATTTTTTGTATACTGCACATAACTGGTCATTTCACCACGGGGAATTTATGACTATAAATCTAAATATATTCAAATTTACTTACTGGATCTGTCTCATCCATTTTGTAGGTAATTTTATTAACAGTTTCTCCAACTTTGTTAAATAATCTCATAACACCTGCACTACTTAGCGCCGAAGTGCTTGTGGCTTTAGGTAATTCTATATCTACAATTAAAAAAATGCATAATAAATTTACACAGTTTATAACATCAAAAATGTCACCTACCAGACTCAAGGAACTCCCTAAAATCAGGATCTAACACTAGGACTGGATGTTGGGCAGTACGTTTTAGATATCTTTCTAAAGATGCTCGTCGCCTTTCTACAAAATCATTTCCATTTGTTGTATTTCCCTCTGGTTGGCTGGAGATTTTAATTTTAGTCATCCCTTTAAATAAAAAGATTTTGAAATATTCTAACAAAAATTAATCAAAATGTTGTGACAGTTAACATGAAGAAAATTGCTAAAACACTACTTCCGTAAAGTATGAATTTTAGTGAAAATTAACTTGTTTTTTTATCATACGAACTTCAAACTTATTTTATTTAAGATAGGCCTGCCATTAAGAACTGGAGATGTGAATTTTTTAAATTATTGCAGTAAGTGTGATCACTAAAGTAAATATTCTTTGATTTTTGTCATACGGATATTTTTGTTTACAGAAAGAGAATCTGGGAAGTGGGCAGGTTTTTGTCATTCACGAAATTCAATAACATTTTGAATATAAGGCATACTGCGCAAGTTTTTCATTTCAATTATATGTTGGGATCCTACATGTACATAATATAAAGATGGAGCCACAAGGTCTACAAGCCATAAGGACTACCAGCATTGGTGAGGTTTTGGTTGGGCCACTTATATGGGAGCAAGGAGCGAGGCAAAGGAAAAGTGGTTTATTTAAGTTTTACTAAAATGCATTGCTTTATCGAGATGAAATTTAACTGTAAAATCAATTGTGTACTTGTAGTAATGTAATCAACATCTGTCAGTTGAATAAATACGATTTTTAAACTTTAGTTTTTATACAGGGTACTCAAAAATTAAAAAACGTGAAATTCATAAATTTTATAAAAAAAATTTAAAAAGTGATTCAATTGTACCAAATAAATCTAATTTCATTAAATTTTTTATTTTAAACTTTTAAATTTAATTAAATTATTATAAAAATTCTATAATAATTTTTAATTAATTAAAAAATTTTTTTTTTAAAATTTTAATTTTTTAAAAATTTTATTAATTTTTTATTAATTATTAGTTACATAAGAATACTCTTTTAATTTTTTATTTAATTTATATAAATTTTTTAAATAAAAAATAACAAATAATATAGCTAGTTTTAATAATTTTATATAATAACTTTTTAATAAAACACATTTTACTTTGTTGACTCCAAAAAAAAAAAAAAAAAATAGTTTCAACTTTTTCACACCATATTATCGTTTTTCCATTAACAAACACCGAATGGGGTGTGATGCAAGGCCATAGTTCCTGACTGGTAATCCCGTTTTTACAGGAAGCCCTTACTAAAAGCAAAAAATAATTTATTGCTGTATATTATTTGTTTTTACTAAACCCACGCCAGCTCGACTGGACTAACAGCGGTGACGTCACACTCGCAGGCCACCGGTATTGGCGACTATGATTTTACTCTTTTTTTTTTTCAGTGTACAGATAATAAATACATTTATTTATGTATTTTAAAATCCACATATATTGTAAAATTACAGATAACAGTAGTTGTATAATTTCAACATTTTTAAAATATATTATTTATTAATAAAAGTCTAAGAGGTCTTTGATCTCATTTTAAATAACTGAATAATCAACATTCAAGGACACATACAAGTTCTATATGGTGGGGTTAAATCTTTGAGATTGGTTAAATGTTAAAGTCTAAACAGATACACAGGGTGATTCAGATCTTATCCGAAAAACTTTCAGGAGATATGCAACCTTAAAATTGGAGTTGATACCACCAAAAAAAATTATAATAAAATCCTAATAGAACAGGCAAAAAAAATTAATAAAGTAATGGAATTATTGAACTCTAATTAACTCCAAAAATGTAAAAAAATCAACTTCAGACATCTGACGTGATACAGACTGTTCACGTGGACTACGTATTTCTTCAATAATGACGTATTTCTTCAATATGTTAGTTTTAATGAAGTCAACTAGATTACCAGTGGTACTCAAGTAAATACTTTTATGTATTTTTTAACTGAATTTTGTGAAATGAAGTGAAAAATAGTTCAATCAAAAAAGTGTGAGATAAATCATGATTTCCTCAAAATACAAACTATTTTTATTCGAAATCATTTAAATATGACCTCATTCCCACTAACTTTAAATGTGTTTCATTAAATTCGATAAATATAAAAAACGTATACTTTTCTTTTAATATCTGATCAAAAATCTGTACCTATAGTACCTTAAAGTGTAATCTTTTGACTTTTCGTAGTAAACAAAAAAAGTTAATTTGTCACTTGGCCACACAAACTAAAAAATATAATGTAAATAATACTTTTACTATTGTATACTGCAGTAAATAATACAAGTAAATGTTAATATTTGAATCAAAGAGGAGTTGTTATTAATCCCCAAAAATGTAAAAAGCATACATTTTGGCTCAGAGCCAGTCTCCAACAAAAGAGTACAAGACCTTCAACACTGAAAAAAGAATTCATGTGCTTTTTAAAGAACATGCTTGGTAATCCTATTAATGATTGTTTACATTTTATGGAAACATGAACTGGAATATTTTTATAAGCATAAACATACTTATGCATAAATATTTATCATATAAATATGTCATCCATCATGTTAAACTATTTTTTAGACTTTTTATTCTTTGCAGATATGAGGCAGAAAATTCCAAAGATAAATAAAAATTAAGAGAATGTCACAAATAACATATAGACAATACTTTTATTATATTATCGTTATAAAATATCTTTATATGGACATATAATCATATAATTTATCTTGGCTTCTTGGATGTTTAATATATCGTCACTAAAATGTATTTAAAAAAGATCTGAAATTGTTTTCACATTTTTTTTTTAATTAATTTTTATTTCAAACAAATAATGGTAAATTAAATAACAATCAACTTTCATCTCTAGAGCATTAGAACAAGCTTTGTCGGAATACCTCATACCAGATATTGTCTACTAAACAATTTAAAAATAGATATGTTGCTAAAGACAATTATGGACTTATACATAATATACAAAACATGTCGTTTATTTATTTGACTGAGAAAAATAAATACACAGATAAAGATACAAAAGAGATATCAATTGTTTTGTTAAACATTTTTTATTTCTTTATAAATAAGATAACAGCTATCAAAATGGCTTTTTACTCATAGTATTGGTCATGGTAATATTTGATTTACCGAAATATGTCATAATCATATCTATATCTATAGTTATACAAAAATGATTAATTGCAAATTCCTCAACTATTAGTGTTAATAAAATTCCCAGTAAACAAGTTTTACTACTACTATAAATATTTTCTAGTCCTTAAAAATATCAACTTTTAAAACCAAATTAAAATTTGATACCTATCTACATATTGCGAAGTAATAATAGTTATTAACTAAAATTAAAAATACATTTTTGTTTTTGAGGTATACTGAATCATATGACTTTGAGATTATTGTTCAATTGATATTAGCAAACTAAATTTGGGGTACACATATAACGAAAAAATTTATATCTGATAATAGTACTATATTAATTAGTATTATTAACATATTAATGATTTTTCATTTCTAAAAAAATTATATTTGTCTATGTAGCTCTTAAATCTTATTTCTCGGTAAGTATCTTACATTTAAAATGTATCATTTCATATTGTTTCACTCTACAATTACAAAAAATAATAATAAATATAATTATTTTAAAATTAAATAATTTTATTGGTACTAAAAAATGTAATTGTTTAAAATATTTACTGTTGAATTATTACATTTATAAAAACTGTACTGTATAAGCGCAGTGCAGACAAAAATGTTTCAAAATTTGTCTTCTAAAAATGTAACCATGATACATGATGTATAACTAGACTTATTTTTTCCCTTCTTGTCAATTTTTTAAATACAAATTTCCTTTTCTAGACAGGACAGTCATTTAAATTATTTAACACGAATTAACACTTCTTGTAATTTTTACTCACCAATTACACTTTTCTCTGGTGCAGGAGGAATAATCCGTCCTACTTTTAAATATTTCTCCGTCAGTTTATCATGTAACCCAAGAAAATCACTAAATCTACGAGTCACAGAAAACTCTCTTTTCTTAAATATTGGCATATTAGTTTTTGTTTTAACTCTGTATGCCATATATGCTCCCATCCCTTCACCAACTTTTTGAGGTTCAGTAATGCTTATTTCTAAAAATTCATCTCCTCGTACCGCCTCAACCTATTGAATAACATTAAGTAAAAAATGTTTACCAACAAAATTAGTTTTTCACCTGTTCCATACTGATAGGTAAAGAACTATTATTTATGGGTACAGTTTCCAGTTCTCCCCTAAAATCATTTATTTTTGGATTGGGAAGACAAGAATCACCATTAGTCAAGTCAGGACAAATTTCGTCAAATTGAGGAGATGGGTCCTAAAATAATAATTTATTAAGGAATTGTAAAGTTACAATTAATTGATAAGAAATACAGGTTACTAAAAATCAACAAAGGCACTAAAAAATGTCTAAAAGAAAAATAATTTAATTTACCTGATGTGCTGATACGAAAAGGTCATCATCATCCTCCTTTTCAACCCTATCGATAGCAACAGTTTCAAATAAAGGGGGAGGTTCAACCTGATCATCAGCCATTTTTCCAGTAACAACGGACTAACGGAGCATAAAATGATAACGAGAAATCGAAAGTTGACAGTTAACAAATAACCTCTCAACGCCACTTGACAATTAGTACCAACACAAAATAACTAGACGATTGACGATTAATCGAATAAACATTTAACAGAAAGAATCCAAAAGTTGAGTACGAGGTAGGGATGGCAATAAAAATAAAATAATCGATTAATCGATTATTTGATTAATCGAATAATATTAATCGACTTTCGATTAAAATCGATAGAAAATAATCGATTAATTAATCATTCAATCGATTTGATACTTAATTTTTAAAATACTATGACAAAACTTATTAAATTTTAATAGGCTAGAATTAATGGAAGAAGAAAATAAATAGGTGAAAATTATTATTATTTATTACATAACTAACATTCAAATTACTAATAATGTAATAATTATTTTTTTAGCCACGAGTTCAAAAATAGAAGTTTAGACAGTCTCTTTGTAAGTGAAGTCTATTCCTTTCTCCGTAGCTGTTGCCCCAGCTTTTGAGAACAATCTCTCAGATGGTATAGATGTGCCAATGAGGTGACAGTATTTTTTGAGAGAGCGTGCAGTTAGAAAGAAATTTCGATAATAAAAATTAATCATACCGATTAATTGAAATAAAAAATATCATATGATTATCGATTAATCGAAACAAATTAATCTTTTTCATTCATTTAATTAAATCCTCCATCCCTAGTACGAGGCCGGCACCCGATGTACACGCGTTCACGCGTTTTACGTATACGCGATTTGCTAAGCTTATTTTCTAGCGTCGGTGATTGGCCTTGGTAGCGGAAATAGGCTGACGTTAAATTACAGGTTTTTGCTAAAATTAAGTTGTGTAGGTATTTGAGATTATTAATATTAATAGGCTACATAATAAGAGCTGCCCCATTTTTTATTGACCGTAACTGTGGCCATATCCCATATGTGTCTCGTACATGTACTGTAGGTATATGTGTGGTACACAATGAAAAATGGAATATAAATTTTTCTCGTGGTACTGTTTGGTTCAGTTCTTTTTGGTAGATTAGGTTAATAACTCGACTTCGAAGTTTTTCCTTACTATTAGTTTTGATTACTATTTTTGTTACAAAAAAAAAATTGCATACATGATTAAAAATGGTAATCTAATATTTTAATTAAAGGCCTACATAATCCAATTTATTATAATAAAGTATACAATTCAAGAACAAAAAGAAAAAAGCTTTTAGTAGCAGCTGCAATTTATTTTGTTTACAAGTGAAACACGAAAATGTGAGGTTATGTTTTTATGTATTCCAAGTATAGACATATAGAATATACCGATATACCTACGAGGTCTGTGATTCCAAGTATCCTAAAGAAGAAGATCTCATAGGTACAGTTCGAGGACATAAGTGTAGTATAACACGTGCACGCGATAATGAGGGTTAACGCGCTTGAATTCACCACGAGAGGTGCTAGTGTACGGGAAGGTCAATGACACTGAACGTTAATGTTTCCTGTGGCTTTTTAATGCTAGTTTTTAGTAATTTTTTTAAAAATTAGCTGAAAAACATTTAACACAATGATGGCAGAAGGGGAAAGTAGTAATTTACTTGCTCAGTAGGGAAATTATTGTACTTATCAGAAGTGTCTCATGTCATTAAAGTTAGGTTATATCAAGAATGAGTATGATGAAAACAATGAATGTACATGATTATTACTCACGATTTTCTGTAGTAGACTCCTTTGGTAACGCATAATCGTCAGGATTAAAATGTTTCTTACAAACCCACGAATGTTTCGAAGGAATAAAGTTATCTCTATCAACCACTGTTTTAGGCGAGTTTTGTTTCTAGGAAGCATATGGCCTTCTGTTTCCGAACAAAATCGAACTGCACAACACTGAGACACAATTAACTAGGTTTTTTATTTGATGGTGTACGAAATAATAATAATAGAACACTATAAACTTTTCCCGCGCCTAACAATAACTTTTGACACGACCTTACTCCACCAGTGGCGCCAACTGGTGAGCCTGAAGACGTAGCCCTCATTGTAATGCAGGACGTGTGTAACTAAAGCGCACGGTGCTTAATTGGAAAGCGGTCTGTACATATATCAATTATTATTTATTGTCCTCAAAAATTATATAGGCAGGAAAATTCGCATATCTGATATAGAGATTCTCCTATTAATGTTGCCAATTCGTAGCAAGGTCGTCAAATAGGGCCAACAGTTTCAGCGTGTCAAACAAAACTTCCTAAAACTAGCCGGCCAGTGTTGTCAACGAGTAGGAATTTTCCCATATTGTGGTATTTTTAAATGGAATGGGAAAAAGAGAGGAACATTAAAAAGTGGGAAATTCTAACAGAGTCGAATTTAAAACTTTTTATCTATTGGTAGTAATTTTAATCACATAATAATAATAAACGTTCACCCCAGTCGGAAATTGCATTTAATTGAAAGAACCTTGCCACCTTCAACCAACTTATTTCTTGGATAATCAATTCGATCCTAACAGATACTATGTCTGTTCTTAATTTTTTAAAGCAGAATGGAAAATTATTGGTCATTTAGGTTAGGATGGGATAGGTATTTACGGAAGACCCATGCCTGATCGAAGAATAAGAGTCGATTTGCCGTAATATTTGTTGTCGCTGCTAAATCGACAATTTAAGAAAATTGTTTTACAAAAATAAAATAGACAATAAAATACGGAGTGATTACATGGGAGTGATAGATATACAAGACTGAAGGGATCGACAGAAATTCTAGACCACCAAGAAAAAAACAAAAAAAAAGATAAATGGTAAATGAATGACTGTTCATTGGTAAAGAGGATTGATAATCCAACAAAATCATGGTAAATTGGTGAACCAAATAATTTAAAACATCCTTCAAATTGTTTACCCTTGGGGAAACATTATGATAGCAATTAGCAAGGGCTCAGAATTGTTTATGAAACTGCCAGAATGAGATGCATTTTTAAATATCCTTGGTTTTTAAAATTGGGAAAATTGGGAATTTCAGCAAAATATAGGAAATTTTGATGGAAACTGTGGGAATATATAGTATATGAGAAATAGTTGGCAACACTGAAACTGGAACTGGCCACGATTGCACTGTTCTATGTTTGCACTATATGTCCAAATATTTGTTTATGATCGTTTTTTTATATAAATAATTAAGATAACATGTTGCAGGAAGATTCTAACGGCGAATCTTCATTTGAAATCATTGATAAAAAAAATCAGTTGACTAGTAGTAATACCGAAAAGACAGGTACGTAGAGAAATATGTGATCATGATCATAATTTCGGAAATATATGATATATATTTTAAATTAGGTCAATGATTACATTAATATATTAAGATGAGTATTAATATTTTAGAATCTCAGAGTACTTTAAGTAGTGTTTCATCTGCCTACTCCATACCATCTCCAAGTCTTGTTAACATACCCAGTGGAAATTTGTTGTCTAATGTTGCTCCTCCATCATCAATACCAGATTTTACTTTATGGCCTTCGCCCACTTCGTCTGGAACAACACCTAGCATTGTGCCACCTGTTACCTCTCAGGCAGTACTTACACAACCACAATCAGTGGTTCCGACCAGTACCAGTATAAGTCCACTGCCTTTAGCTGGGGACCAATTTCCAAGTACACAATTTAGGTAAAATTAACCTGAATGATATTTAAGTTTTGTACAAAGATTATAATTCAAAATGTACATAAATACCATTTTTTATTTTACTAAGATCAATTAATGATTACTGAAACATAATTTAAAATTTTATATTTTGGGCAAAATATATTCAAATGATTGATTTATAGTGCTGCAATTCCACCAAGTAAAGGTGTTCAACATGGCCCAATATCACAACCAACTGTTATTGAAACTGAACATTCGTCAGGATTCATGGGGCTGTTTAAAGAAGCTTTCTCTAGCGGTGGTGTGTTGTCAAAGATGGCAGAGAAAGCCAAGAGCTCTGTTGATTCAATCATTACTACATTAGATCCACAGATGAGTGAATATATCTGTATGTATAAATATTAACTTTTAAGAATATTTTTCCTACATACAGCAGAATGTAAAATTATGTATAACAAATCAAATAACCTCTACTTATCTTTATCTATCAGAATTACTTACCAGTATGTGTGAATAAAAGACATATTTTGCAAAGTAATTAATTTTTTATAAATATATCATATTAAGGCGGCATTTGCACTCCCTCGTCTTCAGGATAGCTTTAAATTGCTGTTAAAATCTTTCTGTTAATAATATCGAAAAACAGAAACATACAGTTCCTTCTAAATACCATTTAGATTTAATATATAAAATTACAGATAATACTGATGCGTATTTTTTTTAACTAAAAAAATACAAATGTTTTATTTGGTGGCAGTGTCATTTTATGAAACTAAATAATTGTATTTTCTGTTTAAAAAAAAAAATACGCAACAGTATTGCCTGTAATTTTATATATTAAATCTATATGGTATTTAGAATCATATATTTTTGTTTTTCAATATTACTAACTGGAAAATTTTAACAGCGATTTATAAATTTAAGTTGGATATCTGTTGAAAACGCAACCTTAATATAAAAATTAAGTCTGTTCATCTCTAAATGTATATAGTACTACAGGTTATTTTTAAATTGCAAAGTTCTCCCACCTCTTTGAAATAAAGGAATTTTCTGATATACAGGGTGAGGCAATAGTGCGTCGGACCTCGATATCTCGAGTTCTACGATAGCTAGAAATTTTTTAAAAAATTGCAAGTGAACTAGATAAAAAAGTCTATAACTAGAAATTATTTTCGAACATACAGGGCAAGCCAAGATGAAATTACAGGACCAAGTGCCTTTTTTTTTAAATGGAATGCTATGTATATCAGTACATTTTTTGAAGTCTCTTTCTAGGCTCTATTCATTCCTATATTATTATTGGCTATCTCCCAACCACTTTGATGTAATGAATTTTTTTGTTGAAATAATGCCATCTGCAGATGGATATTAAAAAAAATCACCACAGTCACAATTATGGGTTTTAAGAAAAACTTATGTGAATACCAGTTACGAGACATCTAATTAATGTTTTTGAATCATTTTATTTCCTAAAAATGTACAGGCTGGCCAAAAATTAGTATTCAATTAAGAACTTTTTAAATTGAATTTTGTCAATTTTTTCAAATGGAACACCCTGTATATTTTTCAATGATGTGATGTAAAATGAAAAACGAACATTTTTTGTAAGTACTTCCCTATGGCTAATTGCAACCATTTTCGTTTTATTGAGCAATAATTACAACATTCAAAAATAAACTTAAAAAAAGAGGTTTCTTCAAATAACTCAGTAGAAAAAATTATAATAAATGTTCCACATGTTGGCCATTTTGATTGACACACATCTCTATGTGCTTTTGAAATGAGGTTCCCACCGTTCCTAAAACTGGTGTGATAGATCTAAAGACAGTTATTATTCTTTCCTTCATATTTTGTACTGTTGTTGGTGTGTCTCTATAACAATTTCCTTCACGTATCCCCATAAAAAGAAATCCATTTTTGTAAGATCTGGGGATCTAGCAGGCCATTTAGTGGGTCCATTTCTTCCAATCCATTGATGAGGGTAGGTATTATTTAAGTGGTCTCTAACTGCATTTAAATAATGTGGTGGAGCATCATCTTCAAAATTGCATAAAGACGTGTGTCAATCAAAATGGGCAACACGTCGAACACCTATTATAAATTTTTCTAATGAATTATTTGATGGAACCTCTTTTTTTAAGTTTATTCTTGAATTTGACACTTATTTATTTATAAAACGAAAATGGTTGCAATTAGCCATAGGGAAGTACTTACAAAAAATGTTCGTTTTTCATTTCTACATCACATCGTCGAAAAATATACAGGGTGTTTCATTTGAAAAAATTGAGAGAATTCAATTTAAAAAGTACTTAATTGAAAAATAAACACTTATTTATTTATAAAACGAAAATGGTTGCAATTAGCCATAGGGAAGTACTTACAAAAAATGTTCGTTTTTCATTTTTACATCACATCATTGAAAAATACACAGGGTGTTCCATTTGAAAAAACTGAGAAAATTCAATTTTAAAAAGTTCTTAATTGAATACTAATTTTTGGCCACCCTGTGCATTTTTAGGAAATGAAAATGATTCAAACACATTAATTAGATGTCTCGTAACTGGTATTCAATTATTTTAAAACCCATAATTGTGACTGTGGTGATTTTTTTTAATATCCATCTGCAGATGGCATTATTTCAACAAAAAAATTCATTACATCAAAGTGGTTGGGAGATAGCCAATAATAATATAGGAATGAATAGAGCCTAGAAAGAGGCTTCAAAAAATGTACTGATATACATCGCATTCCATTTAAAAAAAAAAGGCACTTGGTCCTGTAATTTCGTCTTGGCTCGCCCTGTATGTTCGAAAATAATTTCCAGTTATAGACTTTTTTATCTAGTTTACTTGCAATTTTTTAAAAAATTTCTAGCTATCGTAGAACTCGAGATATCGAGGTCCGATGCACTATTACCCCACCCTGTATACTACTTGATTCATTTTTAGATTCAGGTGGTGACACAGAAGTAACTGTTACATCGGAAAATGATGACGAAGTTAGTGCAGTAAGAGAGGCCTTTCATTCTGTCTTTGGGAAAGCGTGGGTGAAGTAAATATGCCTCCTCATTGTATACTTATGTAATTATTAATTGTGTAACACTTTTAAGTGGGATCAAATTAAATCTTCCACCAAAAAAAATCTCAAGCCGTCGGATTTGATGCTGGAATTAAAAATGCAGAAGAGAAAATCGCATATTCATTAAAATATAGAAAGACTCCAACCCTAGCCATAGAAAATATTTTATTCCAGCAAAGCACTAAGTATATATAACTACTACATACTATTTCTCAAGATAACCATAATATATTTTTTTAGTTGGTATGATCTGAACATATTAATTTTAAGAGATACAGAGAAGCAAATTACAGTACAGACATTCAGTCAACCTACACCTATACCAGTTGAACAGTTCTTGAAAGAAATTGACAGTGAGAGACCCGATATCAATTCTTTAAGTATCGAGGAAAAATTAGCTACGTATCTTCAGGTATGTATTAATTATTTTTTTAGTTTTAGTCCGTAAAACTTTCAGAATGGAAAATTTTTGGACTGTAATTATTATTCAAATATTAATAAGTTTTAATGAATTTGCTATGAGTTACAAATGTCATACTGCAGATTGCGTGACTTACAGAGCAATGAGTTAAGATAGTAATATATTCTTGGTATATGCCGTTCTGTCAGTTTGTTATATATTAATTAGGGCACGTCAATGACTTCAGAATAGAAAGTCATTGGGGCACGTACATTGATGTCACAGATTTTGAGACCTTAGGAAAACAAACATCTGTCAGCATGTGATTTGCCAACTTTACATGTTGTTTAAGTGTATTTTGCAGTTTAAAAACTAATATTGGTTATTTAACATCTAAAACAATTCTTAATGTTTTATTTTGTGCGCTCAAGATATTTTGTATTTTACGGAATTGCCTCATGATGTTTAGGTTAGGTACAGGGTGTCCCAGTTATGATGTCACTCGAATTTCTCGGTTATTTTCAAGACAAATTCGTAGTTCGATAACTAATGTGATGTACTTTTTTCCGAGGAATCCGATGCCGCCAAGAAAGAAATAATTGAACATCAAATAAGAAATTTATGGCCAAAAAACCGAAACGGTTAGAGATGTCACAAAAGTGGTTTATGCATTTTTGATAAATAATTGAATACTCCATTGAATAGAACCAAAATATATTGGGATAATCAACATTTTTAGAAGAAAAATTCATTTCCGGCCAAACCGGGTGATGAAAAAAATATAATAATGCCCTTTTGATTTTTTTGAGTCGGTTTTTCGGCCACAACTTTTTTGTTTGATGTTCAATTGTTTCTTTCTTGACGGCATCGGATTTCCCGAAAAAAACTACATTACACTAGTTCTTGAACTAGAAATTTGTCTTGAAAATTATCGAGGAAATCGCGAGTGACATCTTAGCTGGGATACCCTTTACATGGAAAAGTGCCATTGGCTTATACTTTTAAATATTCACCATAATATTGAGGCATTTCCAAATATTACACATGGGAATATCGTCAAATTATTTAGTTTTTGAACATAGTGCCTACACAAAGGAAAAGTTTCGAAGCATACAACCAGTTCATTTGTGATTGAGTGAAAGAAGTCCTTTATAAGGAATTTTCCACAAAAAGCTTGTTGCAAAGGTAAGAATAAGATCAATTATCAGTCTCACTATCAGAAATTTCTTACTGTTACATTTCCGTTTTTTAAATTGTACAATGCTCACAAAAATGTAAACATTTTGAGGTCCCCATTTTGTACAAGTCCACAAAAACTAGTGATGTCAATACTGTAACTACCCGTTAGTAAATACCCGATACTCGGCGAGATCCGAAATACCGGGTAGTAGTTTACAAATTGTATCCGTTACTTGGGTACTCTCACAGTTGGAGCAGTTGAGATTGGTAACAATATTTATTTTCTAATATACTATAAAATAAATGTTAACAAGGATCGAAGCGTTGCTATGGTATTATCTGCACACTGCAGTGATTATAAGGTATAGTTTATCAACCTAATAAAAACGTAATTTTCGAATTTATTCGTCAGGAGGTTCTTCCATCTGCCGGTGTAATTTGTAACTATGATTTTTTACTATCCTGCTATATTACATAAGTTTGCAGATTAGCTAATATTTGAGATATGTCAAATAAATCCTTTAAATTTCAGTATGTTTTCCTACTTCCAAATGGTTTAAGGTTAGGCTAAAGAGGTTTCAAAAATAATAGGATCGTGATCCAAAACTACTAAAATGTGTTAAATTGAAATTCCATGAGGTTCTAACAAAATATAAATATAAAACATTATACAGTAAAAGAATACAAACATCAGCAATTAACAAACAGGTACATGAAATTATAAAAAATCTTAATACTCTAATTACTTTCAGAAGTGGTTATTATATTTCCAGTTATGAAAATTTTTATTACTGCATGCGCATAGGGTATATCCTTCTTAAGCTTTAACTATTACCCAACAGATGGCACTGGCTAGGGGCATTATTATCGTTATAGACGTCATACATTACAATACATTAATTACACAACTTGCCACTGGAGCGGTAACGGGTATTGTACAAAGTAGCGAGTACTTGGGGTAAAAGTACAGGGTACCGTAAATACCGAAGAGTACACGTCCTTGAAATCACTAAAAAAACGCATGAAAATTTACAAATTAGATAATGATTCCGTGAAAAAATATAATTCGGTTGCGTTGCCATAAAATCTGAATAGGTATTGGTTTGTTTTTCTAAGATCCGAGAGCTGTGAAATTGTATGACGTCGCATGCAACCTGTATGATATTTGGAGGTTAGAGCATACTAGTCAACAATTCTAGCTTGCCACTTGTTTGGATGCGCCTTTTCATTGGAAAGTGATTTGGTTCATCTCTGTCCCACTCTAGTGATGTTTCTTCTCTCTCTGCGTTGAATAATAATCAGCTAAATCTAGTTAGCTGGTTAATTTTAGTCTGTTTAATCAAGAAAATGTCCTATATAGGATTCTATTACTTCTAGTTGGTTGCCATAGTAAGCCTTCGATTTTGAAATTATAAACTTTTTGTAAATCTCGGTAAGTTGTCACAATTGACAATAAATCGGCTACATCTTATGACGAATTCGAGATTAATCGCATTAAAACCGTGCTGGAGCATTCTTGCTCGGTGCTTGATTTAGGCCGTGCTGACCTGCCTTAGATTAATGCACTCTTTAATGACCCATACGCAAACGGTTCAAACGGCACTAGTATAAAGTCACGTGATTTGCAAGAACCGAGTGTAGAACTGACAAAATGATACATAACGAGGGAAAATTAACTGCACTATCAAAATAGTCGGTGCAGTAAATTGTGCACTGGGGCTGTATACGCAGTTATCTCAAACATTAAAACCAAATTGCACTAAAGGATTTGAATCCTCGAATATGCAAATTTGCTCTGCTCCGGCATAGAGATAATCTCGAATTTGCAATCTATAAATGCTCTACCGTAGCGCGAGTACCCGAAACACAAGACTAATAAAGTTCGAACTTAGTATGCCCTAGTATTAGTTCTCGAATTCGTAATAAAATTGGCTGAAGCCATATTGACAGTCTGACAGTTGTGAAATCAGTCGAATTATGAAACAAACAAATGTGACAATTACCTGCTAATGTATTTCAACAGATTAGTATTACCGAGCTAAGTGGGTCCGCTGATTATAGTTAAAAATATACATAATTTAAAAACTTTCAATCATACTAAAAAATTCTACCCATTAAGAAATTAGTGGCCAAATATTTTGCAGAATTTATTTTAAATGTACATGCTTTTTCAAAAGGGATAAACATTTCTACATATTTTTTTTTGTATAAAATTCTAATTTTACTATTACATATCGGACAAGTTATTCCGTAAAAATTTTGTATTACTACTTTGTTGAACTTTTATTTTTTTTTTTGCTTTTAAAATACAAAAATATTAGAATTTTAATGTAAATAACCAATCATTATTTTCAGATGAAATCTGACTGGCAAGCATCTGTGTCTGGAGTTACAAGAAAAGAAGTTTTGTTACTAGCAGGAAAGACACTTGTAAGGATATACAAGAACCAACTATCTTTAGTTAAATAGTTTCATTATTTCGTACTTATATTAATTTGTAAATATTTAACAAATGGAAACATTTGTTTTTTTAGAAAGTATTGTTATAAAGATAAACCACTATAACTTGACACAAACCAAAAGCCTATTCTGTTCGGTACTATCTTCTTTTATACAAAGTACAACTTGCTGTCAGGTTGAAGTTTTTCTTTTATAAATTGACATATATTTTAATTAAAAATTTTACGATGATGTATAAAAAATATTTCTAATATAACTAGAGATAATATTAAGATAACCGTATTAATCCTATTATACGTAACACTGTGCAATGAGATTATACAATGCAAAGCATGTAACATAAAACTGCAGTATAAAAAGTTAAAAATGGTAATAATAATAATAATACACGTTATATTTTTTTAGTAACTACTTAGTATTTTGAAGATCTTGTTTTTGGAATAAAATTCTCAACGTTTTTTAGCTAAGAGATCTTTTATTTTATTTTTTATTACCACACAAAATACACCATTTGTCATATTTAAGACTAGTGTTCATTAAACATCGATAGTAATTAAATTACTATCGAAAACAATCAATGGTCTCAGAAACTATCAAAAGCTATCGATAGAGTATTACTACTGATATTATACACTATCAATATGTTCAGAGGTAGAACCATAGAATTAAAGAAACTAATCCTGTGGATAAAACATCCAAGTGTTAACTAGTATAACAAAAACGAGGACTCCCCGATTATTGATTACTTTGAGCAAGAATAATCAATTATTATTACTTAATCTCTCGATCAGCTGCGGGTTCGAATCTCGCCACCGGCAAATCAGTGGGAATGGTTGTGTGTCCGCGTTTTTTCATAAGTAACCCTGGTCCATGCAGCTTCGGCTTTGGAATCGGGGGTTGTCAAATTTCTGTTTTTTTTTTCTAGCTTTCGATATAGTTTTTGAAACTATTGAGTTATCCATATTTTCATAGAAAAAAATGAATAACTATCGATGTTTAACGAACACTATCCGGATGACATAACGGAAGAAATACTTTTGCTTACCTTTTCCTTCATATTTAGTATTTACTTTAGTGCTAGCATCATCACAATACAGGTTCGAATACAAGAGTAATAAGACTAAGGATAGTTCAGAAAAAGTAATTTGTCGGCAGCGGGGCGTGGCTACGATGACGTAGACAACGGACTAGAATTCAGAAATCTCTATTGCAAAGGGCCGTGTAGGCTAACAAATTGTAATTCTACAGGAGGAAGGTATTAATCAATGGTGGCTGATGAAATTTAGGTTATAGGATATCTATTGTAGTATTGGAGCGTGAGATCCAAGAGAACTTTAAGGCATAACTATTGAAACTAAAATATATACATTATATATAATATATATACTTCTGTGCTGTCATTTTGCATAACCTTTTAGTGGCATATGTATAAATGGGAAAGGAATATCAAATAAAAATAAATGCTGTTGAAACTAGCTCAATTTTTATTTGTAATAGCAAAAATAAAAAATAACGATTACAAAACACACGATCACTTATATTTAGACACTATTGACATCTTAATTATATTTAGAGTTGCCACCCGTCCTCTATATTGGAGGACAGTCCTCTATTTAATCGGTTTGTCCTTTTTTGAAAGACAAAATGTTCTCTATTTTTAATATTTTAAGAATTCTCCAAAATTAAATAATTTTATAAGTATTTAAATTAGTTTTCCGCATCGCCTCCATTTCTTGCAAATTTTTCTGTTGTCGCAACGTGCGCTGTCGACTGCGCTTTACCGCTTGTGTGCGTGCGTGAGTGCTGTAGACGACAAAAGTCTACTTCTACGATCTGTATTCAGTGTACCTGCAGTGTAAAAATTGAATTTGAACATTGACAATTTGTTTACAGAAGTAATGATTATACAGACTATTAACCCCTTCAAACCTGATGTGCACAATTATGTACAAATATTTCATAATTTTTTCTGGCCTAAATAATGAATTTTTTTACATTCAACCTAAATGTACATAATAATGCACATATTTCTTGCAACATGCTGGACTGGTGTCGCCATCCTGTGATAAATCTGAGAACAATCACTTGTTGACATTTCTGTTGCCTTCATGATGAATCACGCATGAGGTAAGTAATTAAAGTTTGTACGAAGTCGTATAAAAACTAAAAGCCTGCAAAAACCGTCGGCATCTCTTTATTGTACATGGGTGGAGGTAAATAGAAATGCTTGTCATAAGAAAATGTTATACTTTTTTGAAAATTGTATTAATTTTCATTATTTTTTGTTTATTAGATGGGCTATTTTTGTTCATTTCGCCAATAACATATTTTTGAAATATTATATCAGTTTTAGATATAGTCTAAATATTTAAATTTATTGGGTTTAGTTTTAAAGTTAACCCATATTATATTGAAATATGTTATTGCTCAGAAAGGACCAATGAGAAGGTATGAACATATCCTTGCCAGGATGAGGGAATGGGACAGGTTAGATTAGCGAGGGGCAAGGATGTTATATAGTAAAAAATAAAATAATTTTTTTTATTATTTTTAAGCTCGTATATATTACATATATATATATTATTCCGCCGCAGCGCTCTTGACGACGACACACGGCGGCGGCGGCGACACAGATCTTTGCTTTAACAACACGCCGCCGACGACAGCGAAATGTGGTGGTACATTACGGGGTCTCGTCTCGCCGACAGCGAATCCCCAGCTAAGGGCTGAGTCTCACATCGCAGCGTGGAAATGCTTACCGAGTACAACACCCTGCCGGTACGTAAGTGTTACAGACAATTCGGTTCCAACATCGAAACGTTTGTGCGACTTCGGCCGTCATATAGATCAGGTCGGACATGCAAGATCGATCCCCCGCCGACCGTCGATTCGAGACCAAATAGGGTGTGCACACCCCGGCCGAGCTAGTAAAGTCACATTGTTTTGAGCCTTTCGACTCTCGGAACTCAGAGATATGTGCCACCTTTAGAGGAAGCCTTAAGCGTTCAGGCATAATCCACGGATGGTAGCTTCGCACCACCGCCCGTCGAGCGAGTGCGTGACCAAAGTCCGAACCTGCGGTTCCTCTCGTAGACAGATTACTATCGCAACGACAGTCATAGTAGGTAAAACTAACCTGTTACGACGGTCTAAACCCAAGTTTCTTCTAAAATAAAAATAAAAATGTAAGTTTCTTAACCAAAGCAAAGAATTAGTACAACAAAAATAAATATTTGTTTAGATAAAACATAAATAAAAACAAAATTAAAATGTCTAGAATAAAGTAACTTCAATTAAAATTTCTTGTCAACTAAATAAAATATATTCCAAGAAATGTAACAATAAAAAAGTAAACTTCATACCTAATATAATAGCTAAATATTTTGTTCTGAAAATATATGTATATTAAAAAAAGTTAAATGCTAAAAGTTGACGCGTCCGAATCTTCATTTTCTGAAGAGGAATCATTACCCGGTTGAATTATAATCGGCGCAATGGGGGTAGTGTTGGATATTGATTTTCTTTATTAATTACATGCTGAACGCAATTTTTCCATAAATCAGTATTATCGAGGTCATTTATTACTTCTCTTATATGATCAACTACTACCGCGCTTAACGTTGGAGAGTCATTACATTTTCGCAAACGATCTTTTAAAGTTGCCCAAACCATCTCGATAGGATTAAATATGCAATAGTAGGGAGGTAAGCGCAAAAGTGTATGACCGTGTATATTGGATAAGTTATCAATAACATTTATTTCTTTTTTGAAATTCTGTTTTTATTCTTTTCAGTAATTCGCACTTTATTGGAACTTTTACATGAATTTCCATATTTTTTTCTCTCATGAATTTTAAAATGTCTTCCTTTTTTGTACTGATGTTTGGTATTTTATTTAATATTCGCAAGTGATAAGAAGCATTATCTAATACAATTACCGATTTAGGCGGAATATTTGTTAAAAGCTGTTCTGAAAACCATTTATACATATTATAAATTATATGCCGTATTACATTTTTGGTAGCATCATCAATATTTTTTAATTTCATATTTTTCCTTTTCCTATTTGTACCGTGATATATAACATATCCTTTTTTAATTACACGATAAATTGTTGATTTTGATACTTTAGTTAATTCGTTAATACGTTCTATTATTTCTTTCTCATATTTTTTCACGATTTTCGCTTTTTAAACGTTCATATATATTTAAAATAATGCGTTGACTTTGTACGTGTAAATCTTTATTTTGAAACTCTAAATTTATTTCGGCTTCTTCGACAATAACAGGTGTTAGAAATAAAAATAGGAATCCACTATTTCACCCAAGAATTATATTTGTTAATTAATTTTATAAAAGTCGATTTAAAACATTATTTGGCGATAGCTAAACATCAACTGCCTGACGCCGACGCCTGACATTCCCCTGAATCCCCTGTTGGAATTTACCGAGGCGCCCACGTGACTTTACTCATTTAGTTAAAATAATATAATATTTCATAAAGATATCTTAAACATAGTATCATATTACTAGCCGCCACTATTTAAGCAACAACAATGTATATGTATATTTCTGCACTGCACTGGACCAATGTTATAAAGAACTAGGTTACATCATCGAGTCCACGTTGACTACTGACTGATATAACTCAAACATCCACCGACCAACCAGACTGACGAATATCCTGATCCCAGCCAATTGTCGCCCTCATCCTCAAACCAAGGCCAATCCCGGCACATCTCACAAATCCACGTTGATTGCTGAGAAACGATTTAACGAGTTTTTTTTTATACTAGTGGGCCAGTCCGTTTTATTATCTTTAAACACGTGCAGTCGTAGATGGTTCATTCAGGCTGATTACATTGCCAGTCTCGGACTCGCCTGCACAATTTCAACTACCATTCGATTCTCGATACCATTGCTAAATACATAGGACAAAATATCAAGTTAAGTGCGCACAGTCCTGTGCTTTAAAACTGACCAATTTCAATTTACTTCGTATAAACTTTACAAATCTTATATCATCACTAAACTGTTATTCATAAATTTACATATTTTTATCTAATATTGTAAACAAGTGTTAGAGGTACTTACAAATGTATATTTTACTAAGATCTTCTATCAAAGTGATATAAAATGGCTCCGTTTTTTTAGGAGGCATAATTATGCACAATTGGTCATTACAGTTGTTTACTTTAAAAAGTCGAATGTTTCTTAGGGGCCATAAATATGCACAGTTGGTCCTAAATAGATATTTATTTTATTGTATGAAGAAGATATGATCTAGAAAATGAAGCAGATGCTGCTGTTTTATTAGAATTTTTAGAGAATTGTTCTGATTTGGAGTTGAGCGACGACGTGATATTGTTCGTATAGGAGCCGACAAAGTAGGTCCAAAAACTTTTGAAATTGCCGAATCCCATTGGGATAATGAAGATGATTTACCATTGTCGTTATTCGCGGGGACAGGGACGAAGTCAAAATTCAATGATATTATAACTAAAAAGGATGATATAAAATGGTGTAAACGTGATTTTAAAAATCCTGATATAGTCTGGAATAAATTATTGAATCAAAGCAATGATGAAGCCAGAGTACTAAGCCCTTTAGATTATTTTCAAAAATACATAAACGATGCCGAATTTGAAAAAATGGCAAACTTTACTAATATATGCCCACCAAGAAAATGTTCACTTGAAACCAACAGATGCTGCTGAAATAAGAAGCCTATTTGGTTTGCACATTGCGGCGGGCTGCCTAAAATTTCCAAAAGTTCGGCTTTTTTGGGATAAGACTTTATGCATAAATCTTTTCAGAGACACAATGAGTAGAGATAGGTTTTTCCAACTTCGAACCAATTTACATTGTGTAAATAATTAGGAGATTCCACAAAACTGCAATGATAAGTTCTACAAGGTACTCCCCTCTCTATGATGCCATTAGAGATCGTTGTCTACAGTTAGATTTGGAAGAAAACTTATGCACAGACGAGCAAATCGTACCATTCAGGGGACAACTGTCAATAAAGCAGTATATCAAAAACAAACCGACCCCTTAGGGTGTAAAAATATTTGTTTTGTGCGGAAGATCTGGAACAACATACGATTTTTTGATATATCAAGGAGCTTCTACTGGTTTCGATGCAGACAACCTAAAAACATTTGGCCTTGGAGCATCAGTTGTCCTGCACCTGTCAGAACGAATACAAGGAGAAGGACACAAATTGTATGACAATTATTTTTCGTCATTTCAACTTCTGCAGGTTCTAAAATATAAAAAAATATATGCTGCTGGTACAGTGCGAGTAAATCAATTTAGCAAGCCTCCTCTATTACATGACAAAGAATTGAAAAAAATAGGTAGGGGATCTTATGATGAATTAACAACCAAAAATGGAGATGATGCATTAGTAAAATGGATGGATAATCGTACAGTAGTCCTTGCCTCAAACTTCGTTAGTGTTGGACAAAAAGATGTGGTCTCTAGATGGGATAAAGGTGACAAGAAGTACGTGAATGTTACAAGACCCGACGTTGTAAAATTATATAATCACTCAATGGGTGGCGTAAATTTATTGGATCAAATGATTGGACTATATCGAATTTACATACGTTCTAGAAAGTGGACACTTCGCCTAATATTTCATGCTGTTGACTTGGCTGTTGTCAACAGCTGGTTTGAGTATAGGCGAGATTGTAATAGACTACAAATTCCAAAAAAATTGCAGACGAGTCTTTTAGATTTTCGGTTACGTTTAGCAGAGTGTTTGGTAAAAGTTGGAAAACCAATTCAAGTTCAAGGAAAAAGGGGTACACCTAGCAGCGGGACACCTGAGTTGGCAAGGTCTAAAATTCCAAAACGTAATGAAGAAATCAGACCATGCCCAGAAATACAATATGATACTGTAGATCATCTGCCACATCTTGATGGTGGTAAGGAAGGAAAGCGGTGCAAAAATGCCAAATGCAACAAAAAAAACGCATTTTTTTTGTGATAAGTGTAACGTTCATTTATGTATAAAAAAAGAAACTGTTTTGTTTTGTATCATAGAAAATAATTAACGCTAATTTACATCTATTAAAACTTTTTGTACACAATTATGCACGTTTTTTTTTCCAAAAATAAACAAAAAAATTATAAAATTTACTAACTACAGCCTTTATAGTAACACATTAGTCAATTATTTACACAGAAAAAATTTTTGTTACTCTATTTAAAAAATCAGGTTTCAAGAGGTTAATAAATGATGGATTTCCTTCAGGAACAGACTAATATTTCATATAAATGGTGGACTGTTCCAAAGTCTTTTGAATCAGAAAATATATTTAAAATATTATCGTCTCTTAAGCACTCCAGCAACAAGCGCCTTTTCAGAATGAGTATTTTTTGTAATGAATATTAAATGGCGTGAAGATCGCAATAGATGTTCCACAAATTTAATTAAAAATGAGCTGTTGACTTATTTTAACTATGAACACAGGTGTGGCGAATTTTATAATATGGCACTGCAAAATGTAGAGCTGTTACGAGCGGCTAAATCAATCAAAAAAATATTTAATTAAATTTAAGTAGGATTGTTTATTTAAAAAAATATATATGTAGTTTTTTTTTAACATATTGTTTTTTTTTAAATTCTTGTCTTGACCTCAACCATTGTCCTCTAATCCCATTTGCAAAAGGTGGCAACCCTAATTACATTATGTCTATAAACGTTTATGTCCGATCATTTAAATGCCTGTACATTTAAATATCCGCGACATACCTGTGGAACAAAATTATAAGTCTTTCGAATGACATTATTTCACAATACTATAGTTAATTTCTTATAATGTCTCTGATCCTCCTTTGGTTGTCTCAGATAATGCATAAGAAACCATACACTAGAAAAGACATTGCTGTTCCCACAACGAGCACACCTTTTCTACTCTAAGATGTAGAAATGGCCGGCTTATTTGTGTGGGGTGGGAACTAATAATTTCCATCGCAGGAAGCATATAAACTTCTTAATTCATTTTTTAGTATATTTGATTTGGCAGGGGTAACACCTGTAAAAAAAACCATGACAAATAATGTAAAAAAAAAGGTGCCAACAATGTAATGATATTAATACGAGTCAGAATCCTTTTGGCAATAAACATCGTAATTTACTTTTTAAATTACTTTACAAATAATGTCTCATCACATTAAAATAAACATATGAAGTTATTTAGATCATAGTCCAGCTAGATGATGCATCAATAGATAATTCCAGAATGTTCGTCAGTTTAAGACTGAACGAACAAATTTGGGGGAAGGGGGGGGGGGGTTTAAAAGGGTCCTGGGGGGGGGGTAAAAGAAGGGGGGGGGGGGAGGGGGGGGGGGGGGTTTTTACCGAACATTTTCCAATGCGCTGGATCGGAAGAAATAGTCCTTTTGAACTCTGGCCTCCTAGGTCACCCGATATTACACCATTGGATTTTTATTTCTGGTGAAGAATAAAGTTTACACAACAAGGCCCAGAAATAGTGAGGAACTTTGTGCTAAAATAAGACGAGCCTGTCGAAATAAACATTCTAAAGTTGAGTAGGAGAGTAGCCAATCATAATCATAAAAGAATTAAGAAATGTATTCAAATTGAAGGAGGATTAGTTGAGAGACTACATCCGATAATGAATTAAAATTTTTTATTTCAATAAATGTAATTAGTAATTATCTCGAAAACTGAACTGTTCTTTAAACTGTTGTTTTTTACTTATTTCAATTACCAACAGTTAATTGTTTTATTTTCTCTTAAAATGAATTTATTGTCAAATTGACACTTCTGTTCAATAAATTTTTTTCCAATTCCATGGCATCCTATTAAATTGCAAACCAAAATTGTCACCGTGTGCAGATTTTGCAAAAAAATATTGAAAAAACTAAAAAATGCGAATTTCGTAATGAAATTTGGTGTTGGGGCTCAAAAATTAGATTCTGAATAATTTTTTTTTTATAACTTTTTTTGATATCTTCAACGTGAGTGAAGCAAAATATCGGGAATAGGATCCATTTGGGGGCTACCATTGTCTCAGTTTGTTACTTAAATTTAAGTTGGTTGCCTCGAAATGTAAAATAACTAGGTGTCATTTTAAATGAGACACATTGTATATATAGACAGAATTATTGAACCAATGCATAGAGCTAAATTCATAGTAGTAGTAATTATACTGTCACATCGTCCTATTTCAGTAATTTTTTACTATGCATTGCACAATCTGTTTTTATTTTAATTTGTCATTTATTATTCATATAAGCTGTCTGGGACGTTAGGTCATTAAACACGACAGCTACAATGCAGGTTTTTTTTTTGTTTGTCACATTTAGAAATGCCACTATCACTTTTCTCAATCCGAGCTCAACAACACCAAACTTCTTATAATATAAAATAATTTTGTCAAAAATAGGAAAACTGAACTACAATAAATGTTCAAAATGTCTTCCATTGACATTTATGCATATTTATTGAGAATGCCATTATTTTTATAACTTTAACACCCTGTATCTCAGTAAGTATTAATATTTGACCACCAGTTATTAAGCAAAAAAATTAATATTTTCCGCTATATAATCAGCAGGTAAAATATTACCCATTCCTTATAAATCACCCTGTACATTATCTTCTACAATTTTAATAAACATAGTAGAAACATAAAAAACCTGCAAAGAAATACTTGGATGATATTTATAAATAAATCCAAATGAATACAATATGGAAATCGATTTGTTGTATTAGTTTTCCTGTCATTAAAAAAAAAAAAAGATCAATTTCAAGACTAATACATTTTTATAATAACATACCTGCAAACATATTCAAAATTGTCAGCATTCCTTTTCATTAAAATATATCTGAAATAAAAAAATATATAAAACTATTTTAATAAAATTAAACAATTATAACTGAATTAGAACTGAAATATCAGAAATGTGAAAGCAATTACAAATTTAGTCACATTAACATGATGCAGGGCTAGTTTTGTAAAGAAGAACATGTTCTAATTCCAAATAAAAAAAAAAAAAAAAAAATATATCTATATACAGGTGGTGGTATATCGTCCGGCCTTTATGATATGCTTGAACAAACACTTTAAACTAGAAAAAAGACAAAAGGCTATAACCGGAAATTCTTTTCGAATATACAGGATGAGCCAAAACGATCCTGCAGGGTGAACTATCATTTTTTTAAATGGACTGCTATGTAACCAGAACATTTTTGAAACCTCTTTGTGGCCTCCTTCCACTCCTGTATTATTATTGACTCTCTCCCAACCACTTGGATGTAATGATTTTCTTTTGTTAAAATTATGCCATTTACATGTGTATATTTAAAAAATCACTACAGCCACAAGTATCGATTTTGAAAAAAAAAATTGTGTTGGTACTGGTCAGTTATAAATAAAAAAAAAACAAAAGACATCTGTGTGATGATACTCAGCCACTTTCACTTCCTAAATGTATACAGTGGCCAAAAATAATTTTTAAATTTACTACTATTTGAACTGAATTTTCTCAATTCCAAATGGAATATATATTTTTGAGCTACAAGTGATGTAAAATTGAAAAACGGAAATTTTTTCGCATGTACATCCCAATGGCTATTTGTAACCATTTTCGATTTATTGATCAACAACTGCAAAATTCAGGAATAAAAATTAAAAATATATTTGTTTTTGTAATTCAAGAGAAGGATATTATAAAAAGTGCTCCACATTTTGATTGACACACATTTCTATGCGTCTTTGGAATGAGGTTTCTACTGTTCATAAAATTGCCAGAGTGATACTTCTTAAAGCATTTATTATCCTTTCCTTTAAATTTTGGATTGTTGTTGGTGTGATGTTTTTTATGGGCATCATGTAACACTACTTTTATTATAATACCTTTCTTCATTTGAATAGAAAACCCTCATATTTAAATTTTATTGCTGAATTTTGTCATTATTGTTCAATAAATTGAAAATGGTCACAAATAACCATAGGAATGTACGTATAAAAAATATGCGTTTTTCAATCCTACATCACATCTTCCAAAAATACATTTGAAAAAATTGAGAAATTTCAGTTCAAAAAGTTGTAAATTTAAAAACCCTTTTTGACCATCCTGTATACTTTTAGGAAGTGAAAATGGCAGAGTGTCATCACATAGATGCCTCATAACTGGTACGAACATATTTTTTCTTAAAATCGATAGTTGCGATTATAGTGATATTTTTAAAATACGTGTAAATGGTATAATTTCAAAAAAAAAAAAAATCATTACATCCAAGTGATTGGGAGAAAGTCAATAATAATACAGGAGTGAAAGGAGGCCACAAAGAGGTTTCAAAAAATGTTCTGATATATAGGACATTTTATTTAAAAAAATATGTTACTTGACCCTGTAGAATCGTCTTGGCTCACCCTGTATATTCAGAAAACAATTTCCGGTTATAGACCTTTTTTGTCTAGTTTACTTATGTTTTTAAATCAAGTTTCTAGCTATCATAAGACTCGAGATATCGAAGTCGGTATAATCGATAGTTGCGACTATAGTGATATTTTTAAAATACACGTGTAAATGGTATAATTTCATAAAAAAAAAAACCATTACATCCAAATGATTGGGAGAAAGTCAATAATAATACAGGTGTGAAAGGAGGCCACAAAGAGGTTTCAAAAAATGTTTTGATATACACGACATTTTATTTAAAAAACTTTTACTTAACCCTGTATATTCGAAAACAATTTTCGGTTATAGACCTTTTTGTCTAGTTTATTTATGTTTCTAAATCAAGTTTCTAGCTATCATAAAACTCGAGATATCGAAGTCGGACGCACTATCGCCTCCAGCCTGTATATATAAACTTACCTCATGTAAAATGATGTTCTCTACTATATCCATCAGCATTCATAGATTGTCTGGAAAAAGAAGGTTTAATTAAATAATGCACCTCTAACATTAAAATCTGTAATATAAACTATGAATATTCAGACCTGTTGAGCTTATAATTTTACTACCATCATCGTCATTCTGGTGTAAATAATATCATCATGTAAGTATTTTTTTCTTATTTAATATACAGTGTCAACAAAAGCACTACTCGGCCATTGCAAAAACCAAATAAATGGTAAAAAACTGAAATTGGGTTAAATTAGGTACAGCTGTGTTCATTAAAAGTATTGTAGAGGTAATTCATTGCCTGCACCGGAAACTTTGCAAACGGCGGAGCTTATTTCGATATAAGAATTTTGAAAACATTTACTCAGCTATCTACCACTGTATAAAGGGATTTTTAGAATGGTTAAACACGGAGTTCCTCTTCATATAAGGTTAAGCATAAGGAAAACAAGACTTGCTTTCTAAACTCTCTTTAACATTTTCCAAACGTTGAAAAAAGTGTTGTACAAGATTTTAATAAACAAATACTACTTTCCTAGAGTGAAACGACATATTTCAAATATAAACGTTTGTTTCAACCAAGTTATTTATGAAGACACATACATCGCTGTATAACACTTTTAGAACACATCTTACAGAACGCTGGATTTCAAGAAAAATATTTTTTTAAAAGAGTAGTTCAGTTGTTTTTTCTGTTTATTAAATATCTATTGTTCTGATTACATGTTTTTGAAGTAAAACACTGAAAAGGTCTTTTTTCTGAAGCTAAAAATAATTGCCTATAACTATAGTCGTCCCACTTTTTATCAATTCAGATAACGATCTTCAGTAAAATCACAAAACCTTACTTGCATTATTCAATATGCTTATTATACAACACTATTTTCCTATTTGAATTTTTCACAACAGAGTGTCTACAGATTGTAATGTTTTACGTATCGACCACAATTATTATATTTTTTTTATTTTATTTGAAATTGAAATATTTAACGCCCATCGCAAAAAAATTATATTTGAAATATCACAGCCAAGAGCTCATCTGCGCATGTAGCGTAAACTTTAACGTGCTCATCGAGGTGGTTAAAGTAGTGTGCACTCGGAGTGTACAGTCAATTTACAAACGACATTAATATTTACCCAGTTCAAAATTATACCATTTTCGAACAGCAAGTCTGCACTCTGTATATTGCTTAGGTAATTCGAATGGTCTCCAGGGATATAAAAATGTTTTAAATCAAAAATTGGGCCTACAAATCACGTGAGCTACCTTGTACATACTATATAGGCTGGCAAGCTTTTAGCTATATTCTCCTCAAATCACATACTTTTGTGTTATAAAATTATAGTGATGTACATTTTCCAAAAATTATGGAAAACTGTCTGGAAAGTGATAACCAGCGGTATTTCAAATGCATTTATTTTGTATGTTCGATGATAAATTTTCCATTTCAAATGCCAAGATTTTAAAACGTTAATATTTGTTAAATGGAAGAAAATGCAAATAATAAAAGAAAAACATATCTTATGGAAAATTAGCGCAGCACTTGCACAAACGGTCGTAAATAATAAAAATACATACAACATACCTTAGTTATGACTCCAGATTCTGATCCATTAATAGCAGTAAAGAACTGAAAAAAAAATAAATAAATAAATACAAATATTTTAAACAAGCTGAAATCTACACTAAATAAACAAAATAACTATCAGAAAAAGTTGATTCTAATCATGGAACATCTTTAGGTGTCCTAAGTATTATTCATCATAATATTTACTAAATCATACAAATAAAATATTTAGTTAACTGTTTTATAAATACTGTTCACATATTGAGAAATAAATTACAATTTTTCTTACTATAATAGTTCCAATTATTTACTGCAATCAATTAGTAAAATGCGAGGTTAGGTTAATGGAACAATTTAACGGTGTAACAAAAATGTGGCCCGCCATTTCGAGTTCATATAAATATATGTCCAAAAATGAGTTGTCTTTGTGTCAGTCATATTTGTGCAGCAACTAAGGCAATTCTTATCACTTATTTTATTTTCTGACATTATAAAATTATAATTTATTAAATAAAGTTGAGAAAACTCCTATGTCAAAAACCTTAACTTTTCCTCTTGCTATGTCAAATTGACATGAGTAGAAAAAATGCAGCAGCTTTAAAATTGACATAGGAGGCATGGTTGAGTTTAAGCTTTAGACTATTACTACGCCATAAAAGGTTTTTGCATCCGATGTACAAAATTAATGCTGATTTTTTGACATCTCTAACCCCAAAAGCACCGAAAAATTGACATTGAGGTTTCCATTCTTCACCATGCCTTAGAACAATTAAATAAACACAAAACCAGACAAATAACATAGCAACTGTTCAAAATAACCTCTCCCGACAAAATGCAACTTTCTGCGCGTCCTCGTAGCCGATCCTCTTATCCTTTACAATCCGGGGTGTTGCGATTTCATTGAAACTATCTTCAATACACGGACGTTATCAATGGGCCCAGATACGGGTTTATACAATCTTTAGGTCACCATAGATACAAAAGCCCGGCGTACAAGTACGTCTCTCTAGAATGCACAACATTGGCCTAACCATGAATTTCTTGAGAATTTCAAAAGGGGTAAATTGTTTTCCAAAAATTGCCTGTAGACAAAGCCTGCCAAAGTCCTGATAGAAAGAAGGGACCAATCACAAAATTATTTATTATTACACCCCAAACATTTAGGAGAAAATTAGGTCATTTCTGTACATCTACCCAGAAGCCAATTACAGAATGCCAACCTTGGTGCAGTCTTCTGCATTAAGTGCTTAAGCACGTTGGATGCGAGGTAACAACTATATTTTAAAATAACCATGAACCAACATTCCCTTTCCAAAAAAGTGCTTTCAGTTGGATTTTGTTCTGTTCGAATTAAGAACACGTTCTTTGGATGCAGAAGTTCGTCGCCTCGGCCCACGAAATATTCCATTCTTAAATGACCACTCTTTGCTGTCATGAATTTTTTAAAACACTTTTTTCCAGGCAGAACATTAAATTACTGGAAAAATGTAAAACAACTTTGCCTCAGTTCGATTACAATTGCAAAAAGGACCATTACATTAATGCATCTGTCATTTGCCTGGATTTGAATAATATTCCATTTTTTGAAATAAAAATGAAATACGAAATAATCAATCATGAATTGCCTTAGTTGCTATACAAATATCACTGTAATATAGAAACAATTCATTTTTGGGAATATGTTTTTATGAAACTTTTATTTTTTTATGAGTAGAATATCCTAATGTAGTGGTCCAAATTTTTGAAGGTGCAACCTGTATATTAAATTAACACCTTAATAAGTAAGTGGCATTCTTACGCTGGTGACATCATATTCTGAGACTGAAAATTTTAGGAAATACAAGGTGGTAATAATAAATTTAATCAACCTATCAATAAGCAAGAATTTTCTTAAAATTTCAGTTGGCCGTTCTTATGTCATCAATATAAGTCAGAACAGGTCTGTGATAGAACATTCATCATTAAGAAATTCTTATTTACATTGTTAGGTTACAATTTATAAACTTGACTTCGATCCACAGACAGCAACTACTTAACACTCCGGTGCACGACGTCTACACATTGCAAGAGTGCGCGATGGTGGTCTATTAGGACCAAATTTGAGTAACCCATTTTTGTAAAAATGATTTGAAATTGGCAAAAATTTATATTTTTCTTATTTTTTTGGTTTGTTTTCTTTACTTTTTTTGTACAACTTTATTTGAATTTTATATTTTACCTTAAAAATACAAACAAAAACTTAAAAGTGTACTTTCTATAAACTTTTATTTTTAAGTACTATAAAATCTCTGAAAATAAACTGTTTTTTTATTCCAAAATAGACAGATATTAAAGGAACAAAATAGAAAATTAAATAATACATTTTTAGAAAATAAATCTTCTCAAATGTAGAATAAGTATGCTGATTAGCTCTCAATGCATTCTGCAAAATATGCTCCATACAAAGCCAGCATTTACAAAATTTACAAAATAACGGGTTTTACGTTTTTTGCAGTATTTAAAAGTAGACTCTTTTTATTGCTGGAGGCTCAGGTTGATTCTGACAGTAGCTGATTCTGAGTATTTAGTATTTGCCGCAGGATATATGTATGTAATCCCGCGATGTATTTCGGCTTCAGACATATAATCTTTTACTAACACTTTTCCGAAATTTTTTACAAACAATCTTCGTTCTTTGGCAAGTTCATGATCAGGATTGTTGTGTCTAAATATTACAAACGAGTATATGCCGGCAACGCTCAACTATTCCATAAAAAATTACCAAAGGCCAACGCTCTTACTTTTGAATACATTATACGATGACGCCATTTTACCAACACAATCCACACCACATTTGGTTGTGTTATAAAAATAAATTGATGTTCAATTTGCCACTTCCTTCACAACCAAATCGGGTGTGATGAAAGGAAGATAACAACAAAACATTTTATTTCTTTTTTATTTTTTTTATTTATTTTTTTTAATTTTATTTTTACTTTGGTTCTAACGCTTCCGACCAGACTGAACTGGGACAATTGTTCTGTCATGTCGGTGGCTTTCTGTTCTAATATGAGTCATTTAATACTCAAGTGTTACCATGCAAATAAATTCCACATTGCGAACGACGGTGGTCTATTAGGACCAAATTTGCAAGTAATATCTTGACGAATTTTTTTTTTTACATTTTATGTGACATCCAAACGTTACTTTCCTGTAGCTTAGAAGGTACTGGCATCGCGTAGCTTATAATGATATTTAATAAAAAATAACAGACAATTACGCAGTTGTCGTGGATTCACATAGACCACCGTCGTGCACCGTGTTAAAAAAGTTGCTAACGTGTACCAACTGAACAAGTTAACAAAACAATATCATAACCAGAGAAAAAAATATCATGAATGGAACATATCTTAAATATTTACCTTAATGGTGACTGTCAAGTGCTTTTGATCTTGTAACTCCATATTCATCATAGTTTCGATTCTGAAAATATAAAAATTATTAACTTAATTTATTCCAGACTAACAATAAAAACACATTTTGTCAAAAATTTCAGTTGGCCGTTCTTATGTCTTCAAAAAAAGGGTCAGAACAGGTCTGTGATAGAACATTCATCATTGGAAAATTATTATATATATATAATCATTGATTTGATTTATATTTTCCAGAAAATGAAAACAGAAAATTTTCTTGGAACATTAACAAATAATATTTCAAGGCAGTATTTTTAATTTGTATGCTATATGCAATTTTTCCATTTCAAATGTCAAGGGATTAATATTTGTTAATTGAAGGGGTAATAATTCAAAATAATTACATAAGGCATTTTCAGGATTCTTTTACAATGGATTATAATACTACTTTACACAATTAATGAAAATTAATATTATTCCAAAGCTTAATAACAATTTAAGATCGGCTTCCTCCTTTCCAAGGAGTCACGGGGACCTTGATGAGGTGGAAAAGCTCAAGTAACTGCGATGACTCGGACAGCGATGCCGGCGGGAGTTTTTTATACTCCTGGTAAGGTCACCCATGCCGGAAAGGTCGAGGATGAGTAGTGCAAACTAAGGACGATTCACCCTGACCCAAGCTAAAGTGTAAGACATCGTGCCGAGGGCTGAGTGACCGCGGTCGTTTACGATTCCCTGGGGGCACCAGTTATTCGGCCATACGGGGCTCTGGCCGAGATTACCAACACTTCCCCTGCTTTTCGGCGGAACTCATGGATGAAGTAAAAACAAAACAACAAAAACAAAAAAACAACAACAAAGAAGGTTACGCAGGCTAAAAGGCCAGAGACGCAACCAGGATGCCAAATGGCTTGCAGGCTGAAGGGGTTAAAAACATAGCTAAAAAGCCAAACGGGCACCGCAGGCCAAAAGCCTATGAACCGTAACAATCAATCCCAAGGAGCACATCTGTTGGGAGACTACAGGATCTGGAGGCCAAAAGGGGCACAATCAAGGACAATCTGATCAGATTCCAAAAAGGCCAACTACAGGCTAAAAATTGCGGGAAGGCTGATTAAACACCCAAAAGGAAAACCAAGCCTGGGGAGAGAGACAGGCCCAAAAAAGGCCCCGCCAGGAAACCGTCACGCCTCCCAGCGGACAACGGCAGAAGAAAAGGGCCAAATTGGAGGAATTATCCTTCAAGGAAGCCCTTTCTGCTGAGAAAGTTGCGGTAGTGCAGGACGGGTTCCCACTAGAAATGCTGAGCCGGAAAGGCTGAGAGCCGTCCAAAGCTCCATCATGGAAGCATACGACAGGATTCCTCAGAAATCCTCCTGATTTACCCCCTTCATATATATCTGCAGAGAGAGGCCAGGTGGGCAACCTACAGACTGCAACAAGCGGCCATTAATATGCCACAGACTAGTATCATGGAGCGGAACAGGTTGTTGGATGACATAGAGAATCACAGCATCCTGGGAATGCCTCGGATACTATGCTTACTATTACCAACTACGGACCTTCAACATCCTTTCTCCAGAAAGAGATGAGTGGGATCGAATAAAGCCGACCTACTGAAGGCAGACAGTTGTTGGTTTACAGACGGCTCCAAAACTCCCCGAGGGAACAGGAGCCGGAGTACACAGCTACAGACCAAGGGTGAGGATAGTCTCAAACCTAGGTACTCATGCAACTGTTTTTCAGGCTGAGGTTCATGCCATTGAACTGTGTACGAAGGCTGGAATATATGCATCTTACACAGATCAATAAA
Source organism: Rhamnusium bicolor (assembly GCA_029963845.1). Taxonomy (NCBI): domain Eukaryota; kingdom Metazoa; phylum Arthropoda; class Insecta; order Coleoptera; family Cerambycidae; genus Rhamnusium; species Rhamnusium bicolor. Next base: position 100,787 of record JANEYF010001934.1, on the reverse strand, counting down.
AATTTTCTCAGATAGCCAAGCAGCTATAAAAGCTCTTGGCTCCTACCGGTGTAACTCCAAAACGGTATGGAACTGTCAGAAAGCTCTAAATCATTTGGGCAAGAACAACAAAGTGACTCTGGTCTGGATACCCGGCCACTCTGGTATGGAAGGTAACGAAATAGCGGACTCCTTAGCCAGAGAAGGAGCGGGATCACGATTCATCGGACCAGAACCAATACTTGGCATATCTTCAAGTACGGCCAAGATGGCTATCTCAACCTGGGCTGAAAGGCAAGAGTTACCAGGATTAGTTCATTCAAGGCGTTCATAAAATACCCTTTGAAATCGAGAGCTAAGAAACTTTTAGAGTTAAACAGGATAAACCTGAAAACTCTTAACAGGCCTATATACCGGGCACTGCCGACTAAACTATCATCTGCATAAACTCGGCCTAGCGGAAAACGCCGAGTGCCGTCTATGCCTGGAGTGATGATGAGAAGGCAGACCACATCTATGCACCTGTCCCGCTGTGGAGAGGATCCGATTCTCAATATTTGGCAAAGGGCAACTGCTGCCAGAGGATCTGACACATTCTCACCCAATAAAGTTATCAGTTTCATTAAGAGACTGAACTTATTGGGTGAAATATAATTAGGCGTGAGCCACAATAGGGCCTGCTGATGGCCGCAGTGGAGGATCTACTGAGACCCACTCACAACAAACCTAACCTAACCCTCAGAAGGCAGAAGGACTCAGGTACGCTACGCAAAATGTACCCACAGGCCAGGCTACCCATTGGTAATGTGCGCGGATGCGACTAGTGCTCTGTAGCTTGGAGGTGTCATTCCCACACTCCAGCCCTGGCAGGGCGCAAGCCTCAAGGAGTTGGAGGGGAGCGAGCTTCCGGGGTTGCATGCATGTAGCGTCTACGTTCCCGATGAGGACGGCCAGAGGCCACCAGAGTACTCACTGGGCTAAGGGTGAGCAACAAGGGACTAAACAGAAACCTCTGGACGGTGTTTGGGATAAACCTATCGGGCAAGGGGCAAGTTGACATTCTCCATGGATAAACAATCCATGGAAGAACTCAAGAAACTGGAAATGTGTCCCTACTTCGGGATGGGAAGGATTAAATGCTGCCCAAAGAAAAAGGCGCACAAACAAGACAGGGAGGTTCCACAGGAACCCCTGCTCAACAAGGAAGCTCACAATCAAAATGGGTAAAGTCAGCTCAAGAGGATTGCAGCCCAGCAGCGGATAATGTCCATGGAGGTGAAGGAACCTGCCGGGGAGGACCAGCCTTTGGAGGGATCTTCACAGAAATGAAAGAAGAGATCAGGGTGCTGCAGGCGAATCCCCATCATGCCAAGGCTGTTTCTGCCATTCAATGTAGGAGATTCTTGAAAAAGAAGGCAAAGATACTGCCCTCCTGCAGGAACCCTGGCTTGTCAAGGGGAGGCCCGCAGGCTTGAAGCAACCACAAGGTAATTTGTTGTACAATACATTTTCAAGTAAACCAAGAGCCTGTATTGTATATAGCAAGAGTAAGTTGCACATTAATCCCGGTGCTTTGCACCAATGATTTTGTTACAGCTACCTTAACAGCGCTAACGGAGGAGGGAACAAAGAGCTGGGTGATATGTCTCGCCTATTTCCAGGCGAGGGAAAGAATCTGCCCTCCACAATTATTGAGCCGACATAGTTGCCTATTGCGGGGAGGAACCCTCCACTAATAATGGGAAATGATGCCAACACACACCACACGATATGGGGAAGCACCAACACCAACACAAGGGGTGAGTCTCTATTAGACTTCATTCTAGGTGAGGGGTTACCAATAGCTAACATAGACAAGCAACCTACTTCTGTTACTATAGTGCGTAAAGAAGTCCAAGATATAACCTTATGTACAAGTAATATAAGCAATAATATTAAAAATTGGCATGTCTCACAAGAGCCATTAGGCTCCGATCACATGCATGTAAGATTTAACATCACAACTCCATCCCTCACGGAAACAAAGTTCAGAAATCCCCAAGAAACTAATTGGGAAGGATACTCTGAATCCCTCAAGGGGTACTTGCAGGAGGAACAGCATCAGGAAGGGGTGTAGAGAGCCTTGAGATGGCAGTGGAACAGATAAACGAGGCGATGGGATAGCTGCTTATCAAGAAAACTGTCCAGAAAAAAATAAGGAAAAAACAGGTAAAACAATCTGGTGGAACAAACATCTAGAAGGCCTCAGAACAGAAGTGAGAAAACTGTTCAATAAGGCCAAATCCAACAAATATTGGGACACCTACAAAGCCCAACTCATGCAATACAAAAAAGAAATCAGCAAGGCTAAAGACTCTTGGAGGAGCTTCTGTGAGGTCAATGATGACCCTGCAGTGCACAGAATTCACAGAGTCCTGGCCAAGGATGATTACTGCAAGCGAAGTAGGTTTCCCTAAAAAAGTGGATGGAACCTACATGGAAACACCAACGGAAAGTATCCAACTACTTATGAAGGCACACTTTCCGGCACCTGGTTTTGACAGACTCGAGGATATGCCACACCAGGACTAAAGGCCGAAGAGGTCCAGACCTGTTGATTGGAGGCTTGCCACCGAGATAATAAGACCCGACAAAATCAAATGGGCCATCAGTAAGTTCCAGCCATTTAAATCTTTGGGCTGGATGGTATCTATCCAATCCTGCTTCAAAAAGGGCAGGATACACTAATACCACATTTGTGTAAAATATTCAGAGCTTGTTTAGCCTGGAGATACATAGCATATCTATGGCAGAAGGTGAAGGTTATCTATCTACAAAAAATAGGCAGGGCACCAGACCAAACGCCCAAGTCATATAGACCCATAAGCCTGTCCTCTTTCTATTAAAAACCATGGAAAAATTATTGCACATACATTAGGGACAGAAGCCTAAGGGAAAATCCTCCTCAGTGAACGCCAATATGCATACCAGCCAGGGAAGTCAACGGACCTCGCGCTGGATGACCTAAATAGGCTACTGACAAAGTCACTAAAAGAAATGACAGTGGTAACATTCTGGATATAGAAGAAGTGTTTAATAATGCGACAACGTATTCGCTAACGAATGCGTTGTCAAAGAGGTTCCAACACTGCTTTGTCAATGGATCAATGCCAGCTTAGAAAAGTAATAATATCGACATAGGCGAGGCCATCATTGAAGCAAAGGTGAATACAGGCTGCCCCCAAGGGGAAGTAATACCTCCACTGCTGTGGGTGACCCTTGTTGATGAACTTCTTCGAAAATGTCCGCAGAAGACTTTTATTGCCTAGGTTATGCTGACGATCTAGTAATAGTAGTCAAGGAACATTTGAGAGCATGATATTAGAGCACTCACAAAGTGCTCTAAATATTTTTGACAGGTGATGTAGCGAGAAAGGACTTTTCATAAATCCTCGCAAAACCAATTATCAACTTTACACGGAAAAGTGCTCTGGAAGGCCTAAAACCCTCAGCGCTCAATGGAGTGGAAATTCCTTTTGCCAGTGAGGTGAAATACCTAGGAGTCATCTTTGACCAAAAACTGACATAGAATGCCCACATCCAAAAAGTCACACAAAAAGCCACAATTGCCCTAGGGAGGTGCAGACAGGTGTGTGGGAAAAACTGGGGATTGAATCCAAAAATGACCCTATGGTTATACACCAGGGTAGTGAGACCCATGACAACCTACAGATCAGTAGTATGTTGGACTAGACACTGCAGTTGGGAGCTATAAGGCTATTAAGCGGCGTACAAAGGCTCGCCTTCCTGTGCGCTAAGGGGGCCATAAGAAACGCTCCTACGGCCACATTAGAGGTGCTGCTGGACCTGTCACCACTACATATATTTATCCAAGGAGCTCGTTCAGTGGTACACAGGCTAATGCAAGGCTCAACGCCCATAAGGCAGCAGCACGGACCAGAGTACCAGAGGTTATACTTAAGAGTTGAAGGCGCATTCCATACTAGGAATGCCCATGTATAGCATAGTCCTGAAGAATAACTTCAATAAAAACTTTCACATTATAATACCAGACAGGGAAGACTGGAAAAACGGTCCCCCAATAACAGCACAAAAAATCTGATAAACGGACGGCTCCGAGACAACAAGGAGTGGGAGCCGGGATTTACTGGATAAGGCCAAAAACGGAAATAAATCTAGGAAGATACGCCACAGTATTTCAGGCTGAAGTGGCAGCAATAGTGGTGTGCAAAGCAAATAATAAGGCGAGGCACTGTCAATCAGTCAATAGCCATTTTCTCAGATAGCCAAGCGGCACTAAAAGCAATCGGTTCCATGCAGGTTGACTCAAAACTTGTGTGAGACTGTGTGAACGCCTTAAAAGACCTTGGAAGTCAAAATAAACTGACCATGGTGTGGGTGCCAGGACATGATGGACATAAGGGAAACGAAGTGCGGATGAACTGGCCAGAGAAGGCTCATCCATGGCCCTAGTGGGATCCGAACCCTTTTGTGGTATGGCCAAGCCAGGCATGTGAACATCCATTAAGGAATGGACGAAATAAATCTCTGGAATGGTGGATGGGCTTCCCGCAACAGACAGGCCTAAGAGTTCATTAAAGAAAGAATGGTTAAATTTACGAAAGACCTACTATGCCAAAATAGAAAGGCCATTAGAATAATAGTGGGTCTTTTAACAGGACACTGTCGGCTCCATAGACACATGAGTCTGGTACAGGATGCAACATGCGGATTCTGCCAAGCTTGAAAGAGGAATATTCAGTGCGTGTGTTGTGCCACTGTGAAGGCCTCGCTAGACTTAGGTTCCAACTACTTGAGAAACAAAACCAAGAACGGACAGCTACACTAAGAACTCCCTATCAAGGCTGTGGAGTCTGATACAAAGGACAAAGCTGGATAAGGAGCTCTAAGGAAATGAATAGGAGCTCAACAATAGACCCACAGGGGGTCACGGTGGTCAAGGCCAACCAGTCAGACCCTCCCTTCTAATCACGATATGGTAAAAACAGCACTGAATCCCATAAAGTGCGCATGTGCCGCTCACAGTGTCATGGCCGCCGTTTCTGCACTTTCCGTGAAAATAACCAAACTATAATAAAGGGCAAGGAAAATAAAGAAACTATAATAAAAGGCAAGGAAAATCTTACTAACGAACTAAAAAATACTTATTTTAAAAAAAAAAAAAAATGTTTGTGATTCGAACCCTGGACCTAGCGCGTGCTAGGCGAGTATCTTCTCTATCGTCTAATGAGTTCCTTGCTGACAAATGATTCCAAAAGGATTTAACACACTTTGACATGTCATGTAACTGCGCATGCCCTGCGGCTATCTTAAAACGGAATCCAGTGCTGTTTTTACCGTATTCTCTTCTAATCTAATGTAAGATAAGCTTTATGTCATTAATTAATTAAACAATTTATAAAATTGGCGCCAAATTCAAATAACGGAAAATTATCATTGGGAACATCTTTCAACTTTTACTACTTTGATTACGAAATTTTGATCCAGGTGGTAACAAACCATTTAAAAAAAAAATGGTAGTGACGTGAAATGAACTGCTTTAAACCAACAAAAAAATATAAATTACCATTTAATGTAAAATGATTATCAATACAATAGGTATATAGCAAATAATTACCTTAAATGTTAGCTGTTTACTCTTCCGGTTTCATATTCTTTGCTTGGAAAATTCTGAAAATGTAAAAAAAAATAAAATTGAAACTAATTTATTCAATACCACTAAAAAAGCATATTTTTTTAAAATGTCAGTTGGCCGTTCTACTGTCCTCAAGAAAGGGTCAGAACAGGTCTGTGATTGAACAATCATCATTGGAATATTAAAATATTTACACAATGAAATTTTTATTTTTAATTGTAAATCTTCGAACTCATCCTTAAATCTCCAAAAATTAAGAATTTAGTAAGTGACCACAAACAATTCACATTGCATTAAAATAAATATAAAAACACTACATACCTCAATGTCACCTCGAAGCTTTGATTGGTAGAATGAAATTAAACACTGAAAAAAAAAATATTACTAATTATAATTAATATTTTAAACGACAATAATATAACAAAATCTGACCAAAGATGTTCAGGAAAAGAATTCTAATCAGGGGACATCTTTAGAAGAACTACTCATCATATTTATAACGAATTGATTGAAAAATGGGGACCATTATTCACATAACGTTTGTATTAGTGTTTACATCGGTACACTATTGCATTCTGCAGTCGTGTTTTGTGAATTGTGGCGAAATAAATTTTAATGCCTTGTGTATATCCGTGCCTCGTAATGTTCGTCAAGTAGAGGTAACCAATAGCTTTGTTTGTAGATGATTTGATAGTTTCATGACTATAGAGATGCGATTATTACAAGAGTTCTGCATTATAAAACGTTTTGATTGAACAAGCACATCTCTACAACGTGTGCATGCTTCTGACAGTTTCAAACAGTTGGAAACTGCTTTACAAACAAACTTATTAGCATTTTCTTCATCACAAAATATATGTCAGTTAAGCCAACTGAAATTTGTCCTTGCAAAAATTTTGTTTTCAATTTTTTTGCTTGTGTTGAGTTATTCAGACAGTAAAAACAAGCTCAAAGTAAAATTTAAATTCACATAAAAAAAGCTTGGCTAAATAAAGACATCATAAATGGGCAAACATTAAATATAAATAAATCTATCACAGTTGCCTGTATCATTTATAAAAAAGCAACATATGGATGCTTATTACTGCACCAGGCACAGTGCATTAATGCACCTTTTTGCACCCATTTTGGATGCAAGGTGCAATTATTTCAATGAACAAAGTGCGAAAACAATTGCACCCACCCAATACATATCCCATCTCTGGTAAAAATACTATTTATGCTAAATATCAAAGAAAAGTGCTGTATTTTATTTAACAGCACATAAATGTTATGTTTAAATGAATCTTTATAATACACACAGCCATTTCTGAAATTAACATAATAGTGAAAACCGGAGTGGAGGGGGAGGTCCAGCAACATACCTGATATTGCTTCAACTTCTAAAAAAATGATGATTGGTATTAGTAGTAACTGCAATAAAAAAAAATCATAAGAATATTTTGACAAGTTTAGTTAAAAGAAAATTTTATTATTAAATGGATTCAGACGAAATATTCTAATCAGGGAACATCTTTAGGTGTCCTAAGTTTTGCTCATCATACTAGGTAACTGTAAACTAAAACCACTGAAAATATTTAAACATTATTACTCCTTATTTATTAGGAATGTTTGAATTGGGATAACTTATTAATTTTTACAAACTTAGGCCTGGTTTTTCAATCGTAGGTCACTTTTGGAATTAGATTTTCTGAAATAACATTTACTTCTAAAGTGGTAATAGTAAAAAATATTTTATATGAGAACTTTAACTTTTAATTGGCATACGTATTATCCGTAAAATCTTTTATGAAAAATATAGTGCTGGTTAACCTTTAACTAGCAGTTAACTCACATTTATTATATAATACACAATTGGCCACTCTTATGGAACTTTTGGCATCTCTTTTTTGTAGTTCATTAGTTCTTAATAGATGGCACAGACCTCATTATTACAAGGAGTAACGTGTTAAATGTGAAGCACCCGCTGGAAATTTAAATTTGGCAGGAAAAGTAAACAATATAATATGTACAGTAAGATTCTTTTTTAAGAGTAACAATTCAATATCTTCGATTTTTTTGTGATCGCCGCTAACTATAAAAAGGTGACCCTGGCTGGCCATTACAATAAACTAAATGCAGAAGTCATGCATCAATAGGTGGGTCAACATTGACTTTCAGCCAAAATGCTGACCAATTATCGTGTATAGTCTACAAATAATCCCAAAGCAATCTGAGATTGATCTGGTGCCACAATTGTAATTCAACCTTTTTAAAAATCAAGGACAATGAATAACATTTCAAAAGTATTCCAGTGGAATGAGTATAAGTATTCGCAAATGAAATTCGCTACTGTGCCTGAATAAGGGGATATGTCTGACTTACTTAGTATTGCACATATCACTTTATTGGTAGCATCAACGAGAGCACTGCGTCCACGTGTGCAATATCTTGTTAAGTTCCCCAAAGCAATAAAAATGAGCCGCTATACCTTTTTAGCAAATTGCAACATATTTTTACTTCAAATATAAGAAAGATAGATGACAACATGCATTTTATTTTGGATGCCCTTTATAAATTTCTTGTAATCAGTACTATCAGCTTTAAATGAATGTTTAAAACTATTTACATAATAAAATAAATAAAAAAAAGCACAAATAAGCCTGACCTCATTATTTTCATAAATTTAATTTAAATATGAATAATTACCTTATATGAAGCAAGAAGTCCTTACTATTCACTACCGATTTACTGAAGATCTGTAACAAAAATTAAAATTTAACAAAACGAAAAATGAATAATACATATTTTATAAACTGGTCGGTCATCAAACATTTTCAAAAACTATGTTGCAACAAATCTCATATAACGTGAAAATTTTAATGTTTCATCATTTTCAATAAAATTTTATTATCCAACCTCTGGGTATTCAGTATATTTAAGTTTCCAAATTCTCGAACGTCCTCAAAATTATTTCAAGTAAAATTCAAACCAGTTTTTGAAAAATGCCCAAGTATTACTTGAATTTGATATTGTTTCTGATCTTCCTTTGGTTAGTTCAGATAAAAACTGAACCACCATACACTAGAAAAGACATTGCTGTTCCCACAACGAGCACACCATTTACTACTCTAAGATGTAATAATGGCCGGCTTATTAGTGTGGGGTATTAAAAAGTAAAATTAGATTTACCATTACATCAATTATATTCTTAGTAATGTTAAGATGGAAAAATAAATAACATCACACAATTTATGTTGGAGGAAACAAAAAAATCATTTATTTTGACAAAATAGGCTCAAAATAAAAATTTTTAATAATTCAAATTTCACACAAACTAAATTAAAAAAATTTTACACATACTTTACCAAAATTGAAATGTGACGCCTTAAAATTACGTTTTTTATGGGTTATGTAACAAACCAACTGATGTAAACAAAATTTCGCGCTTTCAAATGTAGGTTATGGAGAGCCCAATCATGTCATGATCGACACAAGTTCAAGCAAACGTTATCGACAATCATTTTATCATTAATAGCTTGGCAAATTTAGAAAAGTGACTTAAAAGATAGAAATTATTCTTTCTTAACAAATTACATACCATTTTAGATGATGGCTCCAATCCTCAACACCTGAAAAATATTTTGATTATTAAACCGATACAAAAAATAATAAAATATTAAATTATTTCACAAAAGAATCAGAATCCTTTTGGCAAACGAACATTGTAATTTATTATATAAACCACTTCTACTCAAAAATAGATCATCATGGAAATTATTTAGACATCTGATTATTTTATTACAATTATGTATATTTATTTACCTTTTCAGAAGTAGCAGCTGATACTTCAGGCAACTCATTTGACAGATATGAAAAAAGCTGGCAAATTCCAACGATGGTATTAATTACGAGAAATATGTTTGACATACGAATTAAATTTTCACCTGTAACAAAACAAAACCAACTTTAGGAAAATATTACTGCTTAGTACTTACATATGTAAAAAAAAAAAATAAAGAAAAAAATCAGAATGTACCAGTCAACAGTAATTTCAGACTGGGGCGGTAATGAAAGTCATCATTATGATCGTGTGCTTAAGTACTTTATTTATATGCTATTATGTACATTTTTGTAATGAAGCTATTTTTTCACCTAAAATTTTTGCGTTCTGTATATTTGATTTAATTTACGTTTTTGTGAATTTTAATTACTTGTGTATTTACCGATTTACACGGTATATTGGAAATTAATTAATTTTTCTATAAAATATTTTAGCAAAGGTTGTTAATTAAAGCTTGAATATAATTTTTCAGAGCTTAAATATTGTGTCAACAATTATTTAAAAATGTGACATGTACTGAATAATGTTAAAAAAATTAATCCACAAGCTTATATTGTTTCATTTTGGTAAAATATCCCAATATTTATTTTCAGCCTGGTAGATAAGTTTAGACTCAAATAGTGAATAAAAAATGTAAACTCATGTCCAGTCCATAATGTGGAGAGTATGTATTTTAATTCAGTCGCGCGCATTGGATCGGAAATGATATAGCAGCCCCTATTTAAAAGAACGGTGTCGTATGGATTAACTCTCCCTAATTTGACTATCTAGTGCCTGCCTCAAACTTCCATGCTGAGTCAAATCCAATTTCATACCATGGTTAGTATTGTAACATTTCCGAAATTTAAACACGTAAATTTTCCTAAACTTTCGAAAAAAATGGAAATTTATCGGAAACCTTGAAAATTTCATAGATTTCGTGGGTTCAGGAAAATTTCCGAAACTCGGAAATTTTCAAAATTGGCGACACTTTTTAAAGTGTAAAACCAGCAAAACTACCAACCTAAGATAAAATGATTGTATGTGTGTGATGAGTGATGATTAAATTGTGATTCTGTGGATCAATGATGCAAAAAACGATATCTGGAGATATTTCACTTAGGCAAAGAAAACGTAATCTGCCATACTGTGTGGAATAATATAAAAATGCAACTAGAATGCATTCAGTTATTTACCGACTTATACATATTATTGTCCTCGTCAAATGAAAAATATTTTGAAATACACAAAAAAATGTGATGGGAACGACATAATGAAATGAAGTAAATGATTCATTTTACTTTCTTGTGATAGAGAACACCTATTTATTTTTATTTATGAAGAATATAGATATACTGTAAAAAAACATACCTCGTTAAATATTTATTTTGGTGTACTTACTTACATTTGCCATTTACAGATACTATGTAAAGAGAATTAAATAAGATAAAGAACTGAACAATCAAAATCAACAAATATGCACAATCCGCGGTAATCACAACAATAATGAATATCATAAAGATTATACAGTCCTGCCTGTACAATAGTTAATAAATAATCAACATACACAAAATATATGAAAATTACATAAACACCAGAAATGTTATGAAAATTCTCCCGAAATTCCTACTGAAAACTTTGCCTATGAAGTTTCGAAATTTCCACTTCGCTTTATTTCCATGAAATGTTATGAAATCCTCGCAATTTCATAAAATTTTGGGAAATTATGAATTTTACGGAAACTTTCAAAATTTCGGAAATCTTTCAATGTTTTCTAATGGAAACTTTGCCTATGAAACATTTCCTTACTCACAAGACTAACCGTGACAAAATACAGATTTACTGATTTTTTTTAATTTGCTTTAAGAATATAGTTTTCCATTTAGTGCACAATTTAATAATTTTGATTCTAGCTAGTGTTCTGTGCATCACTGTTCATAATGGGTCCAACTGTTCGAGGAGTTACAAATCTACGAATTAATTCTAGATTTATTCGTGTTCCTGTCAGATTGGTTTTGGCTAATCCTGTAGTCAAGAGAATAGCTACATTTTGCAAGCGAGCAAGGACTTAATTATTAATTTTACAATAACGCTATATAGTACAAATCCAGGAAACTGTACGTTTTTATTTACCAACTTAGTAAAAAAAAAAAGTGAAATCTTGTAAACTTTTACCTTTTTAGTGCTGAAGGTCGTGCAGTGAAGACTTTGCGCATCAATCTCACAATGCTTGCAAACTCTATGTCGTAAGTGTTAAGGTACATTTGCGCTTGATTCTTACTAGCGTCTTTAAGCTGTAATAAAATAAGTCAACTTTAGATAATCGAAAACAAAATTTGTATCACAACACAAATGTTGAAAAATCAGATACAACCAATCACTCAGAAATTTCAGACTGAGGCGGTAATCAAAATCATCATAGGAATTTTAAATTCATACATTTTAAAAAAAAAATACATTATATTTTATCAATTTTCATGTTTGAATAAATGTAACCTCAAGCCATTAGAGAGCTGAAAATATCAAATATTATTTTCCAATTTTTTTTTGTAGTTAGACAGGATGTTCGGTGCTCATAACAGGGACGGTTTAAGGATCCATCAGCGTGCAATATTGTTATTCAGATATTTAAAATTTTTCATCCTTGTTGACTAGTGCACTCTTGTCTGTTGTTAAAACAGGGAGTGGGTCAGGTAGAAGACAATAAACAACGTATTTGTTTAACTGACAGCAAGTTAGAAAATGGCAACCAATTTTGCTGTTAAATAAAACCACCCGTTAGAAATTATTCATAATTGTGACACTTTATAATGTTTGTTTTACATCATTTGAATGCAAAAGACATTTGTAAGCAAACAATGTCTTTAGTATATTGCAAAACTCCTGAATACGGCCCTGATAATACAAAAAAACATCCCGTGTCTATTCATTATTATTACTCACCTCTTTTAACTGCTTGGATGACCTCAAGGATATTTATTTTTTACTAAAATAAAAACATTACAAAAAAAACACTCACAAATATAATTAAATTTGTAGGATACCTACTGCATTCTGCATGTTTAGTATAATTAAATTGCAATAATTAAGTTATTCGAATACTTTTTTAGTGAATTTTTAATAACTTTCTAAATCACATATTAAAAAATGAAAAATCGTCCATTCATTAAAAAAATTATTATTTATTTTACATAAAATGAATAAACACAAATTGCTTAAAATTAATCAGACTATTAAAATAAATTAATAAAACAGTAATTTGTGTAACTTCAACATGTAGGAATATTTAAAATAAATTGGCATAATAAATTAATAAAAACTCATAAATTCTTGTTGTAGAATTTACTTTTCACTGTCCAATGGAATAAATATACAAGAAGTTGTTTCGGTGTCAACAAAAAATATAATATAATTATATATAACAAATAAAATTTTCACAGATTATCCATTTTCGATAGTAAGTATATTTAACCCTGCCAAGTAATAATTATAAAAAAAGATTAATTATCTATTATTTATTGGGAAATAATTTCAATTGATATTAAATAATCTGTACATAACCTAATTACCATATGATTACAATTTGTCCAAATATTGAGTAAGGTCAGGTAGTCCTTCTTTGAGACCTTTTCTTTTACGTGTGTCCTGAAAAAAACAACAAGAACTGAATTCCCAATATTAACCAGAAATAGCATTGGAATGATTAGCATTCAATGAGGGATATGCATCACTTTAAACAAAAAATAAAAAGTGCAACAAAATTAAACACGCGTTTCATCGTTTTTGAGATTTAAATCAAAACATAAAAACGATAAACCATACACAAATTAAAAAATATATATATTTGCAAAAAGTAAAATCAATGTGTCCGAAGATTTTTACAGACAATTCAGTTGAATTTTGGATAAATTTATTCTAAGTGTTATACATGCACTCACTATACAGTGTGTTCTAGGTATTGGGTCCTTTTTCTTCAACAGATAACAGTACCCATTAAATAATGTCCAATGACCAAAAATTGTCTTGGTAAAGGTTTTATAATAAAGATAATTAAGTTAAAAAATTTATACATGGCTAAATCCGCTGGCGACTAACGGTATCTGCTGAGAAACTATACACGACTGGCTTCTGGATGTCAGGCCGTATCCTCATGATCCAAAACTAACACGGAATTCAAGCGATTTTATTGACCACAGCCCACAACCGTGAGTCAAGGTCAAGCAAAACTTGAATCAACTTGAACTTTTCCATAGATCCGAAGTAAATTTAACCTCGGAATCATTCATATTGTTTTGGTTTTGTTTTGGATGTCACTTATTTCGTTTGTTATCATAAGATTAAATTTCTTTAACAATCATCTTTCTGTGGGAAAAAATGCACTTTACTGATTTTATGTATATTTTACACATAATGCCCCAATAGCTAACAGTGCGTCAGATGATTCCACATTTTATTATAACAGTGCTATTTATTAAAGTTTAAAGTACAGAGTTAACCTCAATTTTTAACAATTATGGATGACCCATGATAGAAGCTTATAACACAACAAATCTGCATTCCACGACCCAAGATGTCTCTTTAGGACGATCCTAAAATACTGCCCCGATTAAATGTCATATTCCGGATCATGGCGACATGACCGTAGTATTCATTAGTGAGTGAACAGGACCGTACTTGGGACAATATTCATTGTAAAAAGGCAACTTACTTTTTTTTTGTGTTAAAATTAGTTGCATGTAACGTAAATAATCAGCTCTTAAAAAAAAGTATTTATTTTAATGAATAACAAATGTAAATCCCCCATTATTTATTGCAATCACCAGATGATTTTAAGCTTTTTTTTCTTTATATATATTTATGTAGATATCAAGTTTAAACATGCTTACCTGTACAACGGTGTACGGTCTGGTACTAGGGTCAAGCGGATCACCTGGAAGTACTTGCCAGTGATCAAACACACACTGTGGGAAAGCTTGTCCACCGGTATTAGAACGGAGATCAGCAGTGAAACCAAATGATTCATTTACAGGCAAATAGGCTTTACTACGAACATAGGTGTACCAGCCACCTGCATTTCTTCAAATACATGACCACGTCTTCTATTCAATACACCATAAATGCCACCAACAGCAACTTCTGGACACTAAAAATAAAAAAGTTACACATTATAAATAACAAAAATTAACAAGGGGGGGCTATACAAAGTTTTCATACACTGCATACAATAAAACGAATCAATTACTAAGGGATGGGTGATATTTTTAACACACCCTGTACACAAAAGAAACATATATTTTTAACAAATTGTTTGTCCCCCTATTCTGGCCAAGAAGTCGATTTACTTCAAGACCGAAACTAAAAGACAAATTATTTACCATCAAATGCGAATGCTACATATACTTAAAAAACTATGTATCATTGTCTAATGATGGATACAACAAATTAAAACAAAGAAAACTATATAGTTTGGTTATCAAAATTTGACAATTGGTCTGTAATTACACTGCCCTGCTATGACAGGAATTCGTAACACTCGTAACTGTAAAAATCGTTTTAAGGTTTTAATGGCATTTATACTCCAGGTATGTATACAATTAATAATACGTTAATAAAAGGAATGAATACAAATTTAACGGAAAATAACGAAAATTCTAAAATTATATTTTCAGATACAACCTTCCATCATAGCAAGGCAGTATAGGTATATAAATTTTACTGCTTACAAATTAATCAGCAATACTAGTCAAAAACGTGATGAAATTAACCGTATCTCAAAAACCAAAATACATCTTAGCAGGTTTGAATAAATTAGGTTTTATTTTTGAATATATTGGATTCGAGAAGAATTTTCAGTTGTAATTTTTTTTTTAAGTCAAATAGTATCTTATCCAATGTTGGTAGTCACTGAGCGCAACGTGAGCAAATGCGAATGGTCATATTAAAAACTGACGTTTTAGTTGTCATTTTTTAACTTCATATTTTTCTGGTATCTGATTGCTATAAAATCATTTAAAAGAAAAACAAAGACTAATGAAATAATTCCGAGGGACACACCAATAAGTAAAACTGGCAACATGACTACCATCGACTATTTATGAATGAATTTGGTACTAACAAAACTAGAGTTTACACAAGTCAATATTAGTTAGTTTATAATAAAACAATAGTATAAAACATTTAAAATGCTAAGGTATTAAATTTGCCAATCTGTAAAATCTATATTATTGAAATTTTCCACTGAATAGAAACCTATTGATGAGATATTTGTTTTACATTTTTAAAACTTTTTGAACGAAACATTTTCACAGGAGGTGGTAGCAGGTTAAATAACAGAACCAAAAAATGATATTTCCTATCTAGTTTTAAAATCTATACAGATATTTGTCTTGTCATATCACAGGAGAGAATTTCTTCGCAATTAACATATAATCTTCAACGTACATGAAGCACTGTAAAATATATAGTGATGGTACAGTGAAAATTTTATGTTCCATATAGATTTGTCTACAATCTGGTCTATACTCTAGCATATTTATAATTCGTACTGCCCTCCTTTGTAATACAAAAACATGTTTTGTGTTTGGTACATGTCCCCAAGCATGAATAGCATATGATATTTTTGACTGGATGAGTGCATGATAAGTTATTAGAAAGCTGCAAATCGTTTTTGTGTATCATGACCGTAGAATATAGATGTAGTTACTGTCGCCGGCATTCACCTTGACCGCGAAACTCTTTCTCCAGTCCAGTCTATTATTAACTTTCGAGTTGTGTACACGTTAAGTCACCTGGGCATATGGCATATTGTTTTTGTGTTTTTATTTTATTTGTTGTACTGTATTGTTGATGGTAATTTAATAATAAAGCATGGCAGACGTAAGCAGGGGTAGAAAACAGACATTTGCTAACAAAGTGAATAAATTCATAGGTGAATTTCCGGATTTATTCTATGATGGTGCTAAAATAATTTGTACAGTGTGCGAGAAAGATTTGATGTGTTGGGATAAGCGTGATTGTGGACTTCACGTAAATAGTGTACACCATAAAAATAAAAAAAATGGAGTGCCTTCGACAACACAGTTTATGTTTGATTTACTATTAATGCTGATTGCCTGTGATGTTCCGTTGCACATACTCGATAAACAACCATTTCGAGATTTCTGGAATAAATACAATGCCCAGGTGAAGTTACCAAGTTGCACAACGTTATGTAACTATCTACCAACTGTACACGTAGACATGGTAAATAAGATGAAATGTGAATTAAAAAATACACGGCTATGGTTATCTGTTGATGAGACAACAGATTGTAAAAAAAATTCTATTTTAAATGTTATAGTACGAGTATTGGACCCTCTTAAACCGACAGTTCCACTGTTACTGGCTAGCAAAAGACTAAGTCAGTGTATTAGCGAAACAATTACCAGGGTGGTGCTGGCGACGTTAGAAAAATTTGAACTGTCAAAAACTCAAGTATTGATGTTTGTGACTGATGGCGCCGTGACAATGGGTTCGGTAGGCCGTTCTTTGCAAGAACTAGATTGTACGTTTACATATGTTACGTGTAAAGTGCATGCTTTACATCTTGTGGCAGAAACTATTCGAAAAGGTTTTCCAGAGGTGAATGCATTAATAGCAAGTATAAAAAAAAGTGTTTCTTAAATCTCCTAAACGTCTCCGTGCATTTCATAGCAAGTATCCCGGTATTCCTGAACCACCACAGCCGATTCTTACACGTTGGCGAACATGGTGGCAGACAGCTTTTTATTATGCTGAATATTTCCAACAAATAAAAGCTGTGATACTACAATTTAATCCAGATGAGGCTGCAGCTATTAAGGAAAGCAGACAAAATTCGAAGATATTTCCGTCAAAACAGCTTTAAAAAATATTGCGAAGAACTATAAACCATTACATGAGAGCATAAAAAAATTATAAAACAGTGCGTTGTCGTTAGCGGAGTCACTGCAAATAGTGGACGAAGTAAATCTATTGCTACACGCTATAGGCGACACAACAAATGAGCGCGTTAAAGAAAAGTTCACAAGTGTGTTAAATAAGACACCAGTTTTACCAAATTAAGACAAAATGTAATGGTGCAGACCCCGAATCCGTTAAGTGCGTTCAAAGACTATTTTACGTATGCGTGTATTCAACAACTCCTATATAAAGGAGGTGTTGGTGTATTACATCAGTAGATGTCGAACGATCGTTTTCAAAATACAATATTTTCACCAAAGCGAACATCACTCATGGAGACAACCATAGAAACATACCTGATGCTGCAAAATGGCTACACATCTCCAGTTTGTGATAAGCAAGCCAGTTCATCAAGCTAGTTAAGAAGGTAAATTTTACACACATTGTTATAAATTGTAACAGTTTATTGTTTCTCGTATTAGTTAATTTCGCGTACGCCACTGTCCCACGGAACATTTTTGACAGCCCTAGTTATTAGTACTTGTCTGGACACTATTTAGGACATATTTCTAATTGCATAAATACAAGAAGTTAATTTATTACACAAGTTATTGACATGCAAGTTCCATGACAGCTGTGGGTCAATCCTATACTGTGAAATTTATATGCAAATTACATACTGAAACACATGGTTTCAGTTTTAGTAGCATATAATAATATATTCGATTTACGTCAAACCAAGCAGTAACCCTTGACTCTGTTTCCTCTAAATGCAGCTGAAGTTGATCAAGATTTTCATTTCTGTTTACAACAGTTGTGTCATCTGTGAAGGAATAAAGTCTACCCTACCAAATCAATGATATAGATATGGAATAATACTGGCCCCATATGGGAACGACCAGTACCGGTTTCAATTAGCTACATGCGGTCTGTTAAATATGACTGTATTAAATTTAATCTTACAACAGAAAATTTATAAACACTAAGTTATTGTGTAAGTATACCGTGTCCCAAATTCGATGCTCACCATTGCGATCTCGGAAACCATAAGAGCTACAAGGTCGGTTAGATGGGATGTTTTAACAAATTTTATGCTGATTTCAAATCCGTTAAGAAATTACGGCTAACTAAAACCGTTTTGTGATTTTCAAAAAAAAATTGTGATATCTTTTTGATTGTGGCCAAGTAACCCTTGGTCAGACAGGTTTCAAACTTTTACATTATTAGAACTTTTAGGAGACTAATACTTTGGTGTAGAAATGAATGTTCGATAATCTTTACTTTTGGTGATATCCGAGGTAACTTGTGTTTTTCATATGAAAGCGATATTGGAATTTTTGGTTTTTCAGATTGCGCTTAAAAAAGAGCTTTCAAATGATGTATCACATCACATCACAAATTTTATCTGTAATACGAATGACCTAAATCGCAACAATGTTACTTTTCACACGTTTTTCTTTTAAAAGATTTATATTATTTATAAATATCATTCAAAATAAATCACGTCAACTCTGCCAACCATTTAAGATTCTAAATCACAGAGTTAACCAAACTACTTGTAAGAAAAATATCCCAAAAAAACTTACTTGGATTTCACATTGATATACAGGCTCCATAAGTCTGGGGCTAGCAGTAAGAAGACAAGCATATAGACAACGACGAGTTGTTGGAATGATTTGACCACCACCACGATGGATAGCATCAGCATGAAGGGTGACATCATAAATGTTGAAACGGACACCACGTAAGTTTTCTTCAGAAAGAACACCTTCTTTGGTGGCCCATTGAAAACCAGCAACGACTGAATCCTTGATTTCATTAAGGTATTGTACTCCCTTGGTACAATCGACCAAGATATTTGGTCCGGTACCATCAGGACCAAAGCACCAGATTTTACGAGCCTCAGTTACATCATAGTCATATTTTTCTGATAAATAACGAGCACGAGATTTGAAGTCATCACGAGGGTTAACATTGCCATCATCAATGTCTTCAGCAAGACCATCAGGCATAGGTTGTGCCTTCATGAACAATCTGTTGTGTTTGTTGGGCGATTTTGACAGACACATTTGATCAGATTCCTCGCTGACAGTCTCACGGTATGATACAACAGGGTCTGATTTCTTGATAGGAATACAAGCGTGATCTTCTTCCAAATCTTTTAAGCAAATTTCCAAGTGCAACTCACCGGCGCCGGCGATAATATGTTCACCAGACTCTTCAATAATACATTGTACCATAGGATCGGATTTTGCTAAGCGTTTTAAACCTGTAACAAAACAAATGCTGTAGTCTGTCTCCTTTAGTGCCAAGATGATCCCCATTGAGATATACACATTTATATGTACAGGGCGTTTCTTTTAAAATTATATCCAGATTAATTTCCAAACATTTCTATTTCCTTTTTGACAAATATTTTTTTCAATTATCTGTAGATAGCAACCTCAGTTTATAAAGAAAAATTATTTTGTCAAAAATATTTCCATCAATATTGAATAAATATTTTTCATATCACCAATTAAATTATGTTATATAACTATAAAAAAAAACACATACATATCTTTGGTATTCCAAACTATAAAGAATTTCAAAATTTGATCCGATCAAAATTTGACAAAATAAAATAAATGAAGTTTCAGTTTTAAATAAAAACCCTGACATGTATTTAATGATATATATTTGTACTATTTGCACCGTAGCGTTCCACAACTGGACATTAAGAAAGAGGTCCTGTGGTAGCGTTTAAGTACAAACAAATTATAATATCCTTCCATTGCACTGCCATCAGGGTCAACGTTTGGTAGTAGCAACCATAAAGCTGCTACGACGCAAACTGTACAGTGGCTCTAGTTGTGCTGGAAGGTGTTGAATTAAAAACAATAGAAAAAATTACCTTCTACAAGCTTGGGTAAATCGGCAGGATTCTTAGGTTCTACAGCGACACGTACTACAGGAGATACACTGAATTTCATAACCTTTAAGTTGTGGGCATCTTTGAAAGTGGTAATGGTACCTGTCTTGACCAAGAACTGATCAACACCTACCAAACCACAAATGTTACCAGATGGTACATCCTCAATGGCTTCTACGTAACGACCCATCATAAGAATGGTACGTTGGATGGCCTTTTCATACAAATCTTCCTTCTTTCCAGGAGTATAATTTGGACCCATAATACGAGCCTTCATACCAGTGGCTACTTTACCAGAGAAAACACGACCAAAAGCATAGAAACGTCCCTTATCAGATGTGGGTACCATCTTGGATACGTACATCATAAGTGGGGCATTTGGATCACAATTTTTAATGCCAAGAGCTGCTTCATCATCATGGGGTCCCTCGTACAACATTTCCATTCTATATTTTTGGGCAGTTACAGGGGATGGAAGATGGATGGCAATCATTTGAAGCAGTGCTTCACCAGCAGGCAACCACGTACGCATAACAACTTTTAAAAGTTGTTTACCATCCTTATCTTTGTCTTCATGTTTCAAGGCGATGCCAAGTTTAGGAAGAAGAGCTTCATATTCTTCCTTCCTTAAATTTGAAGATAATCAATATAAAAGGTTATCTAGAAAGGTATGGGTCCTGCCCTGACAGCTGATAACAAAAATGAGGCAGGGGTCAAATAATTTTGTTATAATTAACAAAATATTAGACAAAATGTGTAATTTGGTCGACATGTCAAATACACTACTTTTATGCAAGTTCAACTTCTCGTCACTTTTTGGATTTCTAACAAATAATAAAATTAAAACAAGGTACTCAATATTACAATACTACCAAATAAGTTGCTCTTATTGCATTTTGTTGCGTCAAGATTCAATAAAATTTACAAATTAATGAACAATCATAGCTTTGCATTTTTTTTTAAATTTTTATTGATTTTATTTTTACCATAATCTCTATAAAAAAATTCTTAATTTACATTTACGATGTTCAGAAATATGACAACATTAAAACCATTATAATAATTTTCTTGAATTCTTTGAGTGGAAATACTTATATTTTGAACATTTTTTTATTTTTGGTACCAAAAAAAAAATAAAAATTACATAGTACTAAAAAATAGTTATTCCTATTTAATGTTAAAACTTTTCATAATTATGTCACTAAGCGCAAACTAGGGAAACCACTAAAAATTTGTAGGAACACTGGCAAGATTGGTACTTCTATTCTGTTGTGGTTCCTGTTTTAGCACGTTTTAAAAACATTCTAAAACCACACAAATATGTAAGTAACATAATATGTAGAAGGTAGAGATAGTTTATCTGACGAGCTTATTTTCATAACGCAATTTCTGACAAAACGTGTATTAAGATATAGACAGCATTTAATCAGTTTTAATGAACTATTTTAAAAACAGTATATTTATTTTTAGCAAAATACAGTTTCTATAATTTAAAATACATGATAAATATAGGTGGCATATCTTTTTAGTTATAGAAAATTATGCAATTACTCCTAAAAGTGTTTTGCAGAAATTGCGTGACATTTAAAAATCCAGAGCAAAAGTATGGTCAAAGTAGATTATATTACCACATTAACTTATCACTTACTTGTAGTTCATGATAGAGTCAAAGATTTTGTAGATTGGGTCTAGAATGTACATGCAGAAAGAACGTTTGTTGTCGGCATCCTTTTGTTTGGACCACTTCTTGGTTTTGGGGTTGAAGAAACTCTCTCCCCATAATCTGTTCATAAGTTTTACTAGATCGATTTTGAATTTTTCGGCATACATTTCAGCAAACTGTTTAAGGGTGAAGGCCCATCCATGGAGACCTGAACCGAAACCTACTGAACCTTTGCTAGGGTCAACCTGTAAAGTAATTTACTCTTTATAAATTCCATGAGACGACACAAAAATATAATAAAATAAAAATGTAAATGTCTCAGTGTAGGAAACTGCTATGAGCATTAAAGGACTCGTAGCAGGGCAAAATGTGAATTTTATCTTTGAGCCAGCACAATCACTTAGTGATTAAGAAACTAAACAATTTGAAGGCTGACTCAACATATGCCTCTCATTCATGTAATGAATTTTTCTGACATTTTACCTATACCTTTTTTTCTGTATTTTTTAGTAGCCTAAATATAAGTATGAAATGATTTTGTTGGCGGCACCTAAATTTAAAGCCGAAGGGGGTTATACTTAGAAAAACATGAACATCCATTCTCACTGACATTGCCAGTGCAGGGATTCGAACCCGCAGCTACGATAGACCTTTAGTCACACTTGACATAGACGCTCCGGCCAACTATGTCACCAAGCACACAATTTGTTTATACGACAGTTTGTCATAACAATTTATGATTTAAGGACGTCAGAATCAAAGTTCTCATTAAAATTTCAGAAAAATTCACTACATGGGCCAATTATAAAATTTAAATCAATTTTTATTTACTCACACGAACTTCACCCATTGGTCCACTATCATCATTGTAGGTAGCAATGATTACGTTAACATTTTCAACAATACGTTGGAAAGTTTGGAAAAGTTCCTCAGCATCTAATTGTAGCTCAAGAAGAGCACGGTCCATTTTGTTCATGAACAAAATTGGTTTAATACGTTCGGCAATAGCCTGACGAAGTACAGTTTCAGTTTGTACACATACACCTTAAAAAAAATTACAATTTAATTTCTCATTCATCATTATGATTTAATTATTGTTTTTTCTGCAAATGTGTCATAGAAATTAGGTAGTGATGATAAAATGACTGGTCATTATTTAGTCAACTGACAGACTTAAGCAACGGTCAATGGTAGAAGCGAAAAAATACAATCTTACTATTTACTTTATGTAAAATTATTATTCTTATTAATACAGTAAATCCTATAAACTGTTTTATGAAATGAAAAAACAACTTAAAATGCAGTATAAAAAATCTACCTTGCACAAAATCAAAAGTTAGATCGAAGAACAACACACATTGTCTATATAAAGTAAAAACTAACTCGAATTTAATATTAAAATGTTCACCATAAATGACAACACAAAACCAGTAATTGCAAAAAAAAAAAAAAGTCACAATGCATTAAAATACAGTAATTTTACAGTTTGGAGAGCGTCCAATCTGTCAAACAGAGCATCCCCATCAGTCTCTTCATAACTTACAAAATTTGATGATAGGTTCATTATTACAGACACAAAACCCGCAAGTTTTTAGCATTTACTATTTTTTTCCACTCACAATGTGAAATTCATTTGAACGTTTTGGCCGTAGCAAAAAAGTTAAACAAAGTTCAACTCCTTATACACGAAATTTAACATTATAACCTAAAAACTTGAAACTGCAGCGTGCGCTCCACTGAACAATAAGCTATCAACCATTTAAATTTTCACTTTTTTTTGAAAAAGAAAAAAACTGCAAAATATATAGTATTATACAATTTTTTATATAATGTATAATTCCATATTTCAATAGGAGAGACTACTGCAGTGTCGAGAGAGTACTCTTAAAAAAGAGAACTCTCTGTTTCTGCATTGAGTGCAAGTCATCGGACTTGATTTGGAAAGTTTCTACTTGTAAATGGATATTTGTTTTACTTTTGTCGTTTTTTAGTAATAAAGTTTTTGGATATTAGCGTATTGTTTGAGGTATCTGGTAATTATTCCTAAAATCTGGTAATGTCCTAAATGACTATATTTATCATGTAAATGAACTTATACAAATTTAACAAACAAGCTTGTGTTCCTTAGACTGGGCTTTTTAATATACATAACGTTTGCATTTTAGCGTGAGTACAGAGGTAAATACGCGGTTCGAAATAAATCTGTACTGCATCGCATGATGTTGATGCTTCGCGGTCCAATGCTCTGTGTGAGGCATAAGGTTGATAAAAAGGGGCTCAACGTGTTATGGAAGACAAGAGGTGTTTCTCAAATACCTCGGATGTTTTGAAACATGTAAAATCCACATAGGTTTAGATAAAACCCTAACCCACTCCAAGATGGCCGCTAGGGTAGAATTAAAGCATAGTGCAGCCAAACCATTCAGTAATTTCATTACAATAACTAATAAAAATAGTGATTAAAGGAGTGTGTCCCAGAATCAAACAATTAATTGTATTTGGCATTGAAAGTAGAGCAATTGTTTTATAAAATTGAAAAATGAACATCCAGACTTGACATGTGACAGCATGTTGAATAGGCTTATAAACACTGAAACATGATGATCAATACTGATTTTTTTTTTCATATTTAGCATATTTTTGATATAAGAGATTTGTATTTAGCCTTAATTTTAATTAAAGGAGATCTTACAAGTATAAACCAATAGCATAAAATATAGTGCTTATAAAAAAAAGCAGACAAACAGTGAAATACTGGAGCTCTCTAGGAAACACTCAATAAAAATGAATGAGCAATGCTGCGAAATTAAAAATACAAATTTTACAACCAGGAAATAAATACTAGACTTACCAGATACACAATCTACTACTACAAGAGCACCATCAGTTACACGTAGAGCAGCTGTTACTTCTGAGGAGAAATCGACGTGTCCAGGAGAATCGATCAAATTAATCAAAAAACCTTTTTCTTCTTTTTCACGTTGATCAGGACTGGTAATGAAGACAAGATCTTTATCATCCAACTCAAAGTACATAGATATAGCACTGCAAAACATAATTTTTATAAAGTTTCCAATATTTATTTGGAAAAGGAACTCACGTTGATTTAATAGTAATACAACGTTCTTGTTCATCTTTCCTGGTATCTGTAAAACGTGTTTCTCCAGCTTTGGCTCCAGCAATAATACCAGCTTTGGATACAAGGGAGTCTGTCAAAGTAGATTTTCCATGATCAACATGGGCAATGACGGACATATTACGGATGTTCCTTTTTTTGTCCATCATTGTACGGATTTCATCTACTGTAAAGTTAACCTGCAAAATGAATATGTATGAATTAGTAATTGTAAATAATCATAAAAATTGCTACAAAACTGCATAACAATAGCATACGATGCCGCATGTATGAACATTGTATTGTGGATCTCAGACCTACCATATTTTATTTTTGTGCAATATATTATCTCAAAACGAAGCAAAATGCAACTGTAAAAATGTCAAACTAATTCAAACTAAAGTTTTTATTGTTTAACTACTAGATAACACTTTGTTAAATACAAAAATAATGTAAACATAGGCCATCTAGACGACTTTCATACTGTTGTGCAATCCACAAAAGTTGAAAATATTTGTGAAACTATGAATAAAATTAAAATCTTAAGGGCGATGTGTGAAATAAAGGGTGCTGAATAATTTAGGAAAAAAATAACTTTAAATAAAAACTCACCATCTTGGATGTTTATAGATTTTCTTAGCACAATCAAATATACGACACGCCAACGATGGCGCACTCCCGTAAAAGAAAGAAGAGAAGGGCGCAGAGAACGACTCTCTGCCACGCAGAAGAGATAAGCAATGATACCAATAGAGAGTTAGTAAAAATGGTAATTTACTAAAAAATCCCAAACATGAAATGAAATAAGGTGGGTACGGATATTACACATGGTGTTGTAGAATTGATCACGTGGTCATAGGTTGAAGAGGGCAAATGATTATGCTCGAACAGGAAATACTCCAACTGTCAAGACAGAAGTCAAACAATTATTTTATTATCTTTTCAACTTCAACAATTTAAATAAATAGTTGTTGTGTGGTTAAGATCTTTAGATGTTTTGTGCATTTCAGTAGTTAACTTTCATTTTATTGATTTAGAGAATGAACGGAATTTTACCGATTATCCATTTTGCTCGAGAAATGATTTTAGAGGATGATTTATCGAATAAAGAGAACATTTTGGAAAAAATTCGTTTCTAACGTTAAATTTTCCTGGTCCAAGTTAATTCAACCATTAAATTCGCATGTCCACATTTCAAATTCCACCTCACGAGATAGGACTTTTCGAGTGAGCTCTTTTTCGCCTCTTTTCGCACCACTCCGCAATACCTAAACGAAAAAAATATTATACTATTCACTCCAAACGATAAACCCGAACGATATTAAATGCGCTGTTTCTATCACCAATCTCAGCTAATCTAAGTTGTTTTACGGTTATACTGCATAAATAAAAGAATAATATTATTTGATATAGCCTCCGTAACCGAAAAACTACTTAGTTTAACTGAGATTGGTGGTAGAAAGAATACACATGTGGGTGCTATAGGGGCGCAAAGAGTTAAGAGAGTGTATAACTCGAACTTACCTATGGTAGTGTTCGGAGTGAACTGTTGGCGGTAATAATATTTATTCCGTTTTGTTTTAAAAAAGTTTAAAAAAAACAAGCACAGAGGTAGTTCGTAAATTATTCCGTTATTCGTAAATATTCAATTATGTTATATAAGATTTACGAACCATGACAAGGAATGAGGATTAACGCGCTTGAATTCACCACGAGAGGTGCTAGTGTAGCGAAAGGTCATTGTCACCGAACGTTAATGTTTACTATGACTTTTTAACGCTAGTTTTTAGTAAGTTTTATAAAAATTAGCTGAAAAACATTTAACACAATGCTGGAAGAAGGGAAAGAAGTAATTTACTTGCTCAGTAGGGAAATTATTGTACTTATCAGATGTGTCTTATGTCATTAAAGTTAGGTTATATAAAGAATGAGTATGATGAAAACAACGAATTTACATGATTATTACTCACGATTTTCTGTAGTAGACTCCTTTAGTAACTCATAATCGTCAGGATTAAAATGTTTCTCACAAACACACGAATGTTTCGAAGGACTAAAGTTATCTCTATCAATCACCGTTTTAGGCGAGTTTTGTCTCTCGGAAGCATATGTTTGCCTTTTGTTTCCGAATAAAATGGAACTGCACAACATTGAGGCACAATTAACACGGTTTTTATTTGTTGATGTAAGAAATAATTATAATAAAACACTATAAACTTTTCCCGCGCCTAACAATAACTTTTAAGACGACAACATTCGCCAGTGGTGCCAACTGGTGAGCCTGAAAACGTTAGCCCTCATCGGGACTCGAGAAGTCGTTGTCATGAAGGACTTGGAGGGCTATCGCACTTGAATTCATCACGAGAGGCGCTAGTGTAGGGTAAAGTTTATGTTACTTAACGTTAATGTTTACTACGGCTTTTTAACGAGGGTTTTTAGTAATTTTTATAAAAATTAGCTGAAAAACATTTAACACAATGACGGCAGAAGGGGAAGTAGTAATTTACTTGCTCAGTAGGGAAATTATCGTACCTATCAAAGGTGTCTTACGTCATTAAAGTTAGGTTATATCAAGCATGAGCATGATGAAAACTAACGAATGTGCATGATTATTACTTACGATTTTCTGTAGTAGGCTCCTTTGGTAACGCATAATCGTCAGGATTAAAATGTTTCTTACAAACACGCGAATGTTTCAAAGGAGTAAATCGCTACCAACCATTGTTTTAGGTGACTTTTGTCTCTCGGAGACATATGTCCGCCGTTCGTTTCCAAACAAAATGGAACTGCACAACACATAATTAACAAGTTTTTTTATTTACTGGTGTACAAAATAATTATAGTAAAACCCTATAAACTTGTTCCGCGCTTAACAATAACTATTGAGAGCTACCTTATTCGCCAGTAGCGCCAACTGGTGAGCCTGAAAACGGTAGCCCCTGAGAGTTTATACTCTCAGGGTAGCCCTCATTAAAATAAACACGGGTGGCATATAAGCATTCCTTACAGTCATACGGAAACGGCAGTATTTCTAGCAATTTCATTGGTCGTTTCAAGGCCACGGCATCGCGTGCTCATCAGATATCGTTTTTAAAGGGGAATTCGGCACCGTGAAAATAAACAAACTATAATAAAGGGCAAGGAAAAAAATGTAATAAAGGGCAAGGAAAAAATGTAATCTTCATATAAATCTTACTAACGAACTAAAAACTACTTATTTAAAAAAAAATAATAAGTTAAAGGGCAAGGAAAAAATGTAATCTTCATATAAATCTTACTAACGAACTAAAAAAATACTTATTTAAAAAAAAAGAATAAGTTTGTGATTCGAACCCTGGACCTACCGCGTCCTAGGCGAATATCTTCTCTATCGTCTGATTCCAAAAGGATTTAATATACTTTGACGTGTCATGTAACTGCGCATGCCCTGCGGCTATCTTAAAACGGCCAATAAAATTGCTAGAAATACTGCCATTTCCGTATGACTGTAAGGAATGCTTATATGTTTTCGGCAGCAGACCATTTTAACCAGTAGTTAGAACCTCTGGATTATCATTGGTTGAGTAGAAAATCAAAATTAATTTCAACCAATGATAATCGAGAGGTTATAACCACTGGTTAATACTTCTCTGCATCTGAAAAGCCCTCTTATCATCAAGACCCTATACGTGCCTTATACATAGCATTGAACTATATCTACGAACAGATATTATAGTTCATTGATACATATAAAAGACTTTTCGGGTGACAAATTGGTTATAACCCAATATGACCAAGTCATAATTTGTTAAAACCAGTGTAATTCGAGTGCAATACGAGGTACTACCCAGTACTACCTGGTATTAGTTGGTTTTAACTCAAGTCTCCATTTGGGTTAATACCGGCGGTTAGAAGATGACTGCGTTAAATGTCAGAAAACTATAAACAGACGTGATTTTTAGGTTAAACGCGTACTAACTACACAGAGACTAGAGCTAATACAATTTTTATATTCTGTGATGATACAAAAATGCTATTAAAATTCATTAACATCATTTTCGAATATGAGGAGAATGATGAAGAAGTAACCGAAAAATTTATTTACGGTAAATAAACATGTTATACACAGAACATATAAGATGTTCAGTCTAACAAACGTTATAACATAGAACATTTATAGAAGAATTCAGTCATGTCACATCATTCAGATTTAAAATTCAAATAGTAAATTGGAATGGGTTCTGTTTTCTGTTACCATCCATTTCGGGTGTACATACCACCTTGGTTAATACCGTAATGTCTAGTTATTACCGTTTAGTACCACGCGGTATTAACCGCTCTTGTCACCCGAAAAGACAAGATCTCTGGGTAATTTGGAGTTTTTGCATCTTAAGAAGGGAAATATTTTGTTACGTTTCTGGCAACACTGGCTTTATGATTGCATTGCATATTGCACAATAATTGTTTGTTTACGTTTAGAAATTAGAAATGTGCAAGATTTTGTGATTTACTGATTTATATATGATTTTGTGTAATGTAGGTAATGTAGTTTGAAATCGTCTTAATTTCCAAGAAAGGCATCTCTGATTAATTATTTACACAACATAATATTTCGTCACCGGGCTGAGAATAGGACCTCCAATGTCACAAAATGTAAATTTTACAGTAGACAAATAAAATTGCATAAAAAACTAAGTACTAATATGTATATCATGTAAATATGTTCAAATGTCTAGTATGACAACAGTCAACTTAAGCACATGTTTTTTTGCGAAAATATGACTCTGTAATACAATAATGAATAACAATCCACTTTGGAGGTATTATCTGTTCTCATAATTTGCACATTGGTGTTATTGTGTAAATATTTTTTCCATAGATTGTGTTAAATTTTTTATTTGTTTACATTCATATCTTTCTCAATCACCGCTTTTAATTCTTGAAGATGTCGATACTTATCATCCGTTATTGGTAGTTGCTGTTTGTAGAGGGAATTGTATGTCGATATTGGTTGCTGCTGTCTTTGATAAGGCAATTTTTGCCAGTTTTCAGTATAATCAAGTGTGTAATACACGGAACCATCAGGTAAATATTTTAACTGTCTAATGTCCACTACTAGATCTCTGACTCGTTTTCCCGACCTTATCGACAGGAAGTCGGATGGGACTTCATATTTTTTTGAAAAATGCATGATCCAAAACGTTAATAACATAGGGATGATTTTTCCGAGCCATCCTTATTCGTGCCGCATAATCCATAGGAGAGTTAATTGGTGGGGTAAAAATAGTGCTCCAAAGTTGAATAAACCGAGTCGACCTCCATCATGGTGTGACCTTTCTCGAAAAATAGTTGTAGTATTGTTACATGTTTTTTGGTAGCAAAATCATTTAAGACACTTGCTAAAGTCTTGTTCCTATTTTGGTAATTACGCCCGTCCGATATTATAGTAAACGATTTAAGATGGCTATTAGTGTTCCATTGTTTTGACAAATAGTCAATTAAGTAAGTTGCAAATTCACTGGATGAAACTCCTCCATTCGCCGTGCCAAAATATAGAGCAACATTCTTATCATTTAGGGCATAAATGGTAAAATTGTGGACTTGTAACTTTAATTTATAATAACTTTGAGACGCCAAAAGTTTTGGGCAAGTGAGCACGCTTTGAAGGTCCATGGTAATGACGTGGTTTTCAGTACTTGCACTCTCCTTCAATAACTTTTTCTTTTCTCTGCCTGCTTTTTCTTTTCCAATGTGATTTCTGTACTCTTCCTCAGGCACGTTTCCACATTTAAATCCCACACAAGTGTCACACTGGTCTTTTCTAGGCCTGTGTATTGATATTTTCTTTTCTTTTAAAATCGACTTAAAAGCTTAAGGTTAGTAGCCTTTTTATTGTTTTCTAAACGTCATGTGTTAAAAATTTTATACTTACATGTTTTGTTTTGATATGAAGGCGTTGTCAACATATTGCATTTTATGTGATGGAACTTTTGGAATATGGTCTAGCCATTCAACCACTGTATGTACTAATTTCTCTTGTTCTGTTTTCTGTCTAGTCACTTTTTTCTTTTTCTTTAGAGAAATAATACTTTTATTATGTTGTATACTAGTATCCGAAATATAATCATTTGAGGTATCTGACTCTGAGACTGTCTTTGCTTCTTTCATCCATCTCTTAAGGCTATCCTCTCCTAAACGTAACATATTTAAAAATAATTTTCTACATACCTTAATACGTTCTCCTTTTGAATTAGGAAGAAAATAGTCATGTCCCTCAGTTTTTTTGAGAACGTCGTTATTTTTTCTTTCTTTTCTCTGTCTGTGTATAAGTCTTGTAATGACTTAATTATTAACGAATATTTTTTTTTTGTCCCATTACTCTAGTTTCCAAAACATCCTAAATATTCACTTGCCCCCCTTTCTCTCCGGGGAAAAATATGATTTTTTTGTAATTTTTTCTCGTGTGGTGATATAAACATCGCTCTTTCAATTTTTTAGCTGCTCTGTGAATATTTTTTGTTACGACCTTATCCTTACTCCTTTGATACCCTTTATAAGATTTTCCTTTAACTCTTCTTAATTGTGCTTGTACTCTTTGTCTGGAAACTTTTTCTTTTTACTGGCAGTTTCAATCATTTTAGTATTTTTTTCTTCTACTAATTCTTCTCCAGTATTTTCTACAATTTCAAAATCAGGATCCTTTTCTCTATCGTCTTCTTCGTTGATCAAATCTTGCTCTGAATTAATACGTTCATTGCTCTCAGAGATTAGAAGAGTTACTTGGTTGTTTTCTTTTAACTTTCCCACATTTGATAGAGTTTGTTTTAGGTGAGATTCTTCTACCTACTTCATTCTCTGCATGAGGTTCTTGTAATAACATAGGTATCACATTACATGATAAAGTTTGGCAGAAGCAGTATTAAAACTTGGAACAATTTTTTATTTTGATTCCTCATTTTCTGAGTTTGCAATATTCTGCAATTGTGCGAATATTTTTCTGCTTCTCGCAGATATAGTTCCTAAAAAATTTGCAAAATATCAGGAATATTTTTAAATTGTGAGTCTTTAGCAACTTAATACAAACTACACAGTATTTAGTCAGAGTTTTGAATGTTTACTTTCTAAGTAACAGGGTTTTAAATACTTACTTAACAATATTGTATTTTCCATTAAAAAGCAGTAATAATTTTAACACAGCACTTTAGAAAAAAATTCACCTTAAACTAACACTGACAGTCTTTTTAAGCTTATGTATACAGCATTCACATTCCAGAATATCTCCAATGTGCGTTAGTCAGAAGAAATAATACCTCCAAAGTGACTTTTTAAATGCACATTGGATATATTTATTGTCAAGCCAATACTCCAATGTGACATTTAAACACATTGGAGTTACGTCGGCCCTAAGTTTTATAGAGATGTCACATTGGAGATTCAAAATTACGTTATTATTACTTTAATGAATATATACCACATTAGAGGTATTATCAGTCGACGCGGGACATTTAAATAAAACTGTTTCTATAGAAATCGTGTTTTCGAAGTTTGTGTCACATCGGAGGTATTTTCAGCCCGGCGACGATTTATTGTATAAAATGTAAGAAACGATATGAAAGAGAGCACAGGCATAAATAGATTGTTCTTATTTTTTTATGATACATAACTTGTTTTATAATTAAATAACATTGAAAATAAAAGATTTTTTGGAACATCGCTTATATGTATAAAAACGGAAAAAGGATTGGAAAATGATGTTTTGCATTAACAATAAGTGCCATTGTAGTTCTACACCTAAAACATTTTTGTGTCTGATTCGTTCACACCTGATGATGGGTTGAGGATTCTCATTAGCACAAACATTAATAGACAAGACACAAATTACAAAAAGACAAGACCAACGATGGACATTCGCATAATACGAATGTTACTGAAAAAGGTTATTAAAGTAATTAACTGGTCAAGACAAAACACAGAACCTCTATTTATGAAAACAATGTAAATCACAAATTTACAATTTAAAAATTTTGTGAATTTAGAACATCTGAGGGTGAGGATGTGGTATTAATCTTGCGTGATTAACTTACCTAATACTGCCATAGGCGGAATGCAAAAGAAAACGGGTATAAAAGGCAGAGTTGTGCTAATCGGATTAGAAATAATTAGTGATTACTAACCTCTGATTACTTGGTTAATCAGTAATCATAATCAGTCAGCAATTCAAATAGTTAATTATTAATCTTAGTCAGTTTAGCACTTTTAATCCTTAATCATTGATTACTTTTTATTAAATCAGTGACTGCTTTTCAATTAGTGATTGCTTCTTTTAATCAGTGATTAAAATCAGCGCATGCTTAATACTAATACTATTCGATCAACATTCTCTCCTTCCATTGAGAGACTATTTTCTTATAGTGGACAGAAGAGCAATGGGAGCCACCACGATGGAACGATTGGTATCATTATAAACAAATTTCAAATTAGGACAATAATTTATAGTTCAAAACACTTATTATTTTTTATTTATTTATAGTCTATAAATAAGAAAATAAAAATTCATATTAATCAATTAATATTTCCAAGTTATGGGTTAAACATTAATCAATGAATATTTCCAATATATGGATTAATCAATAATATTATTCTGTGAATAAATACATTGACTAATCATTAATTTTTTATCTAACCTTTTTTTTTTTCGTTTAATACCACAACTCTAAAAAAGGCAAAAAGCAACTCACAATATGTATAAAGTGTTTTGCTCAGGCTAGATTTCCCTGGGGGCCCTCTATAAAATGCGTGACGCTGGGAGGGGTCCATCAAAATGTTACGCGAGGGAGGGGTCGATCTCATACGCGAAAATCAGTTTTATGCTATTAATTTTTTTTTTTTCGTAAATATAAATTTTGAAGGAAAATGCCCTAAACGCTGACGGTCCTCCATTGGGGGGGGGCTCGTTCTCTATGCTATCACCTCCTATGACAGATGGAAGAGAGGAGATCAAAATTGCCGAAAATAGCGTCATACGTTTTATGGACGGCCCCCTATCTATTATTCTAGCTTTGCAGTTTCTTTCTCTTCTGAAGTAAAACAAATGAAAATAAATAAAAAAGAGTATCCATTATTTTAGTTACATAGGTACTTAAAATATACATATTTATTTGCATTTATTTACATCGAATAGGTATATAACAAAAGAAATAAGTAGGTACATACAAATATAAATTATTTCTTATTCTTTAAACTGATGGGTATACCAGCACATGATTTTTCATGTGTCTCTATTCTGTCGGGGAAAAACTTTCTTCCACATCTTCTACATTCAACAAGTTCTGCCAGATGATTTTCCCAAATTCTATTAAAAGTCCCAATGAAATCCACTCCTCCAGATGCTAATACAGAAAAACAAATTAAACAGTGAAACCAATTATGTCTCATTGGTTTGCAAATATATGAAAAAAGTATAAAGATCTTTTTTGTCGTATATTCGGTCATCAATATAACATGGTATATTACTCGGTATATTACTAATTATAAAAAAGTGAAAAGCAAAGCAAGAGACATTGAAACGAACTTTTGTCCCTCGTTTTGTCCATTTGGTTTTTTTTTCGAAAGTGACTTCGAAAATCTACAATCAGCATTTCTCTATCTATTGCATAAATCAAAATCCCTCAATCTCTATCAATTTAGTACATTCTGTATGGGGCAATTATTTTAAGTGTGTTAACTAATTTCTCAACTTTATTATTGAGTCATTTACAGGGCACTTAAAACTAGTGGTGTTTTTAAAAAATCATATCTGCCATATCACTTACACAAGAATTTAGACTGATAAAATGCTATTTGAGGGCGTGATCATGCAAAATTTTAATTAGATGTAGGTTAGATGGTTACTTGGACATAAAAAAAATGGAAAAATTCTTTAACTGTGATGCTTAATATTGTATCAAGAATATATTTGCGATAGACGTACATATGTATGCTCAGGCCATAAAACAACCCTTTAAATTAAAAACTGTAAAAGTTGTACTTAAAAAATGTTAATAAGTTTCGTGTTAAAACTTTCTAAAAAAATGCCTTACAATCAGAAATAATTGTACTCTACAGGAAATTGACAGAGATTGTGTAAATATATCTTACTACATGTTCATTGTATATGTAACACATTTAAGTTTGTTTCGCCGAAAACTTGAAGTTGATTTAAATTTATTAAAGAACTCTTATGAAAAACTCTCAAAAACGGAGATTGTATTTTTTTTTTCTAGAAATCTGAAACAGAAAATTGGTGTATCAGTTAACGCAAATATGACAAAATGCCATAATTTTTAATAAATAAATTGTGTTCTTAATTACCTACCTGAAGGACAATACGGTGAATAATCAAGATTATTTTGACAAATATTACAATAATTTTTTTTACTTTAGGCAGAGACAACCAGTGTCTGCTTTAGGCTAATTTTTTATACTAATTGCGCATATTTTGAAATTGAACTTCAACTTACAGGTGTCCATGTTCGAGTTATGACGTTATCAAATAGTAACTGTTTTTTTCCTAAATATACAGGGTGGTCCAGTTTACAGTAGCAGGACTTCGCCAATCGATAGAGGATTTCATTTTAAGGTAACAAGTTTTAATTAACATATGTCGAAAAGTTCTTCGTTTTCGAGACACAGGGCGCTGAAGTTTGTAAAAAAATTAAATTTTCCAGCAGTTACTAAGAAACTACACAAATTTTTTGAAATTTGGAACGTGCATTTTGCTTCAATAGTGCTGTGTTTTTGTCAGTACTACACATTTGTTTTAATATCCAGTGGCGTAGAAACTGGGGTTTGACAACCCTTTTCTATCTAGAACTTGTACGCCAACGGATTTTTCAAAAAAATTAATGATTTTTACACTGCCTGTACAAATTAGAAGAAAAGAGTATTCTTAATTTTTTTTTTTCGTACGAGGCACGGTTAGTAAATTAACTTCAAAGATGAAAGAAATAGTTTCTTTCCTCTTTGAAGTTGCTTCAAATGCTGACTTTTAATAACAATAACAACTTTTTTAATAACAAGAACCATTTTTCTGAATGCATAATGGGGAGCGTCTTATAATTGAATGGTTTAAACTTTGCAGCATATTGTGATTAATTTCTGCACACGCGTTCTGGATTCTAAACACAAGTTCCTCCCTCGTGGGTACCAGAGTAGCATAGACGGTTTATTTGAGATGACCCCATACATAAAAATTCAATTTTTGTGAAAAATCCATTGCCGTACAAGTTCTACATAGAAAAGGTGTGTCAAACCCCAGTTTCTACGCCACTGGATATTAAAACAAATGTGTAGTATTGACAAAAATATAGCACCAGTGAAGCACAACGCACATGCCAAAATTCAAATCGAAAGCTTGTGTAGTTTCTTAGTAACTGCCGGAAAACTTAATTTTTTTTACAAACTTCATATATCTCGAAAACGAAGAACTTTTCGACATATGTTAATTAGAACTTTTTATCTTCAAATGAAGTCCTCTATCGATTGGTGAAGTCCTGCTACTATAAACTGGACCACCCTGTATGGAAAGTACATCGAATTAGTATTCCAAATTGATATCTGTGCAATACTTTGTAGTAACAAAAAAATTGACATTATAACACGAACACGAACTACTTGTAAGTTAGAGTTTAATTTCAAAATACATCAAAAATTGACCCCTCTCGGGATTTTTCATTAAAATAAATATAATTAATTGTGCTGAAAATGATTTTTTTTTTTCGATTATATAGAAATGTGGCGGATTCGAATATCTGGACGAAAAGATCACCTTTTTATAAGAGGTAAGTGATGTTTTTTTTAATTAAACACCACAAGTAATACAATCAGGAGGAAAAGATTTCCTTTTTATAACTGGTATTATTTTTTGTTGTGGTTGCTAGGCGACTTCTTTTCCCGGACCTATTCGGACGGTAAACAAATATGGACAAAATAAAGGATACCATAAATAAATGAAACAAACTGTCATAGTATTTTTTATTAAATTGTGTCAAGGTGACGTGAGGTCGATTACGATCAGATTCATCAATTAATATGAATTATCCCAAAAATGATCATTGTGAGAATTAAATGTCTTTTGCCTGGTAAATGTAGCCTTGTCCGTAAACAGAGTATCTAAAAAATCTGGAATAGCTTGCATTCTTTCACGCATTACTTTACAAAAAACTAACACGCAGAGACCTATCTCCTGGTAACAGATTTGAACTTGTTGAATATGAAAGGAATATAACTGCTGCCTGCTCCTAGGATACTGGTTCGGGAGACGTATATTATGAGAGCTAAGTTTCTAGTACTAATAGTGGGATCTTCTGATACAAAATCCAATATGTTCTCCTCCACTTCTCCAGTTCTTACATTTCTTGTGCTCTCTACCTTTCACTTTGTGGTTTTGCAATACCCGCTTCGCGTAATCGTTGAACTGTTCTTAAAAATGTTTTTGGTTTGAAACATGTCTGTGAAATTTTTTTCTTGTAGCACCTAGTTACAGTTAAGGCATTATTTATACAATTCTCTAGAAGTAAAATCGTATCTGTTAATTCCGCCGTAGTATAACCATACATTTACTTAAAAAATTAAATAATTTACTAGCGCTATAAAATTTAAGAAACTATATTTTTTCAACTGTATACCCCCATCCGTGCAGTGTAATACACCCTGTACAAGTAGCTTATTGTAATACACCCTGTACAAGTAGCTTATTGTAATACACCCTGTATAAGTAGCTTATTGTAACACACCATCTATATCATATACGAATTTGCTAACACTAAGAAAACGGTTTTGCTAAAGCCGGCGGGTAAAAGGGAGTCGAAAGTGGAGTGTTGGCCGGTGAACATACGATCCAAGAGACGTCAAGGTGTAGAAAATTAGGAAATTTGTAATTATTATAACTAATTATTTTGGCTATTAGAGAGTCTGAACGTGGACGAGTCAGGGCGGATATAAAATTATGTCTACTACATAGTACATACTTGGGGTAGAAATTTAAATAATTTTACTTATTTTCGGCTATAACTCTAGAAATTTTGTTGGTAAATTATTGCATGTGTCTTATAAATTTATGTGTGTGCCAATGGTAGAGATGGCAGAATTTGATGAGATTAAACTATTTTTGTAACTTGCAGCTGAAGAAATATTTTATAGAGTGTTGAGTGCTCTATCCTGCTCTCCAAGAGTTTATTTTATAATTTGTAAAGGTTTTTTTTTTAACATTGAGTAGGTATTGGAAAATTTATTGTGATGTGTGGGTAATTTTGAATTTTCTTTTATTATACATATTATTTTATGAAACCTGTGTGTTTTACTAATTCTCTGTCGAGAGTTCTATCCTAGACATTCTTAGGGCAACGGATCCAGCCTTTGAAGGAGCTGGCGCTACTAGTGTCTGTTCCCCTTGCAGTCTCAGAGGGGGTGGTGGCAGCAACCCTTATCCTTTATTTTGAGGGATATTGATTAAATTTTATTATAATAATGGCACAGGTGGGTTAAGGAACAAACATTTGATTACAATGGTGACAGCGATAGTTTACCACAAGGTTAGCTAGACGGGAGGTTCGCTAGACCAGTTCCGGCTTTGGTTTGGGGGTTGTCTAATTTATGTGGTGTGTTTTATGTTTTGTGTTTTTTTTAATAGATGTCAAATTCAGAAATAAAAACTGAAAGCAATTAAGAAATAAAAATTTTTTATTTTCTTATAGTAGAGTTCAAATTGTGATTTTTGTTTGCACTTTGAGGTTAAAAGATAAAACCCATTTTAAATTATTTTTTACCTCTACTACTTCTAAATGCATTGGTCGGCAAAATGTTCTGTACGGGGTGGTTGCAGGGAGTGAAACGTAAAATTACCCTTAAAATAATTTTGCGTTATTTTAATCTATCGTCTACATTTTGTTAAATAATAATACAAATTTTGTCAGCGTAAACATTTAAAACTAATTAATTAAATAATTCTGAAACCACGCAGTTAAATGCAAAAGAGCAGTATTTAAAGCGTGCTCCTGAAATTTGCGTTTTGATCAAGCAAACTTTTTATTTAACACGCCTCTAACTACTTAACTGTTAATATTGTTAAGTGTTTGCTATCCACACAAACACCTATACTCGTAGATTCGTTGATTGAAAGTCCAGGTAACACTTACTACTTTATTTACTAATTAACAATTAACAACAATAGATTAATGACTGTCATAACTATAATCACACTTGAACACTTATAAGTCTCTTTCTTATTGCTTCTTTATTCGTTCACGTTCAACTTAAGACTGAGTCTCGGCCCACCGTGCGTCTTATTTATACATCCATTCACACGGTCTAGAGCATTCCAGAATATTCCCGGCCGCTCTCGTACAATTCCAATCTCATCTAACCAGTCTACACAGTCCAGTGGCGTAACACTGCCCCCTCCTTAAGTGTGAACGTCCCGATCACGCAATTCATTGTTCCCTGCATACTTAGCTAGTCTCTCTATATGCACCACCTTCATCTTGGATTTTGCTGAATTCTATATACGTCGTTTAGTCTGGTGACGACAGTGTAAGGACCTTCTCAGGGCGGGTGAAGCTTCCGGGACCTGCCTTTTTTTCGTTGTGGGTTATATAGCCAAACCAAATCTTCCTCCTGAATTAACCTTTAGATCATAACGAGCCTTCATATGGTCACTTGTTATTGCAATTCGTTCAAAAGGAGCTCTGGCGTTATATTGCTTATTTTTTATTTGTGGCCCCATTCTTGCCGCGCAAACTTCACATTGGCGGCACCAAGCCTCCACATCTTGTCGACTGTTTACCCAGTAGAAACGTTCTCTTACTGTTGTCAGGGTTCTGTTGATGCCAAAATGTCCGCCATGTTCCATTACGCACTTCCTGGAGTACTTTTGGTATGCGACACCTGGAAATTACCAATCTCAAAGTAATTTCCTTCCAATCTGGACTTTCCCAAGCTCTTTTCAATAGTCCATCCTCTACTCTAAGGGAATCCCATTGTGCCCACAAAGCCTTCAGTCCGACTGCCTTGTCTGAAATGTCCTCCCAGTCGGGTGGGGCTCCTCTTTCTTTCCATTCCAGAATAAGACCAGTTTCTTGATCTTTTAACTGCTCTTCTCTTAATGTCTCTTTTGTCCGATCGTCAAGAACATCAATTTTAACAGTGTTTACAATTATCTCTTGTTGTTTTTCCACCTCGTGGCAGTGCTTGCAGTCTTTCTGACACGGTCTTCTGGAAAGGCCATCTGCTATATTCTCCGAAGTACCAGCTCGCCAGTTTTCCTGCGGCTTCTCCATTACTGCGACATGTACGATTCAGGGCTGCGCTGACGACAGTTACTCTGAATATAGCCCACTCTGCCACACTTATAACAGCGCATGCCTCCTCCACTCCGTCTTCCACTACTTTACTGTTGGTTTTGTCTCGGCTGGAGATTCGAGTTTATCAGTAGTTGCATGGTCTTTTGTACTTCGAACATTACATCTTGAATGTTGAGCTCATGACAGTTCCTCTTAATATGGCCCAATTTGCTACACTTATAACAAGGGATGCCTTCATTTGGCCTCCCACTACTTTGTTGTTGGTCTTGTCTCTGCTGGAAGTTCGATTTTGTCAGTAGTTGGGTCATCATCTTGTGTAGATCAGATATCAGGTTTTGTGTTGTGTTTTCTGGCTTGACTTCCTCCACACTCACAGCTCGTACTCTCTGATTTGATTATGTGGTATCCTTATAGGCAGCCTCAATCTCCTGTACATGTACTAAAGCGTCACTACTAAGCTTATGCGTGGCCAACTTAAGAATTCGTCTAACTTCCGTATTCCATCAATAAATGTACTAACTGCTAACTGTTGTTGAAATTCCATTGGTGCATCAGGATAGGCTAGATGGGCTAATCTCTCTACCGCAGCGTCGAACTCCTGGAGACTTTCTCCACCTCGTTGTCTGCGTGATTTGAGCTGAGCCTGATATACTTGAGCGAGATGTGGGTCGCCATATCTTAGTTTTAACGCTGCCTCAAAAATCCTAAAGTTTTGTTGCTGTGCAGCAGGAATTGTTTGGAGCAGGTCTAATGCTTGGCCCCTTAGTGCTAATACCAATGCTGTTGCTTTTTCCTCATCGTTCCAGTTATTTGAACGTGCAGCTGCCTCAAACTGTGTCTTATAAGTTGACCATGAACTTTGACCGTCGAAGGAAGGTGGTTGTAACCTAGCACCAGACGACAGTACTAACTGGCCACCCTTCTCTCCTAATTGATGTCTGAGTCGGGCTACTTCTTGCTCAAATTTTCCTCTAAATTCACAGACTTCTTCTTTAACTTCTATTTCTTCAGCCTGTACATCTTCGTTCAGTTGTTCAGTGACCGAGAGCATGACTTGATGCTGACCCTTCATAATTTATCTTAATTCTTCCTGGCGTTCCTTTCTTTGCTCCTCTTTTTCTTCCTGTCTTTTTCTTTCTTGTTCTTCCATAATTTTTCTTTGTTCGTCTTTCTCTTCTTGTCCTTCTTTTTCTTCCTGTCTTCTTCTCTCTTGTTCTTCTTTGTCTTCCTGCCGTCTTCTTTCTTGATCTTCCGTAATCTTTCTTAATTCTTCCTGTCGTTCTCTTTTCTGTTCTTCCATGTGTTACACCAATGCTGCAAGTAAGTCTTGTGTTTGTTTCTCCGCCTTGCTTCTTGTTGTTGGCATTAACTCACGACATCTAAATCAGTTCAAAATAAAGTTGACTACGATATAATGTCTATAAAATGTATGTATCACGTCTATTTTAATAATGGAATGTTCCAGAAAAATCTCGAAACAGCACTAGAAAGTCTTATTAAAGTTTGTGTTACTTTCGTGTTGACAAAATTCACTTATATCCACTAATTGTGCAATGGAATGTTCGAGACTTTCATGAAATATCACTAATAAGTCTTGTTTTGAGTCTATAACACGTTCCCGTTAACACAGTTTACTTATCTACTGTGGTTTCCAAATCGAATATTCTAGAATTATCATTAAAAGTTACTTATAGTCTTGTTTTTAAGTCTATAACACGTTATTACCGGCGGCACTTGCGTATTTGCAGCTATTTATAAATCGAATGTTCTAGAAACTTCTCGAAAATACACTTTTCAGTCCAGAAATAGTCTCCAAACACTGTCCAGTAGCTTAATTCTCCGTGTTACCACTAATTTCTGAGAAGAACACTGTAGAACCTTTTCGAATATTCCAGAAATTTCTCTTCCAATCCACTTCCGACACCAATTTGTTACGTGTTTGCTATCCACACAAACACCTATATCCGTAGATTCGTTGATTGAAAATCCAGATAACACTTACTCACTACTTTATTTACTAATTAGCAATTAACAATAGATTAATTAATGTCTTAACTATAATCGCAATTAAACACTTATAAGTATCTTCCTTATTTCTTCTTTATTCGTTCACGTTCAACTTAAGACTGAGTCTCGGCCTACCGTGCGTCTTATTTATACATCCATTCATCTGGTCTAATGCATTCCAGAATATTCCTGGCGGCTCTCGTACAATTCCAGTCTCATTTAACCAGTCTACACAGTCCAGTGGCGTAACAATATTATCAAAAAATACTCATTTTTATTAATAGCCTTGTAAAATGGATTTTCCGGATTCTAAACATTATTTTTTAATTACGTAATTAGTTATCGATTTTTTTATGAGCGCTTGCACGACATCATCTAAGGCCGAATTTCGTCTCTCGGCGTTTGTATCACATTGAATTTTGATGTATAACTTATTTATTATTAATCATAAAATTATAAATCATACACCGTTTTATTCAGAAAGGATAAAGTAAACTTTTCTTAAGAGTGCAACATTTAGATTTGGGCTTTTGTTTCGGAGATAATACGAGGGAAACGCAAAAAATGGGTAAATTGAATAAAGCATTTTAAATCGAGATATTGCCCTTTTAATTTTCGTTCTCTAGTAAGCCCCAGTGTATAACATCATGTTTGAAAATTATAAAAAAATATTTGCTCTATAAAACCTTTTCTGAAAAATATATAAGAAAAAACGCAATTTCTTAGCCACTTATCGTTTTTTAACTTTAGTGGCCTTTTGCACAAGACGATTTTTTACTGCCTCGAGATTTTGAAACATCAGTAGATAAGCATTTATTTTATATAAAATTCAGCTTGTAATGACGAAACCTCCACAGAACTTTATGCGTATAATTTTTGCGGTTAAAAATCTAACAAACTGATTTGTAGTATCACATCAAGGAAGACCGTGAAATGCGGGTGTATTTTTTAACTAGTTTGCGTATATTTCAAGCACTGGTATGAAACGTATATTGTCTTTTGCTCAAGTTTTTATCCAACTTTCTGTAGTCAATTACCCTTTCAAGTGCGCAAGCAATACTAGTACATCTGTATATTTGTAGTCAACTATACATCTTGAATATCATTCAAATTTTGCCTCCAAAATTTGTAGTAAAATATAGTGTCTGCTTCTTCGTGAGTGGAATTTAATAAATCGGTTTCCTACACACAGTTTGTTTTATATTCAATAATTTCATAATATTTTAAAAAAGTATTTTTTTGAAAAGTTGTATCTGATAAGACAAAAAATTTGTTAGTTCCTTTTGTTAAAAACAGAACGAATAAATAAGTCCCAATTTTAAAGCATAAGTGTATCAGGATTATCTATAATTTGATTTATGGTTTCTTTAAGTTCTCTTTTAATTCGTGTCCAATCTTTTATTGACATTTCCTCGTAATGAACCACAAGAGCGTCTACTCTTTCTACCAGCATGTCACGTTCTTTTATTCGATTGTATTGAAAAGTGCCGTTTTTTGGTTCTAATAGTTGGACGAAAGGATCACTATTTTATTACAGATATTACTTTTGTTGTGGTTGCTAGGCGACTAAATATCCAGACCGAAAACTGTTTTTTTTCAGCAGCCTAGAAAGTTAACTGTTTTTGGTCAATTTGTTGAGTGGAAAATACATCTTTACTGGTCTAGCCCGGTAAAGTGAGATAAGAGGTGGGTAAAGTCTTTACCGATCCCTTATGTCATACCCAAAAAATGTCTTTGCTTGGCTCGCCCGCTTTCGAAACAGCCAGCTCTCCCAGTAACGAAAGAATCACTTTCTGGTCTTGTTGCGTAAATAACTATTTCGGGCGGTAAACAGTTATAAACAAAATAATGATCAATATATGTATAATCTGTCATGATATTCTTATTAGATTGTATCAAAGTGACGTGAAGTCGATTACGATCAGATTTTCCAATTAAGTAAAATAAATATAATAAATTAATTTTATTATTTTCTTCTTACAATCAAATAAAAAATAAGTGTATGACACACGGACGAAAGTGTTTTTCTTACTCATACGGTTTTAGAACTTTGCTTCGCCTTGTTTGGCAATTTTCAGTAATCATAGGAAAAACTGCATTTTTCGTCCTTGTGTTATAATTTATAAATAACTATTGTGCAATATTGTATAGTTGCAAAAAAATTAAATTATTGAAAATGCTAATGTTTAGGAAAAAAATAGTATGTTTCATTTAAAAAAAATTCGATAACAACATGGAATGCCATGTAAGTTGGATTTCAATTACAAAATATGCGCAATTAGAACCAAAAATTGACCTGTTTTGGAATTCTTCATTAATATGGTTATTCTACTAAATGAATTTGTACAATACT
Organism: Rhamnusium bicolor; assembly: GCA_029963845.1. Lineage (NCBI taxonomy): Eukaryota > Metazoa > Arthropoda > Insecta > Coleoptera > Cerambycidae > Rhamnusium > Rhamnusium bicolor. The sequence continues at coordinate 56,064 of JANEYF010001934.1, read as the reverse complement.
TTATGAACGGGCGCACTACAGGGTGTCCTATTTTCAATGATTTTGTAATCTTGGTTACTATAAGAGATAGAGCTTTGTAGTTTTCGCGACGCGACGATGCACTACTTTTCTGTGAAAATGAAGTGATCTAAACAGATTCGATGTATCTTTTACCCCTTTTGTCTACAGCGCGTTTTTGAAAGTTAAGCAATTTTGATCAACCTCCATATATCCGGAACGAAAACTGTCAGAAATTTCAAACTAACTCTATCCAATGTAGTTTTTAGAGCAGAATACATTAGCGTACTCATTTATTTCAAACGGGAGCCAATTTCAATACATGACCCATACAATTGTTTTTTTAATGGTATATTTTTCACATATATTTTTTTAACTTTTTAAATATATATGAATGTTATATAAAAATATCGGAATTGAGCTTAAATTTGATATTTTCCTATTTAATGCACTGGTAATATTGGTTATGTATCTGAAACCGTTGTTCTACTGATACGTAAACATATTAAAACATTTTTATTATAAAAATACTAATCAATTTATTAAAAAAAACTAACAAAACAGAAAATAAAAGACTATCGTAACAGGGGCGAAGTGTAACATGAAAAGGAACTAATATTTTGCAAAAATGTTGTTCAAAAAGATGCTCTTCTTCATTTAAACAGGTAATAAGTCTTTTTCTGACGGCTGCAATTGTGTTTGGAACATGAATTTGATATGCTTGGAGATATGTAAAAGTTTCTACAGTTCTGTTCTGAAGTTCTCTTCCATTTCGTCGATGTTCTGTGTAAATTATATTTTTTATGAATCTCTAGAGGAAAAAATCTAATAAAGACAGATCCAGTGACCTTAGGTGGCCGTCTATTAGTTCCTATCCAATTTTCTCCAAAAATTGGTTCAAATATTCACTGTCAGCAATAGTATTATGAGCAGGAGCTCCATCTAGCTGGAAAAATATTTTCCCGATCCTCTTCGGGGACATCACGAAGGATATGTGGAATTTGATTCCTATGAATCTGGAGGTATCTTTCTCCGCCATCAAATATCTCATAATATACTCTCCCTCTAAAGATGAAACAAGAGACATTAAACCCAAAACGGCCTTGAGCCTTATTAGGAAAAGTACTATAAATTTAAATTACTGAAATGTCTACATGTGGAGGTGAAACAAGACATCGTGAACACAGCACATCAGTAGACAGAATTGATGAAATATAATGCTGAAGAGTTTTAATTTTTATGCGATGACTAACATATTTTACATGTTCGTTTTCTCTTAATTTTTAGTTTACCTTATCAAATCATTGATTAAAAGTTTCTAGGCCACATATTGCAATTTTTTTATATGAAAGTTTAATTGCTAAAAAAGGTATTGCTAAGTATTATCAAGCCCTATAATTTTTATTACAAATCTAAGTATTATACAAAATTTTGGATATTTTTATGAAATCGTTAATCCGTGGAGTAAATAGGTACTTTGTTATACATTCCAATATACAGAATCTTTGACACAAAAATGTATTTAGAAAAATGTCAAATATATAGGCGTGCAAGTCTAATCAAGAATACAATAATGGTTTTTCGATATCTTGGGTATTATAAAAGTATTTTTAAACTCTCTTACTAAAAAAATAAATTTTATGTAAATATTTGAACACTTTCTAAAAGTAATCAGTTTGATAATCATCAATTTGATATATAATTTTATTTAATATCAAATTTACTTTTTTCTTTTACTTTTTTCGTTTAATTTTTTTCCCCAATTTTATATAAAAACTTAATGTAGATATCTGTATTAATAACGAAGTTACAGAGGATTGTAATTTACATCCTTAATAGGGGGTGGGGGTGAACGCACGGACTTTCAGACACTCCATAAGCAGTTTCATTATCTACAATGAATAAATACTTACTATTTCGAATAAAAATGGTTGATTGTTTACCTCACAAAGATCCGACGGAAATCTGAATGCTTCGATAGTAATAAAATTACGTAGGAAGATGGTTTTATTTCAATTTAACATCAGTAAAAACAATTTTATTTAATAATAACATTTGTTATGGCACAAAATAAATAATTTTTTTTAGAACAGCAATAAATATTAACTAAGATTAGATAGGTAGTTTTTTCAATGTAAGTAGTCTTCGGGGATATTTGAATTATTCATTTTTTATATCATAACTGGATTCTTAAAAATTAGTTGCCTTGCAACTTTTCTAAAACATAAGTACATGGTACTTATACATTTTCCACTTTTGTTTCCTTTTCAGTATTCAAAAGTTTTTCTTCCTGCGCTTTTCTCTCCTTTTCTATTTTTCTTCCTTTTTGTCCTTTTGATGTTCGAAATAGAGCCAGCTAGAATATATACATTATAGAATAAAGGAGTAAAGTAGATATATGTACAATCATCAGTAAAATAAATAACATCTGTAATATCTGAGCAGGCCCGCGCCGTACATAAGGGCAAAGTCGTGCGGTGCACGACGGCGCTGAAGCATAAAGGGCGCCAAAAGAGCTCAAAAGTAAAAAATATAATATAGGTAGCAAATAAAATGTATAATGAAAAAAAATGAAAAAAATATAAAAAGGAATTGCAACATATTATATGTATTTCATTCTGTTACATATTTTTTTACCTGTACCTTTACCTATATATCAGCATTATAAAAATTGGGTGCGAAATTTGTTAAAATGCACAAGGGAGCCAAAAAGAGCTAGGCGCGGGCCTGTATCTGAGAAATAATTAGCCGAGGAAATAAATCAGTGGCATATTTACGGAGACGAGCAAGTAGAGATGGATACTGCAGTCCAGACATCTGCCATACTACACAGATGTACCGCACATACAACAGAAATTCTAGAATGTCGATTGCCGATAAAATAATCGATCCAAATGACCTGCCAACATTCGCCTAGTGTTGGCACTAAGTCTAACTATGTGGTAAAACGACCTAAATCTTCTCAAAATTCAATTTTACGAAACATTACTTAAATCTCGAAAGCTACTGATATTGATATCTAAAATCCTCGTTTCTATTATGGTGCATTTTCAGCGATGATTTATTATAACGCTTCAGAGCTTTGTTGGCTGTATGCCTTATTGCGAAAGAAAAACGGAAACTTTTTTAAAAAGAATCAAAATTGGTTGAATAGTAATTTTTTTGTTGATTTCGACAACGCAGAAGCATCGACTTCCCTTTGATCTAAAAGAGACAGGCCTTGTAATCATTGTGAGGAATCATCTGCGAAAATGAAAATGAGGAAAGCTAAATTGATTAGGGATTGTGGCACAGATCAAATTACACTTATTTGCAAGCATCGTGATCAACAGGTGAGACCACAGAAGAGAATATTATTGAGAAAATTTCGAGTTTTGGCTCCTGAATCCACAGGAAGTCTTTTCATTGGTTAAATAATGATGGACAAAGTATGATCCATTTTTATAAAAGATAAGTCTTAGCACTATTCATCGATTTGAGTTTATCCACAAAAGATAATACCAACAGTTAAAAAATTTGTTCGATTAAAAAAGGATATAAAGTTCTCAATTCTTATAAAAAATTTCGGAAACAAAAAAAGAAGACCGATATCCTGATTCCATAACTATACGGGCATCAAAGCAAATGTTAAGCTACAACACTTTCTTAATCATACCGTTAAAAGAATTTGATTATTGATTGTAGTGAAGGGATTGGGAAAGGGGGAGACGGGATATAGGCGTCCTACCCCAAAGTACGACAGTATCCTCTAATGATTTTTGAATTTTTAAGTACCTACGGGATACCATTGAATAGATTTTAAATTTTTTAAATACTTGCCTGAATTACTAACAAAAAAATATACACTATAATTTAACTCAATTATTTTCAAAATGCTCTCAAATGGATGAATTTGATGGTTTCATTTTCAAAAAAATGTATCAACTTCTCCCGGGTGTAGGATCGTCTACTCACCCTCCCAGGCCTAAATTCTAAATATGCAACTGAAATAAATACAATACTAGCACTAGCTTACTTACTTAATAAAATGACACCTATAATATTACTTACATGAATATAATTATTGCTGGTGCTGTTAACACACCACCAACAAGGAAAAATGCTCCTGGGAATGTTTCAATAGTTTTAGCATAAATTTTACTGTATAACGGTCCATAAACTAACGGTATAATAGCTTCAGCTACCCCAAATAGAGAATTTATTTGGCCTAATTCATTGGATGGTACAAGTTTTGAAACTATTGATCTCATAGCAATAAATGACGTTCCATTTAGCATTTCTGCTATTGCGCCTAAAAGTATGCTTTAGTTATATTTAAAAATATTTAGATTGAATGAATTAAGAGTTTTATTATATTTTTATTTTCTCGCACAAAGTCATATATAAACTTACAAAACAGTCTTAATTAAAAAAGTTTGAGTTACATTTGTTTACACTTCTTTGTTGGTCAAAGGTATTGCTTTACAACAACATATTACCCACACGTGCCCAAGGGCATTTAATTTTAGATAGATTAGTTCTCATTAATTCTCTCGTTCTTTTAAATTATTATAAATAACCATAATTATTTTTTGGTCCTTTGAGAGGACTTCAGAGGAAGAGAACCCACTAGTCTTGGTTCACTTTAGCATAAGGAAAGTTCGGCCTTTTTCAATTGTGCTTTATATAACTAAAAAATGATAGAATAGTCTTTTGCTTAAAACAAAAATAAATATTTTGGTTTTAAACATAGATGTTTTAAAGAATGTTGAATGTTGCTAGTAAAATCGAAAAAAGGTAACATTTCCTCAACTAATCCTATTAAAACAATTTAAAACAAGGATTATTTTTACCTACCTGCATAGTAAAAATATGGAGTTGGTGCAAAAGCATAGAATAGTGCACCTATAATTTTACTGCCGCTAGATAGCATTCCTAATACCGTGTCGTCTACTTTGAGGAATTTGGTGAAAAATGCCAGAGAAAATAACGTTCCTTAAAAATTTAAAAAAGTTTATTTGGAAACTGAAATTTGATTGTCTTGCGTGTGATCTCCCAATTTATCGCAAAAAGTACTGAGCGTTTTGAATTTTAAACAAAAATGTAATATGATTAACAAAAAAACTAAATCAGTGCCTTATGAAACTAAACAATGAAAGACAAATACAAAAATTAACAAGGTTCGTTTCTAATGCTGTAAACGAATAGTAAGATATTACTAGTCAGAACACGGTATTCAGAGAATGGTTATTATATAAAATGAAGATCTATATCTGAGCACAGTGGTGTAACTATTAATATCTTCAAATAAAGAAATCGCCTTAAATTTTTCCAGATTTTATTGAAACTACAAAACATTGAACAGGTTACCAATAATAATTATTTATGTGTCATCATTGGGATCTCGAAAATTACCGTCAACTTCTTGAAGGGCCTTTACAATCCTCTAAAATAACAGTATGATGTGTCGAGAATAAGTGTGATCAATTTATTCCTGTGCATTTAAAAAAGTAAAATCAATGTAAATAAACCTATACATTTTTAAACTCTAAAATTCGCGTTATTCAACAACAGGACAATTTCATAACTCGGTTATAAAAATGTTTTTTTTAGAGGAGGGGCAACACTTACGACACCATTTTTCACAAAATAAATCTCCTAAATTTCGTCATATCAATAAATGTTTATTAGAAAAATTCTCAGTACTTTTTGACAATTCCAGTATAAAAATAATCTCACACATGGTGATCATAGTATATAATATTAACTTGCACTTTAAAAAGCTTTTTTAATTTTCAGTGCTCAATGAAATTTTTACTCACCGACGGTATGTGCAACAAATTGGAATGTAGAAAATAAGCTGTAGTCGATAGAACTCCATCCAAATTTATATCTAACAAAGTAATAGGCAACATTCATTTCACCTATAACAAAAATATTTAATAGAATTATTTCAATACTGTGTGGACTCTCGACAACAGATCAATTCTCATTTTGTAGTGGTAATTTAGTGGTACATTGATCCTGGTAAATGTCATTACAAAACACTTAGTTATGTTAAACTCTTTTGTTTTCCAAACTCCAGTTGTAAATTCTTTCTACGTCCTCTTGGACAGCATTTGCATCACTTAGATCCTCTATATGTATTTTGAAATAATTTTAGATCATTGGCATACATAAGATATTCACTATTTCTTATAACTTGAGGAAGATCTTTTTTTTTTTTAATCATTTATTTAACGTCGGCCTATTTCCGCTAACCGGTGTCAGGAGACGAACTACCGAAAACCTGGAAATTTTGCCGAACCTCTTTTCTGTCGAAGAGTAGGGATTTTTTAGTTGCTTAACATTTAATAGACAAGAGACCAACTGTTTTATATTCCTTCCGAAGGATGGTATATCACCTACACAACTCTCGCCCAAGATTGTATAGCATCTGCGTATACGCTGATATACAAACCGGGACGAGGTCGTCATCAAATCCATCAAATTACTGACAGCGATTCCCGTTGCTTAACTTTCGTATCGAGTACTGTTAAGGCAGATCTACGCTCTCCCCATAGGAAGATCATTGATAAAGATAATTAACAGAAAGGGCTCAGATTTGATTCTTGCGGAACTCCTGATTGGGCAACGTGCCTCTTAGAAACCCCAAAATTATATTTTACGGCAAAGTGTCTCTCTTTGAGATGGGATTGAAAAAAATAGCAAACTGTCACTAGACAACCCAAACTTCATTAGTTTGTCTGTTAAAACATTATGGCCCATTCTATCGAAAGCCTTTGGTCTGTGATTTGGCTTCAAAAGACGACATAACATGCTTATTGAAAGTAATTAATTGGTAGCAGTGGACTTATTTGGGGTAGAAAATCGTGTTGATTATCACTAATATGGGCATATAGCTTAGCATTGAGAATCTGTTCGAAAAGTTTAGCTAGAACTGACAAAATTGATGTGGGTGTATGGTTTCCTGTAGCCAATTTATGACGTGATTTATATACTGGAGTAACTGTGGCCTCTTATCTCGGCTTGTCGCTAGGTACGGTTAATCGGTGGCCTCTGGTGCGTTTACTGCGTTGCAGGTAATAGATACTTTTATTAGTTTTACTGTGCCTTCAGCAGTGCGTATTTATATACTTATTTATTATTTGTTTGTTTTTCTCGTGATCCTAAAAGGTAAGTAACTTTATCTGCGCAAAATATGAAATGCAAATTTGCCATTTACATTAATCCTTATTATTGTTACATTAACAGGGTTACTCGATAAAAAAAATTATGCAAATCATATTTTTGCATTTTCCGCGGCGTTTTCTGAGGTTACAAAAAAAAAGTTGTTTTAGTCAGAATATTAAGGAGAACACAAAACGAAATTTGTACTAAATTTAATTATTACGATAGTAGCATCTTTTGTTTTTATATGAAAAAGAAATTTTTTTCAACGGTTTTTCTTTATTTTAATCTATTTTACTTGCACACCATGCCATGTAATTACTAGCGATATATCGGCTATTTTTCTAAAATATCAAGAAAAGTGCTTAAAAAAAAATTATTTTACAATATTCATTACTGTGCAATAACATTCGATACTAATTTTAATGACGAAAGCAAAACATGATAGGCACAGCAATTGTATTGGACAAAAATAAAAGATAAATAAGAATTTTTTAACTAGGTGAAGTAAAAAAATGGGGTTCCTATCTTGGTTTTTAAGATATCGTGGGTTGTTTAAAGATATTTTTTTTAAATAAGTTAGATCTTATTAGTCTGTTCAGCTACTGGTTATTCCCAAAAAAAATATGAGGCACAAAGTTGCATGCCAGAGGTCTTTCGATATCACGGCACACTACGCATCAATATCTGCCAAGGTTCATATCAGGGCCACCTAGACTTAACAAACCAAAATTGATATTAACTGTCATTTTAAAAACAAATGCCATGTTCCGATACATGGTTGAAAAGAGAATCTAGAGACGAATCAGATAGGTAAAAAAATATACAGGGTGCCATTTAAAATAACAGAGTAGATGTCACTTCCGGTGAAACCGCAAGTGGTGGACAAAAATTTTTTTGTACTTAAAAAAAGGACAATCACGCATTATATAAGTGTACCAAATTTCAAAATAATATCTTTTTAAATAAACATGCTACGGGGTGTTACATGTCTCCTGTGTCACCCGGTCACCCGTGTTTATTTTTTACGAATGGTGCTATTCATATCTAAGGTTGTTTATTATTATTAAAAATATATTTATCAACATTATGTTAAACTTGTTTGAAAATGGTCTATCCTTTCTTTATTTTGGGGCCCACATTTAGCGCATTTTTGTCTTCCAGATGAAAATATAGCGAAAACTTGACAGTTATTGTAAAAATTGTTTTCCTTGACCTGCTTCCAAAAGTTACGTGGCACAATTATGATTTAACCCCTAATTTCAGATATTGTAATCATGGGCGCCTTTTGAGGGGATGGTAGGGCCGTTGCCTCCCCTGGGAATTTCAAAAGCAAAGTATATTTAAGGGAAAAAATAAACAAATATGGTCAAAAATAAAAGTGGTTCAAAAGCTGATATTATTAGTAATAAACAATACGTAACTGCAGATATATTCACTGTTTTAATAATAGTTGCAGTTGTATATTTATATAATTTAAACAATCGCTATAGGCTTCCACGAGTTTTCAGTTGGTAAGCAAATAAAAAATATCATAATTTCATAATCAGGGGACTCAATATGAACTTGCGATAAATGAATAAATTGTTTCCGTGTCGTTGCAAACGTTGACTTTTAACGATTCACATATGGGATTGTTTTAATAATAGTAAAACATACGAATCCTAAACTAAAATCTAAAAATATGAAACCAAAAATGTGAATGAAAAATTAGAACGTGTTGAAACACAGGAAAACTAAATAGTGCAGAAACCAAGATTAAAGTGATATATCGTCTCTTCGGAAACTTTTAAAGACGGTCTCCCTCCAAAGTCCAAATGAGAAACTTTTGGATTGTTGACCTTCTTTATCCTGTAAAGTATGTGGAGCAATTTTGTGTGGTTCTTGCGGAAATGTAACCAAAAAAAAAAAAAAAAAACAAACATTTTGAGCAAAGTCATCGGCCTTCGAGTTAGATACCTACTATAAATAATATGGCAAGCTTTAAAAATACTGGTGCTAAAGATAATAGATTTTAATAACGAACATTTTAAAATAGATATTAATAATGCCGTGTGAAAGATTACCTAATTTCATAATCACTTAAGATATTATTATGCTATTACTCAAAGTTTATTTATAATTTAAATAATATAATCTAATACTAGTAATATTTTTTTATGAATATCATAAGAAAGTAAATATTTATATTCCTCGGGGAAGGGGCAGACACATGAAAAAGTATTGTAATTGTTTAATGTTGATAAAGATAAATTTAATTCGTTCCCAACAACTTTATTGTTTGAAATATTTGTAGAAATTAAAATACTTTATAATGGTTACGTTTTGAGAAGTTAATAATTTTGGTTAGAAAAACATAGTAAAACTATTAGTGTTGTAATAAATTCTACGACTAGAATAATTTAACTTGTCATTTATAACGTAATTAATGTATTTTACAATATTCAATCAGTTTTTTTCATCATCGTTAAACAATATAAACATAGAGTATGTCAGGTATAGTCTAATGTATTGATAATATGATGTTTGTCGCAATTAAACGTAATAAAAAATAATGTGCGACCGCAACATTTATTTCGATTTTTTTCAGTTCTAACAATAACATAATGACATTTTAGCTATTCTTCACTTCATTCAAGTTAGCACAGCTTACGGCACTGAATTCTTTAACTAAGTCGGTACTGATTATGAATTCCATGAGTTGTTCAGTTTGAGCTGATTTAATTAACAAATATCACTGTTCCAGTTGTCGGAAGATTTGCAAATTGCTCGTAGATTTCAGTAAGACGGCATGTTTTTTTACTTCGTGGCTTTGAAAAAGTCGAACCAATCAACATAAATCTAATATAAATAATTTTAAATAAACTAGTTACCTATATATCTTTTTCATGTGGAACGGTATTGACAGCTAATACATTGAATCATTATATTATTGCCCTTGTATTAACATTAATGTTCTTGCAATCATTTCATGCATAATTTAATGATTAACGAAAATTTCGTTCTAAAATTGTGGATATGAACAATGGCTTAGAGTAAAATGCAAAGAAAACCACTCTCAGCATGATACCGGCGACCATCTTTTGAAATGACAACGCAACGGTAATACGAATTGATGTAGATTTTACTACCTATGTATGTTATTTAGCACAGAGCTAGAAAAGCATGTGTTTGAGTTTGTCCGAATTAGCTCAGTAAATGTGTTAATTAATTATTACTATGAAGAATCTTACGATATAAATTTGATATAAATTGATCAACATTCCTTATACTTATGTGACAAAAATTAATTTCCTACATTAATTTGATTATTATTGTTGGGTTTGGCAGGTATAAGTAATAATAATGAACATAAAAAAACTCGAAATTATAGAAGCGAAAAGAGTCATTGATAATCCAGTATGAACCAAATTTCACCAAAGCCAAATTTATCAAATGTTTGATATGTGCAATAATATTGGAATTAAGGTAGGTAAAGACATCTGGTTTCAGCATCCAGGGAAAACGAAAGAAAAATTAAATAATCTGTGGGTAACCGTACCAGAACGACTAACAGGTTGCATATGTACAATTTCTGTACCTAAACTAAAATTAGTTTGCAAACATGTAAATCTACTTTTTTTAATCACCATTACGGATGGCGAGACCAAAATGGTATGTAGACTAACTCATTTTTAAAGATACCTTTCCATCTGTACCGTTGCGTCGTGTAGTTGAAATCATATTTTAACAGCGTGCAGTGTCGCATGAGATACATGTCAGTTCGATACTCTAATATTTTTTATAATCATCATATTTGTTGGCACTTGATATTAAATGAACAAAAAATATATAAAACTCACCGTGCATTGGTCCGATAACAACCATAACTAAAATCATAATCACAGATACTCTAGTTCTTCTGTTATGTTCACCAGTCTTAAAGGCAACTTTTAACGTTTGTATAACATGTTTTATGTCAAAAAAGTCTAGCAAAAAATTCTTTTTTTCTTTAGTTTCTTTCTGAATACCCTTTTCCATTTCAATTTCGTTGATGTCTTTTACAAAACAAATTCCGTAGGTAAGTCCACTAAAATACATAACTAAGGATAAGCTATAAACACCATAGAAACCAATAGTCTCGTATAAAATTCCACTCATAGAAATTCCAACACATATACCAACATTCAATAACATGTTCACAGCTCCAATTCGTACTGTTCTTGTTTCTTCGGAGGTAACGGAACTAATATAAGTAAAAATTCCCATAAACATAGCAAACCAACCCCCAGTTAGAGCGGGTGGTAAAGCCTCAGCAATTACGTTTACTTCCAATGGCAACTGGTAAAAATAATATGTACAAATTAAAAAAACATATGCAAGTTGTTATTTCTCCTAGTACAGGATTCATTATGCATGGTTTTCTTCTTTTATGTCTATCACTCCAAGAGCCAAGAAAAAATAATAATAAGGATGGTAAAACACTTTGGATTATATTTTTCCATATGGCCATATTGGCAGCTAATTTTTGAACTGCTTGTTCACTATCTTTGTAGCCAGGATAAGATTCATTCCTAATAGATAGAGCATTACAAATATCGTCAGAAAAAACCTAAGTTTACTCTGCAACCTTTTTCTAAAGTCAAATTTTGTGTAGTGACACTTGCCATAACACTGGGCAAAATATAGCAGAACATAATCGGTTCTACTGTTATGTTCGTCATGACTATTTTTATTTTGGTACATATTGACATATTTTTTATTTCCTTTGGCTTCTCTCCTTCCACTACGATGGACTGAAGCCCAGCCTCCATACTTATTGATTTTTCTAAAGACATCTTTACAAAATTTTCTCTATAACTTAAAACAGATTAAATCAACAATTTTTATATGGAAAAATCATAAAATTTATTACTAATAACAAGAAAAAGTCGAAAACCGTAATGGCCAGACAATGGGTTAGTTTTAACTGGTAAAGAATCGGAGAGTTTTGAAAAAGACTAGTTTTTTCGTAATATTTCCTCTTCATTATCTCCTAAAATAGTTATTGTAAAGATACGTGGGTAAAATTTGCTACAATTTTTGCCGATTCTTTTTCTTTAAGATGTAGTTTCGAAGTTACAATGGAATAAGTCAATGCTTATACGTTAGTCTTGAGACCAAAGGGCCCCGGTTTCGAATCTTAGCTAGAGCATGGATGTACTCGTATAGTGGTGTTTTTAAATATCGAGACGGAAGCACAGTTGGCTGGAGTTTTGTGATAGATAGACAGTAACTAGACGTGTTCTGCACTTCTAATCTCTGTATATCTCTACTAAGTTCGAGTCTCAGTTGTAGCATTTGACAAATGTCGGAGGGAATACTTTTTATCCTGGTTGGAATAGCAATATGCTAAACTCCGCCAGGACGTTAATATAAATAAGACCTTAAGAAAAAAATAATAAAGTAGAACGTATTGTTTCAATTTGCGAAAACATCCTCCTTTCACCCGAAATTTAATAACAAAAGTGATAACTGATTTGCTAGATTTTTAATGAGAACTAATCGGTAAAATATTTATTTAAAACAAATTGGGTATCGTTTCCTTGGTAAAGTTCTATTAAAATATGGAATGAAATGAAAATAACGCTAAAAAATTTTTGCTAATTGTTATTTACTAACTTTTACAAAAACTTATCACAGATAAGTGTAACATATAATATATCTCTTTAAACAATTATTTTCCCGGCTATTTGCCAAAACGCTGACACTTGTATTACAGTCGTACTGCATATTATCTTTTTTATAATCCAAGTTTCAGCGTTTTGGCAAATAGCCGGGAAAATAATTGTTTAAAAGAATATAATATGTTATACTTATCTGTGATAAGTTTTTTAAAAATTAGAAAATAATAATTAGCAAAAAAAATGTTAGCGTTATTATATTTTCATTACATTCCAAATATTTATTTATTCGTTACTGTTTATTTTCACACTAGTTGGGGTAAAATGGAACGTTTTTTCTCTTTTTTTTTAACGTTCTGTTTCATCAAATCATATAATTCGTTATTTCCTGTCCTCTTTAATCAGTCAAACAACATGAATATTTTCTCAAGTGTCCGGCCACATTTCTGCTTAAAATTACATTATCGTTCACGTTCACGTTCACAGTCACATTTAAATATAAATAACACCGTCAACAAATTGTTCCTTAAATATATTCCTACATGACGGTTGGTTTTGACTAAAAAGATGAGTTTATAAATCTCTCTGGCAAACAAAGACTCAATCAGTCAATACGCATATCACAATATAACAATATATAAAATGTAATTACAAGTTGAAAAAATACGTTTGACCATGGGCACCGCTAGAAAATTTTACAGGGAGGGGCGAAAATGTACATGTTTTTATGAAATTTTTCATTGAAAAAAAAAATAAAAAGACAATTCTAAAAAACAAATGTGAACATTTATCCTTCTTAATAGAACTAAAATAAAGTTCAAAAACAAAACGTCAGTCATCGCACTTCTTATTTACTTTACATTGTGATAATGGATAAAAACATTAAAAGGGCAACTCCTCGTTCCTTACACCAAATCTTTGATATTAAAATTGAAAAACTAAAAACCAAACAACAACTTTGAAAACTTGATATCTCAAATAATCTTATGCTAAAATGCATATAAATAAAAGGTGTTTCAATAAGAGCACAAGATTTGAATTGCGCGCCAGGTCGGCTGCCATGATGTCACAGGATTATGTCAGGCCAGTTCAATAGGAGCCAGATGGGAGTTAGTAAAGATGGAGCATTACACGATAGAACAACGCGTCCTGGTTGTTAAACATTATTATCAAACTGGTGAAAGTTTGATTGCCACAATTCCTAAAGTGTGTCCAATTTTCGGTCGCAATAATGTTCCTCATTCATCTACTGTGAAAAGAATAATCGAAAAATTCGAAAGTACTGGTTCGGTTAGTGATGTGAAACACACGACACGAGCTCGTAGAGGTCGTTCAGAATAAAACATCACGGCAATTTGCGAAAGCCTAGCCGAGAGTCCAGGGACGTCGAATCGTCATCGTACACAAGAATTGGACTTTACAACAGCCACTCTTCAGCGTATTCTCACTAAAGATTTGCATCTCCATGCCTAGAAAGTCCAATTGACTCAACAACTTCTGCCAACAGACCATGCACAGCAAAGAGAGTTCACCAATTGGATCCTTTTGCGGATAAAATCATTTTCAGTGATGAGGCCCATTTTCACCTCGATGGCTTCGTTAATAGGCAAAACTGCCGCATTTGGGGCTCAGAAAATCCACGAACGATTCACGAGAAAGCAATGCATCCAAAACGTGTCACTGTTTGGTGTGCATTGTGGTCTGGAGGAATCATTGGCCGTTTTTCTTCGAAGACGAGGCAAGTAATGCAGTAACGGTGGATGGCGACCGTTATCGTGCTATGATAATCCAGTTTTTTATGCCTCAATTGGAAGATATTGCTCTCGACATGTGGTTTCAGCAGGACGGTGCCACTTGCCATACCGCCCGTGAAACATTGACGGTCTTGCACGAGTCTTTTCCTGGTCGTATCATCTCTCGGTTTGGTGACCAGAATTGGCCGCCACGCTCTTGCGATTTAACACCTTTGGACTTTTGGCTGTGGGGTTATCTGAAGTCACAGGTTTATGCCAACAAGCCCGCGACCACTTAAGCATTGAAGGCCGAATTTAGACGCTATATCAACGAAATACCGCCACATGTATACAACACCCTTATTCAAAATTTCACCAAGAGTACGCATGTGCCAGCAAAGCCGTGGCGGTCATTTATCAGACGGATGTGTTGTTCCATACATAACTCCCAAATGTCTATATTATAACTCAATAAATATTTCAATACTTTGCTACAGAAAACAATGTTTTATTGAACATTGGAATATTGCGCTCTTATTGAAACACCCTTTATACACTGAGATCCTTCGCTATAAAAAACATAAATTAAAAAAATGGGACATATCGCTGCCTTCAATGCCTGTGTCAATCGGCCCATTAGCGCAGTCTGTCTATGGTGTGAGTATAAAAAACATAGTTGTCTTTTTTACTACAGGAACTTGTCGAAAGAACTAAAATTATATGTTGGTTTAATTGGAAGCAATTCACTCTGTGTATTTCCACTGCATTTGACTATTACTCCAAAACTTTCAGTAAAAAAATTTTTTCGGGCAAAACTTATAGGAAATTTTATCCTGTATGATTTTTGTATACTTTTTATACTATTTTTTAGCTTAGGAGGTATCGAGGAGGAAATATTGTCAGGAAACTATTTTTCGTTGCCATTTTTTCACTACGGCAGCGCTACTAGAGGTTTCAAAATTATTAGAGTTTGCAGATTGCATATTGTTTTCAGATTGCCTGGATGGACTTAGCTAAGAAAATGATTTATCAGCTTATGTGAATCGTTTGTTATAAATATGGTACTCTAACGGCTGTATGTCTACATAAAAATGTCCATGACCAAGCCTTGTATTATTTGAGTTGTAAATTTTGGCAATAATAAAATAAGAATAAAATTATTAGAGATAATTCGAACCCTAATGCCCTAATATGAAGAAATAAAAATTAGGTAATTTCCCGTATTGGAGATAGTCCTTTACAATAGTGCCATTTCAAAGAATACATTGCCTTACATGCGTAGACTTTTTAAATTTGTCAATCTTGACGTATCAATATTATTATTGCAACAATAATGATTTTGTGAAATGTAGTTGCCTGTGAAAACAAAATAGCTGCATTTCTGAAATAAAGATGCAGTTTACTATAGGGTTTATGCAAAAAACCGACTTTTGAAAAAAAACGGTTTTCGAATTCCAGTATTCCAAAAAAAACCGGTTAAACCGGTTTTCGAATTTTCACAAAAAAAAAAAACAAAAACAGTAAAAAATATTTATATTTATATTAACATTTTTCAGTTTATTTAATATTAATGGAACTACAAAAATGTAACAAAATAAAACAGTATTCTATCTATGCAAAATAAATGAAAAAAAAAACTAAAAGAATATTTAATATTTAGTCGCGAGTTACGAGGAAAAGTGTGACATCACCTCCAAATTTGTCTAATGTTACAAATATTAACTTTTTTGTTTTTTTGTCATATGTTTTCCGATAAAACTGGTTTACGTATTAACATTTTAAAATGAAATAAAATTCACTTTTTCATATCATGTTGTACAAATTTCTATTTATCTGTTTGGGAATGTTTGAGTAGGTGTTCTAAACACAATATTATGTCGGGTTTTAAACCCGGTTTTTGAAAAACCGATAAACCCTAGTTTCGTCGTCAAAGTAATGTTCCACAAAAATCAGTATCTGTCATGATTATTTTTTCATCTTTTCAAAGGCAACATTTAACAAAATTATTAACGATATTTTAATACCAAAATCCAAATACCTTAAAGACTTTTTGAGATAACATGACACATGTTGGAATTTGTGAAATCGGAAAAATGAGGAAAACCGAAACATTTGAGGGCAACAAGATATTGTATTTGAAAAACAAAGTAAAATGTCATATTTCTTAAACACGAGGGGATTCTTTTTCTTTCAAAAAGTTGGATTCTGCGAAAAAAACTAGTTAAGAGGGTCTTTACAGCTTCTTGATAACCTCAAAATTAACCAAGTTATTTCAAAACAGAATATCTTCGCTTGATGACCCCGTGTATTACCTAATTATTTTTTCGAAAAAAAATTTTTTTGAAAGTTTATGAAACTGCATAGTATAATACAAACTTCTAAATAAAATTATAAAAATTAATACTCTGAAAATCAAATTACAAACACTAACTTTTCTGCAATAACTATCGGTTATAATAAAAAAAAAAGTTTTAATGAAAAGTAATTTAAACCAAATTAAATGTTCAAAATGTGCTCAGTTTACATCCTGACAACTAACCAACTCCCTTTGAACATTAGCAATAACATTAGAGCTTACCTAACGAAATTTGTGCCCAACTCTCTCATTTCTCTCTCTTTCTCTTTTAAATCTTCTAAATTTACATGTTTATTTATGTAAAATTTACTTTTTAAGTAGCCCCGTAGGAAATATAATCCAATGGGGTTAGACCCGGCGATCTAGCTGGACATTCGATACTCCCTCTTCTTCTAAACGATTTTAGGAAGGATTTTATTTAATTTAACATAAACCTTCAGAAACATTTAAAATATTTTTTTTCTCCAATGTGCTTTTTCAAATGACACTATCGCAAATGGAGGTTGCCATTTAAAAAAATTGCCGAAAAACATTTTTTTTATACATAAAAAATTAGAAAAATGTATTTGAATACCGACCTGTCTGAAAGATTTTTTTTATTCTCGCTTTGTAATGATTTTATCAAATTTGTACATTGTTTTACGGACGCACTGCATTGTTTAAAGTCAAGTTAAAAGGGTTATATTGTATATCTAATATTGAATAAAAGAAATTATAAATACTTACCATCCAGTAAACAATTTATTTTTATTAAACAAACACTTTAAAGTTCATTTACCGATAGCAGTGAAATAAATTCAATATTAATATAAAATATTGAATAAAAATAAAGAAGTCTTCAATCGAAATTCATTATTTACATTTTCAGCTTATGTATTCTTGATCTTTGAAAAATCGATTCTTGTACCCTCCGAATGTTATCTGAAACTAGGTATTGAAGTAAACTGTATGTCTCTTCAATGTATTGGTATCATTTTATCATTGTTGGTATATAATTATATTATTAAGAATATCATTGTTTGTCCATCGTTAAAACGTCGTCATTAATACCTACTACTTTCGCTCCACATAATAAAATTATGTATTGTTTATTTAGGTAACTAAATCTATTGTTATTAAAAAGAAAATATTTGAAAGATTAGGATTAATCCACATAAACACTTAAGAACTTAAAATCTGTTGAATGGAAATCTTAACATATATAAAGTTAACTGCACCTGGATGCTTGTATGTATACAGGGTGTTCCATAATTAATAATAATAACTGCAAGATTGTTCTAGGCTGCAAAAAAAAAATTCAGCAGATGAGGCGAGGCGAGGAGGCCGGCGAAGTGCAGTCACTGAACTTTAGCCAAAGCGCCTGAAAACCCGAATCAGAGCTGCTGAACAGGAAAATCTGTTTCGGCAGCACGTCGATAAACCTCAGCTTGGTGTCTTGTATAAGAACATAGAAACACTAGGTTTATTGATCAGGCTGACAATTGATTTTCTAAGGTCAGCCGAGCTTAAGTCTGAGATCGAGGGATTCATTATGGCCTGGAAGATAGTGTTTCAACACTTTGGTCTACCGTAGCCTCGTGTGACCTAAGAGGTTCCTGATATCAACTGCAGGACCTGCCATCAGGCGCCGCCGGAATCGCTCATGCACATACTGTCCTGCATGCCCCATATATGCGATTTCGGTCTACGTTCATCGACATAACACGGAGTTACGGGTGCTGTATTACCACCTAAGGCACTCGTACGAGGTAAGCCAGATACATGTGCTGCCTTGCATCCTAGGAGATATTAAGTCCGTTGTCGAGAACGAGAAATGTCGTATTGGAACTACCCGTTCCCAATTATCAGGCTAATTCAAGCCCATAAGCCTAACAGGGTCCTCCTCGATCATCAAACTAAGGTGATGTATGTCATCGAATGTTCGACCCCTGCCCAGAAAAACATCACATTGAAGGAGGAGGAAAAGCGGACCAAGTATCGCGATCTCCGGTATGAGCTCCAAGTGCAGTACCATGGCTACTGAGTCAAAGAGCTCGTCCCAATAATCAGTGTACTCGGACGGATAAAGCCTACGTTGCTGTCGGAATTGAAGACTATACCTACCAACCTGCCAAAAATCAGCCGAGTGGTTGGCAGGCCAAATGGAGAAGGCGGTCATTCTAGATTCTTTGCGTCTGCTTAGGGCACATGACTCTAGGATTTAGCCACTAAACTTGCAGGTGTGTGGAGTCGCTGTGGTTAATTTGCTGGCGCGAGTCGCATATGAATCAGGGCCATGGGAGGACTGGCGAGTTTCAATTTTCTAGTTCATCGCCTATTAGGCTTTCCCCTCTCCATGTTCCTATCCTCGCTAGAAAATTTGCAAAAATGATTACATCATCAGAAAAAATTAAAAGTATACTTAAAACACTCCCCAACCTCAAAGCGCCCGGCAACATTCCCAATATCCTTTACAAAAGACTTCCTAACAAGACAGACAACACAGTTAATATACATAATTAATGCGTCGATACGACTGCAGTACTTTCCAACAGCGTGGAAACTGCAGTTATTATGCCTTTCTTGAAACCGGGTAGGGACCTCACTCAACCCACTAGCTATTGGCCGATTTCTCTGCTTAATTCCCTCGGGAAAATAGCAGGGAATATCATGCTAATTAATCTCAATAAAATTATTAGCAAAAAAAGGTCTGATACCAAATATCCAATTCGGTTTCAGGGGAAGGCATAACACCACGCTGTCACTGTGCAGAGTCGTGTACAATCATCAGAGGTTTCAATTTAAAACACAACACGAAGATGTTGCTACTGGACATAGAAAAAGCCGTTGACACTGTTTGGCATGGAGGTCTCCTCCATAAACTTCAAAACTTACACAATCTTTCAGATTATTATGTAATTTTCATTAAATCATATTTGTCTAAAAGACAATTTGAAGTAAAAATTAACAATACAATTTCCGATATCTATGAAAAAAGGCGGGCGTACCGCAAGGTACGGTACTCGTACCCACGTTATTCAACCTATACTTAGCAGACATCCCCACTCATCCCCTGATGCAGGCTATTATGTACGCTGACGATACGACTATCTACGCACAATCATTTTACGCCCAGACTGCGACTACAAAATTACGATACCACCTCGACATACTCACGAAATACTACGACAAATGGAAGATAACAATAAACGAAACAAAAACAGAGACTATTACATTTACAAAAAAATTTACCAACATAAAAACTTTTACTCCCCTCAAAATAAACAACAAGACTATTACAGAAAACAAAACGCTCAAATATCTCGGACTTGCATTAGACCAGCGCCTTTTTTTTTAAACACACATCACTAAAACAATCAACAAGACATATATGAACTTACATAAACTATATCCTCTCCTTAACCGACGTTCCCAACTAACCACCGACAACAAACTACTCTTATATAAGACATTACTGACACCGAAAATGACGTACGGCTGCGTCGCCTGGAGCTGCATGTCAGATACTCAATATAACCGCCTCCAGGTGACGCAGAACAAATTACTGAGAGTTATAACTAACTCTAACAGATACACAAGAATCGACGACTTACACGAACACACAACATACAACCGATGCGTGAATGTATTACTGATACTGCTCAAAATTTTCTAAAGTCAAATATCCACACACCAGACCTAACAAGACACATAACAGACATACATGCACACCACAATTACATTCACACAGTCTGTTGCATGAAAAATTTCCATTATACTACGACGTTAACTAACACTAACACACCACGCATAACGACACATACCCCTATCCATTATCCATATCCTACATTAACTTTTACGCTTCCACCTCGCCACCTCCTCCCCCTACCTATCGATACACCTAAACTATAATTTTAATTTTACTTCCTCACCCCTCAAAGTGAGGAGTTGTATTCGTGAAAAAAAATTTGAAAATGTTTACTGTATTTCTGAACGAATCTCGACAAATTATGACAATGCACAAAATTTCAGACAGAAAAAATTTTCTGTCTGTGTGGTTCGCGATAGCAGCTACATTTTTTGAGATAAAGCTTTCAAATTTGGTACACACATTCTAGAGGTCAAGGGAAAGATTGGGCGGTGAGGGAAAGTGAATTTCCACCAATGTGACTTTTTGAAACGTCAAAATGTGACTTTTTTTAAAACGTCAAAAAATGTGACTTTTTTTAAACGTCAAAAATTATTTTTATTATAAATCACCACACGTCGAGTTTTACTACGGTGAGGAAGTTCTGATCCCCAAGTGATAATTGGCAGCGTTTTTTTTTCAAGTAGGTTTTTCGTGGTTTTCCTGCATGGTTACGGTAACTATTGTATGTAAAGTCTATGTATATTTTAATTATTGTAAATTGCTAATGTTATATACTTAAATGTACTCAATTGTGTTCACAGAAAAGTGCCGTCTACTCATCAATAGTAAGATTCAGCAGAGGGCCACAACACCGGCCACCGAGACGCCTGGCGGAATTTGTCGCTCCGGCGAAAATATTGTGTATTAATAAAATATTGTATGTTCTTAATTCCATGTTTGTTTGTTTATTTATTTATGTACTAAATAAAATAAATAAAATAATGTAGACCTAAATAGCTAGGTACGTAATAGGAAACAAAGTCTGTTCAATTGGAAATTGGAAAAAATATTTAAAGCCGTGTTTTCATAGATTCACGCATGAGTTGTGCGCGACTTGCATAGCGCACTAGTGTGAAGACACGTTATTACACGTCTTTACGTAAATACGTTATTGGGTGGTTAGTGAAAAGGGCATACTTCTACAATGTGTGGTTCACGTTCACAAGATGGAGGTCACAACAGCACAAAACGTAAATATATACAATTAATTCGTTCCACTCATAGATAAATGGTTCAACTGCTGCGACTCCGCGTTATTGCGTGTCACGCACCACATATAAATACTTTGTTAATTTATTTACCTATGGGTACTAAACACCTTCGATAATACGTGAATCGACCGCCTGGAGAGTTATCTCATTTCTGTTATTTAAACAAAATAGATAATCGAAGAAAATATTTATTTTATTATAAATCACAAAAGCCATGAATAAACTGAATACACTGGATTAGTGAAGCTGTAGGAAAATTGTAAATAAAATAATTAACATCCTTTGCAACTTTTCTCGTGCACTTCGACTCTATCAGGATTAAATGTCCTGGAACATATTTTGCATGGTATGAGTAGGCTAAGATGTGTCTGCCAGTTTGCGTCACTTGTAGCTTCGTAATCTACTTTACCATCACCTAAAACAAATAAAAATATACCTTTGTTAAAGGATCTATCGACACATCCTTATATTAATATTAATAATACATAATATATGAAATAAATACTTAACATGCATAGAACGGAAAAAATGGGTTGCATTCAAAACAAATATTGAGTGGGGTAATAAATTAAGAACAAATTCTTTTTCAAATATGGGAAACTGAAGTGGTCTATAAACCAGTAAAAAAAATTGCACAATTTGGTTTGAATTGACATCATCTACGAATTATAACATAATTATTAATTCAATAACAGTACCTAAATTATCAGAAATTGACAAGGATAATTATGTAACAGTAATTCATTTTATTACTTTGTTAGGCTATATTTACAAGGAAAAAGCCGAAAACATATTCCTAGTCATTGGCACAATTATATGACAATAGCAGATCGTGGTAGATGAGTCAATAATAAAAGCGTCGTTTCCAGTGATTACGACAAAAATTATTTTTTGTGCTTATATATTAGTTAGATCGGAGTTTGAGACTAAAGAGAGAAACACAAAAAAAAAAGAGCCACCAAAAGAAAGGGGGGGGGGGGGGAAAAAAAAAAAAAAGGGGGGGGAGGGAAAAAAAAAGGAAAAAAAAGGGGGGGGGAAAAAAAAAAAGGAAAACCCCCCCAAACCCCCCCCCCCCGGGGGGGGGGGGGCCCCAAAAAAAAGGCGCCCTTGGGGGGGGCACCCCCCCCCCCCCCCGGGGGGGGGGGGACAAAAAAAAAAAACCCCCCCTTTGGGGGGGGGGGGCGCGGCCCCACCCCGGGGGGGGGGGTAAAAAAAAAAAAAAACCCCCTTTTTTGGGGGGGGGGGGGGCCACCCCCCCGGGGGGGGGGGGGGGGGGAAAAAAAAAAAACCCATTTTTGGGGGGTTTTTCGCGAGGGACAAAGGGGGGGGGGGACCGCGCCGAGGGGGGGGGGGGGGGGGGGGGGGGGAAGAAAAAGTGGGGGGGGCGGCGTATTACAACAAAAAAAAAAATGATATTACTCGACGACTATTTGTAAAAATTCTGACGTCGGAATTAGTGAAAAAGTAGTCGGTAGTTGGTAAAATGTTGCCTGGGTAGGTCAGTTTATAATAAGAGGTCGCCGAGAAGGGAAATGATAAAACATGATCCCCACATCAAGAATATATTTTTTTGTTAAAATTAAAAATGTGTAATTTCTGTGGTTTAAAAAACATGTTTAGCCTGGTTTGACGATCTGGCGGCGGTTTGAAGAATGTCCAAAAACTTCTCGAAAAGGTAAATTTTACGCAATTGCAGTTTTTTCCATACTGTAATTTTTCTAAATTCATTCCAAAATTTGAAAAATTGCTTCAGTATCTTAATTTTCAAGAATAGCATAAACATACTTTTTTTACAGGCATTTATTTATTGAAGTAAATTTTTGCAAAATGTTTTTTTTATTTTATCTTATACTTAACAATTTTATTAAACATCGAACGGATTTTGGCACTTTCGCCGGTACTGTGGCATATACAAAAAGAGAATGTGCTATTTCGGCAGAAGTACACAAGCATGACTTTTGTGCGCATTTCTTACAGTTACAATTTGGCACTAACTCGCAATTTGGCTCATTTGTCCCATTCATCTCAACTGCCTCAATTATTTAAAATAATTAATATGAACAAAATAAATAAGATAAATGACAAACAAGATAAGAGAAATGATTGAAATGAGACAAATTGTACAAATGAATAACGAGATAAATAAGGCTCATTTATCTCGTTCATCTCATTTATACAATTTGTCTCATTTCTCTCATTTCTCTTATCTTGTTTGTCATTTATCTTATTTATTTTATTCATATTAATTTATTTTAAATAAATAAATAACGTAAATGGAAATGACTTTTTTCAATAAAAACAATTTATTTCTTTCATGTCAAATTGAAAATGATGAGAAAGTACTGTCGAGGAGCGACCGATTTTTTTGATTTAACGCAAAACATTTTTGCCTTCCTGGTGCACCAATTTCACTGATATTTAATAGGGTTCGTCCTTGGACACCACATATATTATATTCAAAATTTCAGATTTCCCCGTTGAGACGTGTTTGAGAAAATGCGGTCATAACAAATGACCTGCGACACAGAGACAGACGGCATGCCAATTCGCATAAATTTTCTATTTTCTGGTCTCAAAACGTTCGTTTTCATCATTATCTGGAATTTGGTTTTTCTTACGACGACAATACTTCATCAGTATAGATTGATGAGAAAGTAAAAATCTGGTTTTCAAGTATTGAGGAGGGGTGCGTCAAATAACAGCCTTTTGGAATTTTTTTGCTTAAAAAAAGCATTGGTGTTTTGAAAAAGTTTCTATATTATAAAACAGTACAATGTTAGTAAAATCTAGTACATGATTATTTTCTATTAAACTGGGGGACTAACTTCACACACATGCAATATTCATTAAGTTTCAGTCATTACTACGTCCATTTTCTAAAATAATTATTAGGTGCAGTGGAAGCAGTTGTATAAAATAAAAGTCAATCTTAAATTAAAAAATTACAACATTACATTACCCTAAATCTAGGTTTTTCATCATCATATTTAGTATGTAAAAACTGCATGTCAGTGTGATCATAATCAAACAGGAAAAACAAATCCTAAGCCACATTTTTTTTTCAATTTTAATGGCTTTTTTATTCATATCGATCATGTCGTGTATGCACACAGACTAAAAAACTTTCGCCGACTTTCGTGACTGAATTGCTTTAGTTACATTAAGGGTCAACAAACTCCGGCAGTGCACCCTTGACAAAATAGTAAATATACTAATTGAAACAGTAAATTAACCATATCTGTGTGTTTGTATTCATTCAGTAATAGAATAGATTTATAATCTTTGGTAATAGTCAGGTCAAATTATTTCCTACAGAAATTGGGCCAGGTTATTTGGCTTCAATTTGTCTTTTCAACACGTTAATTGTCAATTAAACTGAAAAACTTGGATATGAATGTGTACTAACAGTAAAGTAGTTTCCATAAACACCAAAATACTCGACAATATACTCAAGACGTGAAGTTAACATCATTGGAATACAATTAAAATTGTTTCAATCATCTCCCGATGATGGCTGGGAAACGTGCAATAATAATATCATTATTTTTATAAATAATGTTATATAATGTTACAAAACCACATAAATATCAAACAATGCTGACAAAACAACGTCTCTAACAGTAATTTCACTGTTAGAAACGTCAAAATAATAATTATGGATGGATATGAACAGTTGGTCCATATCCATCAATGGCTACTAAAAAATACTGTAAATATAATGTATTTAAATCCTAATATCTACGAAATGCTTGAAATAAAGATATGCAAATTATATATATTTGAAATCAGAAAAGTATTCTCTCTCCAACTTTTGAATAATATATACCTAGGGTTTTCCGTTTCAAAAAAAATTGAGGTCACGTCACGCTAATATTTTACATCTCCGACAGTCGTTTATTTTTTTCTGATAGCAGATTATAAAAACTCCATAAAACTCTTGCCTGAAAATTTTTCGATAACTGCTCAAATAAAGCCAACAGGGGGGTGTCAATATATAAAAAATAACCATGTACATTACAGGTATTAATATGTTGGGTTTGATAACATTTAGCAATACATTTTTTTTTTTTTTCCCCGCCCGCGCCCCCCCCGGGGGTTTTGGGAGAAATGTTTGTCATATTGGTTGTGGAAAGCACGGATCTGTAATTTAAATTTTTATTAAAATTGGTACATTGTTATTTAGTTATGCTACATTATCATATAGAAAACGAATTTTATTTTTATTTGCTTAGTATTTAATTCGGTATTTAATTTTTTTTTAACTCATTGCTATTTTACAAAAGCTGACCGATTATTTTTCTTCCGGTGAGAATTGGTGCAATGTTCTTGACAATTCTAAAATTTTGTAGCTTTATTTTCTCATTGTTATGAGAAAATAGACGTTTTGAGGCCCGAAAATAGCAAATTTATCCGAATTAGCATGCCGTCAATATTTCTGTGTATCTGGTGTTTATCGTCCCAAAAGTAGTCGCCTAGAAATCACACCAAAAAATAATACCTGTTATAAAAAGGTGATCTTTTCTTTCAGATATTTGAACCAAAAAATAACACTTTTCAATACAATGGAACAAAAACAAAATAATGATCATTATATAAACAAATAAACTCTCCTTATAAATTGTGTCAAAGTGACGTGAACTTCATTACGACCAGATTTTTCAATCAAAATAAATATAACAAATAAATTATTTTCTTCTTACAATCGAATAAAAAATCGTACGAAAAGCTGCATTTTTCGTCCTCGTCATAAATAACTCTTATTTATTTTATTTCATTTTTTCCGTTCTACTCATTAGTCTCGTTTGTCTCGTTTATCGCAGTTATCTTATTTATCTCATTTGTCTTGGTCACCTTATCTATATTATTTGTTCTGTTTATTTTGTTTATATTGTTTATCTGGTTTATCTAGTTTATCTCATTTACTTTATTTATCCTATTTATCTTATTTATATTTATCTTATTTATCTATTTATATCATGTATCTTATTTGTGATTTATTTCATTTATTTTATTTATTTTGTTCATTGTATTTATTTTATATATAAAGAAATAAAATAGGTAAATGAAAATTATGTTTTTTATTAATATAATTTATTTCTTTTATGTCAAATTGAATATGATGGATGAGAAAGTACTGTCGAGAAGCACTGAACTAAGATCGATTTTTTTATTTTCTATTGGAAACAGGTTTTTGTGGATTTTTTTGTACGAGATTAAAATTTTAATTTTATACATTCCACATAACGACAATAACGCTATGAAATATTTATCATAAAACTAATTTTAAAATTAATAATCGATAAAGGTCGTTCACCCAGTCGTGTGACGGTCAGGGTAATGACTCTTATGAATTTGTAATTTTTCGCCCCAAACGTATCTAATGTCAGATCAATAACGCAGATATAAATATAAAACTCTTGACTTATCATTAAGCCTATCACCATAGTCACTGTTTCATAAGGGGTGAACAATGCGGAAATGATTATCCCTTTGAGGTCCTTGGCCCCTTGGGGTTGCCCAATCATTTCATAAACAATTATTCAACCTGTCATAATTAGTACTACCATGTTCTCTATTCTTTATTATTTCGTAATATATATTCAATTTATCCCTAAAAAAATGTGTAAACTTCTAAAGCAACGATAAAAAGGCGCGAGAAAATTACATGATGATGTGAGTTTAGAGTTTACTACGTCTGGGCACTATTTATGATTACCGAAAATAAATGAATCGATATTTTGCGGATTTATAATTGTATTGGAGAAAAACTCCGTGAAAAGAACCTTATGATTATGTCAACAACATTTCTTTCCGCTTTGCAAGTGGAGGACAAAAACTTAAAATTAGCCCAATAGTTATTATTATGATTTAGAAATGTTAACTTCCTTTTGGTCAGCGGAATATTTTGATTTTATCCTGTAACTCATTTTATCGATTGTTGATTTTCTTGATCAAAAATTATATTGTAATTATTTTTCTCTATGCCAACTACATACCTTCTTCGTAAAGGTTTTTATGTTTTATACGATACGGACCTCATTTTTTTCAAGTCACTCTGTCTCAATATGAAAATATTGCACATGCAACAATCGTAGCGTAGATGCATAAAAGATACAAAGATATAATGGTCTTGACAGAATAAGTTTCCAAAAGTTAATACTATTCCATATTATATTTTCTAATACCATATCGACTTAGCTGTGAGGTATGTGTGTAATATAAATAGTATATAAAATACTAGTGATTCTAGTGCATAAATAATTTGGCATTTTTCACAATTATTTGATATAAGCAACAAAAGGCCAAGGGCCAATTTCTCTGTCATACAGACAGAGAATTCGCACTATTTATTCTGACAAACAAGTCGGTAGCAATGCAGCATTTCCTTCATCTCGTGAAAAATACCTATTTATCTGTGCGCAGTGCTATACTTTCACAACTTCCACTACAAATTTGTTAGTAATTGTTTATTTCTCGCAAGGTCAAATCCAATCAATTTAATTTCTGTAACTATAAGACAACGTTTAGGTAATCCTGGAGGTGGTTTGATTTGACACTAACACCCCCAACTAGCACTAAAGTGACGGGAACTGGCATCGGAACTTTAACATAGTAGGCATGACATAACTGTTCACTTAGACATCTAAGTACTCGCGAATATCTCAAGTTGGATCAATTTAGGGATACTTTATCCTAATAATACGAATTAATAAGACTAACTATATAGTTAGACGTCCATCAGGAACATTCGGCCGTCATTATTTAATGTCTTATATCCTATACACTGATGGGATTCTAGCAGTTGTTTAGGTATAGAATTCGATCCCTGTGTCATAGTTAGAAAATCCATGAGTTAGATTCTAGCATTCTTACTCAAGAACAATAAGTAATAGTAGTTTCCATGACTTATCTTTAGTTGATATATGTGATTAACGTGCTTACATTATCATAACCCCTTGCTTAGTTCATTGGTTTACTTGTTTTGTAATATGTGTTAATATTTATTACTAAACTATCCTAGCTTGGCACTTGAGCTTGGATGCGCAATGGTCTAAACCCCGCCCTTTCAATATAAAGTGGTTTGGCTCGGCCCTACCCCACACTAGCCATATTGATTCTCTGTGTCGCCAGAGTGACAAGCTAGGATCGTTGATATGTACACTGTAAAATTTTATATTACTTTTTTTATTTTACTGTGAGACCAGTCTATTCTGAGTTTTCTTTAAGCATAGTAATAAATCTGATTATAAACTGGTGATCATTTTCGGCTTGTAAGTTGTCCATTTCTACAAAACATGCGACCATTATACTAGACACCTAGACATACCGTTTCTTTACTGCAGCTATTCAGTCTCTATCATATCGCTGACAGAATAAAGTGGTGTTTCTACACTTTGAAACAGAAACTGGCGCTCCAGACCATACTCGGAAACACAACCAGAAAGTAATAGCGTCACAACACAACTATTTACGAATATAAAAAAAATATAGGTAATGCAATAGTACTATTAATTTTAATCCGTAGAATATGATAAATTGGAATAACTTTGCGCACTTTATATTCCTAATTTATGTTTGGTAATTTAACTACATGTATTATTGTAAAACATAATTTAATCCATATATTAAAAATGAATTATGACGAACATTTTTAGACCATAATAATTGTAATTCGTCCAGTAACATTTGTAATTTTAACATTGAGCGGAAGGTTGGAGAACACGCAAAAACTATATTAGTCTCTAGCGTATTATGTACAAGTTTTATAGGATAATATGTCAACCATAATAAAGCACAACATTGTCTAAAATTAGTTTTAAGTTTCACTAACTGACAAACTAGAACAAATTTGCCAAAAAGTCTTGATTTATTATTATCTTGTTATTAAAATGAAAGAAAATATTTGTTTCATTTCATTACAGTGGAGAGTTGCAGGTTACTGGCTTTTGAATATAAAAAGTTATCCTTAAGAAGTGGTTTGTATTACACCGTAGACTATAGAGCCCCAACCTCTTGAATCGAACAAATCTAGGTTTTCTATATTTTTGAATAAACTATGAAATGTTATGCTTAGTATTTGTTAAGACAAGAGAACACGAGCACAAAATTAAGTACAATATATTGGTAATATAATAACAGATAAAAATTTCATTCAAGAATAATCATTAAATTCAATCAATATGAAAAAATATAAAATTCTACTTCAAAATGTAACGTAAGATTTGATTCGCAAATAACACTACCGAGATAATCACTGTATTTACAATGTGTCCCAGATTGCCAGTAATTAGGGAGTTTTATCTATTTCTGTAACAGATAGAGCGAAGTGGATTGCACATTCTTTACCACTTTTTTGAGAGAAATCGAATAGTAAAGGACGAAAATCCAATTTCGAGATCTCTTCCCAAATTATATATTTTTTTCCACGCCACCTTGGTATTTTTTATAAAAATGTCTTAATTGTCAAAACAATGGAAACCCGATACATAGAAAAAAATTTAAGCATTTTTTTAAGGCCTGGCCAACTATTTTCCATTGCAAACAAATGCAAGTTTTTGTAGAGAAAAATCAAGTAGGCTGGAAATTTTTCTATCCAAAATCTAATTCTACGTTAATTTTTGTTCCAAATAAGATTTTACAGCATCAAAAAACATCCACTATTAAAAGAGCAGCCAGTTAAAAAAAAGTGTTTAAAAAGCAATTTTGACACCGCGAGAATCGGAAGAGATATCGAAATGGGACCTTCATTGGAATTCTCTCAGGTAAAAAATGTGCAGTTAATTTCGCTCTATCTATTTCAGAAATAGGCAAAATCTCCTGATTACAAGCAATTTGGGACTGTGACCGAACACTAATTATTTATCTACCTATATAAAAAGGGTTAACCGTTGAAATATTGCATTTCAGGTCAATTGATTCATATGCCAATAAGGTGGTCTCTTCTTGTGTAAGAATAGTGAGAGGAGTACCAATATTAATAATTTATACGAGCACAAATGAAATCGTATAAAAACTAAAAGCCAGCAAAACAGTCGGCATCTCTTTTTGTACATATACAATATATTAGAGAGGCCGACTGTTTTTTTTTTTTACATTTCAATGCTGTATAAACTATAAATAAAATAATAATATGCGAATCGTATTTTAATACTTCGTATAATAGGTTAAAAATGCATAAAGTAAGATATATTGAGATATTTCTCAATACATTAAAATTTTTTTCAATATGTTTACATTTTCTCAATACGTTGACATTTTTCCCAATGTAAAAGTAGTCAGAATTTGCCTGAATGACCTTTGTCGTATTTGTCATAGAAAAATTACTCTTATCTAAAGAAAAGTTAATTTTTGCTTAATTACCTTGATTTAGAAAAAGCAAATCAAAAGAATACTAAAAATAATTTTCAAGCAAAGTGGAATATAAAATTTGAAATAAATAACTTGGTGTCGTTTACGTAGACAAACTGCATGGTGCATATACAGGGTGTTTAAAATGTATAGGCTTTAACGAATTTTCTTCATTTAAAATATTTGGAAACTTCATATAAACATTAATTTACAACTTTGCAGATACAGAGTGTTGTTAATTAGGAACAAAAACAATTTTTTCTGGAATATCCCAAAAAGATCTGGAAATATCCTTCCCAAATTTATTGCATTTTATAAGCTCATAAAGAAAAATATGTTAGTCAATATAACATTCTGGAAATTTGACCAAGGACATACATACATGCGGGAAATGTGGTGAAGACTTTAAAAAAAACTATGTAGGTATACTGGAATTTTTTCAATTTCAGAAAAAAGAAAAAATTCCGCCAAGTGCTTTCGTAACAAAACGGCAATTGCACTTCTATTACCGACGCGCCGGAATGCGCAAGAAACCACAATAATAAATACAGAAATCGGGTGGAAAAAAAATGGTTGCCATTAATTTTGAAAATAAACGTATTTAATTTACTTAAACCTATTTTATACAAAATAGATAGTATCTATGTTGGTAAAGAAAATTCAATTATTTATTACAAGAAACTACTGATTTAAATAAGTAACAAGAATTAACCAGAATTCTTTTAACCCGGTACTCGTAATTAATCATATGTATTTATTTTACACCGAATTATTAATGCTTATGCCATATTTTCTCATTTTATCTCAGTAGTTACGACGAAAACATGACAAATTCATGAACTAGCTAATAAAACTTTCCACTTACGTGTAAATTTAATATCGGGCTTCAGCGGCTGTGGACGCCTTTTATTAACGGGCAGTTTATCGTTCTCAATTTTCCACATTTTTAAACACTGCGGCTCATGAATGTAGATAGAGTTAACTGTGAAGAGTTTTCCGCAAATGTAACAAGGGAAAAGTGGCGGTTTCTTTGATGACTTTGGTCGATCTTCTTTCTCCTTTTCACTTTCAGTGCTCGGTCGTCGTTGTTGAGGCTCAGGAGATTTTAAGTTTACATCTAAGGATAAATAAATAAATGATTATACAAACTTAAGAAAAAAAATTACAATCATTTAGGAAGACTGTGAATGCTTACTTGCCATACATTCTGTTTTGACACATGAATTTTAAAATTTTATTCAATCCTATTAAAATTCTCCACTGTACAAGATATTTCAGTCATTCCTTTTTGTGTATTACAGTCAAACATTAATCTTTTCAACAACTTACCATTATTTCTGGTAGGTGGTGGGCTTCGCATATTTGGAGGTAGAGAATCATTTTCAGTATTCCATTTCTTCAAGCACTGCTTCTCATGAATTTTAACAGAGTTAGAACCAAACATTTTTCCACAAATGTAACATTCGACACTTGGTGGTCGACGACCCGAAGGAGTGGCTGGTGTACTTTGCGACATCGGTGCTAGATTATTTCCAAACTGAAAATCGGCTGACGAAGTTTTTGCCTATAAAAATCAATTGAGATAAAGTTCCATATATTTTAATGAATATGGATAATTGACCTAAGAACAGACTCTTTTAGTGTGACGTCACATAATTATGCAACCTACGTACTATTGTCTTGACACACCGGTTGCCTAATCATCACACTGGAACTTGACCCTTAATGCAAATGCAAATACAAATGTCTATAATTGCCACATTTTTGCGGGTTGGGCACAACGTTAAATTTTATTTTATTTCTCCCTTGTAAGAAATATTTAAGAACTTTCAGTTAGTATTTACCATACACAAAGCATGTGAAAATATATGCAATTATAACGCATTACTGAAACTTTTCTTATTATTAATGTAACTAATTAATATTAACAACAGATGAAATATTCTCCAATAGGAGTAAAGTCAAAAGTTAATAGCTGCTAACTTCATTATCCTTTCAACTTGTTTGTGTCACGTTTTATAACCTAACTTTTGTATATTCAAGTTCAAGCGTTTTAAAAGACGTTTTTGTGTTTATTTTGAACTATGGATTTATGAATTGTTCCAGTGTGTGATCATACCAAT
This sequence comes from Rhamnusium bicolor, assembly GCA_029963845.1. NCBI lineage: Eukaryota > Metazoa > Arthropoda > Insecta > Coleoptera > Cerambycidae > Rhamnusium > Rhamnusium bicolor. The sequence goes on along the minus strand of JANEYF010001934.1, from coordinate 22,835 downwards.
AAAAGTGGTTGTAAAATGTTTAATTTTTTCAAAGGATATCAAATTAAAAGAAGAATTTTCTTTCTTCCGTATGATTTTACTTTCTTTGCAGAAGCAAATATGTCACTCATACAGCTGGTTTTTACATTTTATTTTATAGGTAGGTATATTGATAAAACAGTGAACTAGAAATCATTTTAAATAAAAAAACCAGTAAAGCTAAAAATGTTCTTAATTACATACCTACCTGTAGGATATTATGTTCAAACAATCCAAACAAAATCATAGTTATTTTACAAAAAGAAACATGTCAATAACTTGAAGTTAGCCACAAACTAATTGATATGTGCAATTTGATTTTCGCAGATCGTAATTACTATTGGTGGATACTAAATCCGTTTTAATATTAATTTATTAAATCAATAATAGAGTTTTTCTGTGTTGAACATTATACATGATCAAACATGTTCTGTGTGTGCAAATTAGTTACTGAAAGTTCTTAAATATTTTCTCCAAAGGAGAAATAAAATAAAATTCTAAGCTGTGTAAAACCCTCGAAAATGTCTCCTTTTATACATATGCATTAAGGATCAAGTTCCAGAGTGATGTATAGGCAACCGGTGTGCCATGACATTTGTACGTAGGTTGCATAATTATGTGACATCACAATTAATAGTCCATGTACAGTAAATATGGTCAAGTAATTTGTTTTCAGAAATGAATTTTGGTGTATTCGGGTATTCAGAACAAGTTTGTCACTAGCAACAATATCGTCGGAAAGCTTAATTGGGACCTGCGGTTACCATAACATTATTTAATGGACTATACAATTCGGATGCCATTGTATTCTGTCAATTTTCAGATACGTTTTTAGAAATTATGTTTAATCGGTAACCTAGCTCGTCTACCATCCACTATTATAACTGGATCTGCGATTTTTTATTATTCATCATTGACTGAGGTTTGTTTAAATTTCAATAAAATTTGCTTTATTTAATGCTTATTAAATTCGTAAAAAGAAAATGTTTTTTCTTTGTTTTTCTAATTCTTATTCACATGAATAATTAGAACACTGACTCATGTGGTAGTAAGACCAAGAAGAAAAAAGAAAAATTAACAGAATGCCACCAGTAAAAAGACAATATTTAAAATGTACATCTCATAACAATTATGATATACAGATATACATCCCTCTTTTATTTCTCTAAATTTGGTTATGGTTCGCCCCATTGCCACGAATATTGGCATAATATTCATTGTGACATTTAAAAATATCTACAGAACTTTTTCCAGAATCTACCTCGCCTTCCTCTCGTTTTTTTAATTGACATTATTAATTAAATAAATTAAGTAAAATTACTTATATATTTCTAAAATGAATTACCTCGGAAATTACATACAAACGAACTATGTCAATCGACGTTAACAAACCTTTTTGTTAACAGACAAATTTAATGTATCGTGATTGATAAATTATATATAAAGTATAATATAAAGCCAATTCTTACATTATGCTGCGGTGTTTTACAACTTCTTTGATGTACCATTAAACGGTCTGGATAAAATGTTCTTCCACAGTTTTGACATGGTGTTAAAGTGGACTGAAAAATAAATTAGATAAATACGCTAACTTGATATCAAACAATATGATATACAGCGTTTTTCTGGATCGATGTCCAAAATAGGATTGTGAAATATCAAATTTAACCATATCTCGTCTTTACGAACAACTTTTTGATTTGTAATTTGATTACAAAATTAAAAATAAGTGCAATTCGCTTTAGGACTGTGTTCACATTATTAAATTTTATTTCCACCCTTAACATAAAATCTTATTTTTGTTAAAGGAAATATTATTTTTCGCTAAGCAAGCGTTTTTATATAAAGACTTTTCCTCTTATAATCAAAAATAGAAAAGTACGTAAATCAATCCCGAAACGCACTGTATGATACAATAATTTATGGGAAAAATACATATAAAACGACACGAAATAAAATTTAAATTGGTATTTTGCATTAATAAATAAAAATAGATCATGTCCGTAATTTACCTACCAAATCTGTATTTTTTTTAAATGTTCAAGTTTAAGGGCCGTTTATAGTTTTATATTCAGTAGGTACCTAATAAATCCGCAGCCTTAACTATATTAGTATAAGTTATATTATGATGTTCTTTATAGGGAGGTCTGTCTCATGTACTATTTTTAACGGAAAATCGGAAATATCAGTATCCTCTAATTTCTCGTGTCCATAATACATAAAAGTATTTTTTTCTGAAAAAAATTATATATATTTGTTCAATATCCAACTCTGCTGAATTTAAGAAACTTCTTTACATCTCTGTTTACATTAGAAGTACATTAACAGACATCATGTCTTTTTACAAAAAATGTATGAATATAAATGATTATGGACAAAGGTTTATATTATAATTGCGTTTCCGAAAAATTGCATTAAACCCAGTGGCAGAACCAGCTCAAAATTAATAGTGGGCGGCTGGGTGGGCCACAAGTATTTCTGTTGGGACAATGAACAACAAAAAAAAAGTTGAATCGCCCTTTTCCTCCCGCTACAAGGGGCGGCAACTTTTTTTTTGACCTATGGGTTGGCAAAACTGTAAATGTATTTTGCTTAACTAGCAGGTCGGCACCATGGTGGGAAATAGAGTTTTTAGATGCGTCCCGGTCCATCTTTAGTTCCACCACTGATTAAAACTGCAGGAAGTATTTGATGACTATTAATTTTTTTTTTAACAGTACATAAGATAGACAACTCCCTGTATCCCTAAAGTTACCTTGTACTGAAGTGGACCACACCTTTGCAAACAATAGTGACACACCCAATATGTATACAATTTTGTGTTTACGTGGCAATAATAAAATGCAAGTTCCTCTTTTTTCAAAATTTTGTGTATAAGGTAGTCCGAATTGTACCTTCGATAATTTAAGAATCAATAGAAAATGCGAAATAATGTATTTTTTTAATAAACTTATGTCAAAAACAAACCGTTTCGGAAATACAGAGCGTTGAAGTTAAATTTTTTTTTTTATTTTTTTTATATCCTAAACTAAATGAAGTATTTTATTCAAATTTGTATGTTCCTCAATAAGTACCATGTTTAATTGCCAGATTTCGAAAATAATAAAAAAATAATTTTGATTATTGGTGTACCTTTTTGATTAAAGTAGGAAAATGGCAATGACAATTAAACATGGTACATTATTGAAGAATATGTACTCACCAAGTTCGAATAAAATATTTTATTTAGTTCAGGAAATAAAAAAAAAAATGTAACATGTATTTCTGAAACGATTGAGTTTTCGACATAAATTTATTAGGTAAACTCATATTATTTTCACAATTTCTATTGATTTTCAAATTATCGAAGGTATAATTCGGATCACCCTGTATATCTCTCATATACAATAATAATGGTACTACGCAGTTCAAACTTAAAAATATGGCGGAGGATCCGGTCATAAAAATAATTTATTATAATCCATAATCAAGATCAAAAAGCTTACTTTTTGATCTGTCATGAATAAATTTGTGTAATTTATTCTCAAAATGGTAAAAACGAATCAACCGCTTATGTTCTGAACTAAGCTAAGGAAAAGCCAAAAGAAGAATATTGGGATGATTTCAATATTCTATTTGAGAATATGGCTCCACCTATAATCTTGATACGATAAAAAATAACGGTTTTATCTAGTCTTATAATAAAATCTATCAACTGTAAATTGGTTTCTGAATTGTCAAAATCGGATCAATATTATTGGAGTTTTGGCTAAAACAAATAAATATTGCTGTAGACCACGAGCATAGAATCTCAGCGAAATTATAATAAAATTATTTTTGAGTACATGTCTGAAAGCCACTGGCCGATTTTTGTGTATATATCTTAAAATAATTACGTGGTTATTTCAGCATTCCTTTCTAAGATTTTGATTATTTTTTCAGTAAAAAATGTTCCAGAGAATTAAAAAAAAACAAGTTTGATAACTTACGTCGGTTGCAATTTTAATAAAAGTTATAATACGTTTATATTTTCCCACAGCCTAATCTTGAGTTTTTAAATAATTGAAAATGGATAAAAATTAAGAAAATTATAATAATGATAGTACTGATATCAAAAGTTATCTTGGTCAAAGGTGGCCTTGGAATGGAAAACTGCCGTCTTAGCTTATATATCATCCTTTTGTACCTAATAATTTTATCAGTTTGTCAAGTTATGTCTCAGAGTGACATCATCTGCAATAATGTGCATATATGTTTTTAATTTTAGAGATAAAATAATAATAAATTCCAAATTCGAAAATTAAAATAAAAGACTAATAATGTTTTCATCAACAAAAAAAGCCAAATTAAAAAAACTGTTGAAATTGCCCTCCGCCTTGTTCAATGCACAAGTTCACTCACCTCCTCATATCAAAAGCGTTTTGCAATATTTCCGGCGTTATGGTTGTACATTCTTCAACAATTCTTTGTTCCAGTTCTTGCAAATTAGGTACAGGACTTCTGAGAATCCTATTTTTTTAAGTAAGGGAACACAAAATGGTCCATAATGGTCAAACAAGGTGACGGAGGAATCTCAACTTGTGTATAAAAACTTGTCAGCCGGTTATCAAAAAACTCGCGAAGAAAATCTATTTAGTTTCTCTTGCCGTATGTGCTGTTGCAACGTCCTGCTGAAAATATCCATGCTATACATCATCGTGTAGTTGAGCAAATTCAGACAAAATATTGTTTCTATCCTTCAACATTGATGGTGCAATTAAAAAAAAGGGTCCAATTAGTCTTCTGCGAGATACTGCCATCCAAACACCAAGTTTCTGAGCATGTAGTGGAGATTAAACATAAATATGCGGATTATCAGCGTTTCATATCCGCATATTTTGAGAATTGACGTACCCCGCTTCGTCAGAAAAAAAATTTCAAGTTTAGCAGGTCGTCATTCATTAAATTATTGACAAACCACTGGTGGTAGAGCGCAAGACATCTATGGCTGTCTGCGGGAAAAGAGCTGGATATATTTGCTTCTTATATGCATGCATGCCCAAGTTTTTATTTATAATCGTTCGGCATGTTCTATAAGAAACTCCGATTTCCTGAGAGAGACATTTCAAAATTATTCGAAAACTGCTTTTAAGATTAGAAAAGAAATAAAATTTCAACAGAACTGCTTGTCAAATGTTGACAATCAAAACAAGATCGACATAAATGTACGACACTAACTTCGACAATTATTTTAAAATCTATGACCACCTTTGACCAAGATAATTTTTTAAATCACGGTACAAAACGTTCAGGTATTCTTTGGATCACTCGGTATATAGCTTTCAGCTTTTTATTTTCACAGTAAATATGTAAAAGTATAATACTAATTCTAATACTATTATTTATTTTAAATATTTTTATGAATAGTGATTTTAGATTTGAAAGTTTTTTTTTACTATTTCCGTTATTCTAAGTAACATTAAAGTGAATATTATTACAAATGCATACAAACCGTTGTCTGATGTGTATGCAATTATTTTATCTTATATTAATTAAACATCCTATGTTTATAACGTTGTTATCGGCAATTTCATCGCACCACGTGTTTTTGTTTTAATGCATTTTATGGAACTATATATATGACAATGAAAACAAATTTTAACCTTGAACTTTAAAAAATCCATGGATGATTACTTGGGGACATGCGATATATCATTTAGGTTCGATTCTGAACAACACAATCAACATATATATCATTTTTAATTCTATGGTTTAATGTATTCAATTGATCCTACCACATATGCATAGAAATATGGAATCACGCTTCCTAGCCACTCATTAATCATGTTGGAATCTAAATTTGACCTCTAATTACATATATTACGCTTTCAGTTGATAGACAAGAGAAATTTTATACTTGCATCTAGTAATTTGTTATGTTTTGAAGTAAAAAAAAAAAATTCTAAAAACAATTCACAAACTTCCAAACGTATTAAAGAATTAAATTTTGAATTAGGACCCACATTTAACCCTTTCTCACTGAACTTGCTCTATAGGACTTATAAACATGGCGATTTTAATTGTTGTGATAAATTTTCGGCAGTTGGGCCTGATGACTGGATCGCCGTTGACACTATTTTCGGGTCTCAAGATGTTCGTTTTCATTATAATCTAGAACTTGTTTATTTTTACGACGACGTCAATACTTTAACCATAGATAGATGGGAAAGTAAAATGTACAAATTTTTGGCCGACATTTCTCGAAAGAATGCACCTCCGTGAAGTTAGTCCCCACATTTTTGAAATTAAAACATTTTTGAATGCGAATCGTTTGATCGTGTTTGCTCGTCAGTTCCTTTCATTTGCTCGTTGCTACATATGACAAAAATCACAGGGGGAGGTTGATACTGACTCCCTTCGATTGAATTTTTTCAATCTTCAATGCTCAATTCGTTTGCTTGTCATTTGATGGTGTTTACTTGTGTTTGTTTGTCATTATTTACAACGAAACACCAAAAATTTATATATATAGCACTCGGCGCGCGTTTCGCCAACCAAGTTGGCATCATCCGGAGATGATTAAAACTAATTTTATGCTGAAAATGTATCCTATTTATATCTAAACGTTCGGTGAACCGTGATCCACTAACTAATAAAGCGGGCTATTTGGAATAGGCCCTCTCGTTATTATTCATACTAGTTTTACACTTTTTAATTTCCAAGCTTCCAAATGCATCCAGCTGTCTAGTACTTTTTATATTTCTAATTAATCTTAAATTGCTAATATCTATTTTATGGGTGTTCTCAAACGCATGTTGAGCAACACTAGACTTATCTGTTCTACCATATTTGAGGTGGGCCACATGCTCTTTGAATCCTATTTGAATTCATCGTCTAGTTTGTCCAACATACTTTTGATTACAGTCCTTACAGCTAATTTCATAAATCTCTAATTTTGTCTTTTGGATTGCCTAGAAGTTGTTATAGTTTGTTTCCCGATGAATGAACAACTGTCATACCTATATCTTTAAAGATGTAGGTATGTACATTTTTAAAAACATGACAGACATGTGCCTAGACTAAATGTTAGAAATAATCACTTACTTTGCGTGAAAAACCATTAGACAAATATTTATAAATGTTTCCCATTGTATCAAATAGTGACTAACTACGCTAATACTGAATCTCAGCTTGATATACTCCGTTGTAATATAAATGATATTAAAAAATATGGCTTATTTATTTATTTAAGCTACTACTATTTTAATTAATTACTATAATAATTTAATAATCTAGTTTTGTGCAGTATTTTATTGTAATGTATTATACTGTATTGTATTGTAATGCATTGTACTGTATCGTATTGTATTATTTTTAAGTAATTTGAAATATATTTACCTTTCTCTTTTTTTATTTTTTGTTAACAACTGCATTTTTACTGTGTAAACTTATCCTGTAACTGGATTTTTTTCAACCCGTTGAATATTTTAACTTAAATAAATAAATAAATAAATAAACTTGGTATCAAGAAAAAAATGTACGTGGCAAAGGAATTGCGGAGGAATTTTCAGGAAAGAGATGGCCACATTCTAGCATAAATAATGTTATTAGGTGACTGAATAAACTGAATTAATTTTCGGAAAACCTGTGAGAGGAGGACCTGTAACTGTTACAAATAACGAAAATCGGAAATGTTACGCGAGTCTTTGATACAAGAAAATCAACAGGGAACTCATTTGTCACAACGTAAAATAGCAAACAGATAAGAATCAGTCGCCATTTTGTACAAATTATTCAAAAACGATTAGGCATTAAATGCTACAAATGGTTGCAAACCCCGGCAACTCCACTAAATACAAAAATGTGGCGATAATTACGAGCCTTGAGGCTTTATGGGAAGTTTTTTTAATGCAGATCTACGGAGTTCAGTTTTTCAAGATGAAAAAGATTTAATGCTCCAAATCCCTCAAAATAGGCAAAATAATAGAGTTTATTCAAATACAAGGAAACACGTTGTTTAACCTGAACGTCTATATCAGAAGTCCAAGTTTTCTAAGAAGCTCATGGTATCTTGCGTATTATCCTGGAATGGCAAAAGTCGCTTATTTTTTACTAATCCGCAGTTGATAAAAACCAATACAGATAACTACGTCCACCATTTGCGAGAGGATCTAATGCGTCGGTTATACCTAAAGGATGATTATGTTATTATTCAGGATGGGGCTCTAAGAACACAACATTTCTTAGCAGAAATCACGCCATTCAAGCAAATCAGTGGCCACCGAATTCTCCTAATTCTAATGCATTGGAGTATTATAAGAAAAAATGTATAGCCAAAGACGAGAACCGTTTGCCTTCCTGGAAGATCTGCGTCGTCGAGTAGAAGTGTGGCCAGAAGTGTTCCTATAAATTTATACAGAAAGTCTATTTACAATTTAAACATAGGCTAAGAGTAGAAAATTTGCAGAATGGAGGTCCAATATAACACATTTTTAAGTACCTACTAGTAGTATTAAAGTATCCATTTAAATGTTGAGATTATGTATAATTGTTTTTTTTTAACTGGAAAAAAAATCGTTAATCAGTTGTTTTTCTAAATAAATGTTTGAAATTTGCTAGGATACCTTTCAACCTTTTGTCTGTAAGAGATATAAAAAATTAAAAGCGATATTTCAATGTACTACGGAGATATGAAGTTTCAAAAGGGATTCGTTTTTTAATAGCCACCCGACATATCAAAAGGTGGGGAATTATCAAGCAGCAGCTAACAAACAAAAGAATCTGATGCGCAATCACGAGCAATCAACGAACAAATGATTCGCAATCAAAAACGTTTTATTTTCGAAAATATAGGGGATAACTTCACGGATGTAATGTAAGCATGATACATAGACAAAACTTCAGATGCGATGAAGGACAGCCTTCTTTATAGAGTGAAAATTTGTCTGTAATTCTACTTTTAAAATTTGTTCTCAAAAATGTGGACCTTATCTTTCGGAGTATTAAAAAAAATTTCAAAAAACGATTTCCATAAAATGTAGATTCCAGCTTATGTGCACATATTGGACCTTTCGAAACCAAATAATAAATATGCCACTGGTTCACATATTTTTTTTATTTGATAAGCAATCAGCCAGCTAGTATTGACACTAAATAATGAAGTAAAAGGTAAAACTCACAATGTATTTGTAACGTATAAGTAAACTCTATTTTTAGTACTTACACAAATAATTTATCACATTGATTCTGCTATTATACATGTATTAGAGTTTAATATGAACTTGAATTTTTGTTATTTTATATTTGTATAACCATTTAAAGAAAATTACTCCAATTCATGTCTTTTACCATATATTCTAAATTTTTTGTAGTGTGTTTCATGTACAGTTGCTTATAAAGAAATATCCGAATTACCAAATAGAAAAAAAATGAATGACCTCAAAATCGCACCTTATTTTGTCTTATACATTCAAATATGTTTAGATTTTGTTTTAATATTCAAATGTCTGATGGAGAAAATCTGTGATAAACCTATCTAAATTTAAAATTACCTGCGAGGATTCCCAAGCCAACTTGTTCCAATCATCTTTATTTCCTGAGATATCAGGTCTTGGAGGAGGTTTTCTCTGAAGATTCAATGGCAAATTTGCATTTTCCCTTTCCCACTTCTGTAAAAATCAATAAAAAACAGTACATTACTGATTACATAACAATTGTATATGTTTAGAAAAGAAATTTCTGTTTAAAGAATTAATTTCTCGATCATTTTAACACAGAATATTGAATTGTAAAACAAAAATATGTATATTTTTTACAGCACACCAATTAACAATATTGTTATTTTTAAGTTGCCCTGGGCATCAAAACAAAAATAAACTAGTGTTGATCTGGTTATATCAAAACTGCCATAATAATGATAAAGACATAACCTCAAAAATTTGCTTTGCACGTTTGCAGACAAAAATCTGAAACGTGAAAAGGATCGATTTGCCATTTTTTAATTATATTTGAAAACTTAAAAACTGCAATTTTTGTGCTTGAAAACTGCCAGTCACAGCCAAACCATGATTGTATTAAACATGATAGTTAGATTTTGACAATTACATTAATATTAAATATTTCTCGCAATCATTGTTTAAAATGTGATATGCGACGGATACAACCCAAGTAACACATGTGGTCCTCTTATTACGCCTAAAACTTTATAAGTAATATATTATGGCAATTTATAGAACTAATTGGTTATATTGAAGATTTATTCAGCACTAAATTGCTAATAAAGCAATTGGTGGAATGAGATTGTTGGTAAAACGATCTCACAGCATGAGTATAAAGCTACTTTATTAAAGCGTCTAATACAGTTTCTTTTTACTTCATAAGAGGCTTAGTAAGATCTTTTGTACAGATACAAACCACATGGATTTATAACAGGTGTATATATTATATAACATGCATGCAACTGTTATACAGCTTAGCTATTTCTTGATAGTGGCCATATTACATGAGTTTTAAAAGCTTTAAAAGCAATATTTTATAGCAATATAGTTATTTAAGCCAAATGCCACTTATGTCAACCCTAACATAGATTATTTAACCGGGCTTTCTACGTGTATTTACAAATACGATTGTTTTATAATTGCTTTATAAGCTATTTAGTGAGTGCTTCAATATAACCAATTAGTTCTATAAGTTGCGATAATATATTATTTATAAAGTTTTAAGAATAATAAGAGAACCACGTGTTGAAAATTCAAGACAAATATAGGGCTGACATAAAAAAAGTTCCAATATCATATATCCCTCTAGAGCAAAATTATGTCATCACGAATTGAATTATCACATAAAATGTGGATTTATAACAATCAAATTCAACTGTCTGAGGTTTTTTTGATATGTCACTGAATGTCAATTTACCTTAGTCAGTATATGACTAGCAGGTTGGCCACTATCATTTGTTTGTTTCATAACCTATGGCATACTGAGGAGAACTAATAAGTTCGAAACAGGTTTATGTCTGGTTAGGAGTTGACAAATGATATTCAAAACATTTATGTACTATTTACGAAGCCTACCAAGCCTGTATAAACTGTGCCTATTTGGGGTATATAAATACTTCTCTAATATTAAAATATTGTTGTCAACTCTTAATTATACAGCATTAAGCTTTATAAAAAGGTGGAGTAGATATTTTTAGTGCTTTTAGTGTCTGGGTCTGTTCTTATCCTCTCCGAAGACACGACATGTCCTAGGAATTTGACCTCTTTCTGGAACATTAGGCACTTTTTGGGATTCAATTTCAGGTGTGCATTTTTAATTTTTCCAAACACTTCTTGCAGGTTCTTCAAATGCTCCTTAAAATCCAGTCTCATAACCATCACATCATCAAGATAAACTAGGCATGTCTTCCAAGTTAGTCCTCGTAGTATCAGTTCCATCAGTCTTTCAAAAGTCGCTGGCGCATTGCACAGGCTGAAAGGCATCACAGTGAATTGATAAAGACCACTTCCTGTCGAAATGGCTGTCTTGTTCTTGTCATCTGGATGAAGTCCCACTTGCCAATATCCACTTCGAAGATCTAGAGTGAAAAGCCACTGTGAACCTGCCAGCGTACTTAGTGTGTCATCAATTCGGGGTAACGGATAGCTGTCTTTTCTTGTGACGTCATTCAGCTTCCTGTAGTAGACACGGAATCTTAAAGTTCCATCTTTCCAAAACTATTGGCGACGATCAAGGACTGGTTGATTCCTCAATAACTCCGTCTTTAAAAGCATCTTCTGTACCATTGCAGAAGCCTCTTCTTGTTTTGCTAATGGGAGCCTCCTAGGTGGTTGCTGAATAGGAGCTGTTTCACCAGGATTTTTACGATGTTGCACTATGTTGGTCTTTGTTAGAGCTTCTGTGTCCTTTGCAAATCGAACGTTCTAGAATTTTCACTAAAAGTCACTTATAGTCTTGTTCTTAAGTCTATAACATGTTCCCGTCGACACAATTCACGTATCTCCTGTAGTTTCCAAATTGAATGTTCTAGAATTTCCCCGAAATTGCACTAACAGTCCTTTTTCTCAGTCCACGACACGTTATAAGTAGCGGCACTCGCGTATTTGCAGCTATTTCTAAATCGAATGTTCTAGAAACTTCTCGAAAATCCACTTTAAAGTCACTATTCATTCCAGAAATAGTCCTCCAAACACTGTCCAGTAGCTTAATTCTCCGTGTTACCACTAATTTCTGAGAACACTGTAGAACCTTTTCGAATATTCCAGAAATTTCTTTTCCAATCCACTTCCGACACCAAATTGTTACGTGTTTGATATCCTCACAAACACCTATTCTCGTATATTCGTCGATTGAAAGTCCAGGTAACACTTACTCACTACTTTATTTACTAATTAACAATTAACAACAATAGATTAATTACTGTCTTAACTATAATCACACTTGAACACTTATAAGTCTCTTTCTTATTTCTTCTTTACACGTTCACGTTCAACTTAAGACTGAGTCTCGGCCCACCGTGCGTCTTATTTATACATCCATTCACACGGTCTAGAGCATTCCAGAATATTCCCGGTCGTTTGCGTACAATCCAGTCTCATCTAACCAGTCTATAAAGTCCAGTGGCGTAACAATATGATCAATCAGAATCTAAAACTATTAAATTTGGTGAGTAAAACATTGTCTCTGGTAAAACGAAATGACATATTGTTTATTTATATTTTATGCGTATAGGTATTACTAAATTTAACGTGAGTGACTTCTTTCGAATTAGAATGTCATAATAATCAAAAATACGTAATCTGTAATACAAAATATTTCTGAACTCGAATCAAGCGTACTGGCTTAAATTGTGAAACACGTTTAGAACTAGAATTATGAAAATGGACATCCTAAACATTATTACAACATTAAACAAACAACAAAGGTACAGAGAATAAAAATGCGAAAAGAAAAAACCTTGATCAAAAGTATGCAAATTTTAATGAACTAGTTATTGATCATTTTCCAGCTCTAAGGACACGAGAATTGACGTTATAAATGACTTTTTTTACATTTGTGTATTTTCAACTTCAAATTCATTAAAATTTTATTAATACCACATATTTCCGCAGTAAAATATGCATTATTTGGAGGTTTTAGTAATTTAATTTTGTTGAATTTTCATTTTGGGAAATACAAGGATTTTTTTAATTTCTAAAACTTTCAAAACGATAAAATAATTACTTTTATTAAGTTCATGTCTGCACAGATTTAATACTATTGGAGCCTTGAAACATGAAGGATTTGCTCAGTTATGTTCTTAAAAAGAAGGAAAATTTGCTGCCAGGATATTTCTTCTTTTCTGTAATAGTGTTTTTACAGCAAAATTACTACAAAGTTTGCTAGTTCCGTTCTATAACTCATTATTTTACAAAAATAGAATAAATACAGGCGTTTCTTTTTACATTTTAATATGTTCTGAAATAAAAGTCGTTATTTTGAGACTAGAGTAATTGTTTACAAAACAACTTTGTTATTATTTTACACAAAAATTAACAACGAAAGAAATAAATCTGGGTTTTTAAGTTTTACCCAAAATAATGTTAATTTTACAAATAATTTAAGATGTGCTAACAATGGCATTATGTAATTATCAAACAGGTGCCCCATAAAGGTGGTTTTGTTACCTAGTACCGCAGCACGCGATAGCTTGCGAAGACTGATATTATTTATATAGTTGAGAGATGGACTGATTAAAACTCGCGATCACTGCACTGCGTGACTAAATGCCAAATAGCACTCACCCTTATTGCTGGAATTTTTTCAGTAGATTGGTTGTTTAGAAGAAAACTATTTACTATTTGTAAGGTTGCGTTTTCACCAGATATCCAACTTAAATTTATAAATTGCCGTTAAAATTTTTCTGTAACATATCTCGAAAAACGAAAATATACGGTTCATTCTATATACCATATAAATTTAATATATAAAATTACAGGCAATACTGATGCGTATTTTTTTTTACTTAGTGAATATGATTATTTTCTTTCATAAAATGACAAATATTCGTATTTTCAAAGTTAAAAAAAATAAACACATCAGTATTGCCTGTAATTTTATATATTAAATCTATATGGTATTTAGAATGTACAGCATGTTTTCGTTTTTCGATATTATTAACAGAACAGTTTTAACAGCGATTTAAAGCTATCCAGGCGACGAGGGAGTGCTAACGCTGTGTTACATTGGTTGTGTTAGTTTTCGTTTAACGAAGTAATAACTAGTTTTCGAACATGTTTAACATAGTGTATAATAAACGTAAGAATAGTAATAATTCCTTGCTTAAAACTGTTGTACATACATCTGCTTGCACGTTATTTGCAAATTTAGTTCTAATTTTTCGTGTTTCAAAACCACATACTTACCCACTGTTAAGGTAATGGAATTAAATAATAATTTCCTTAACAGGCGGCCCAGCATACAGGACTATGTTTATATCTTTGGAACGGGCGAAGGCGAAGGGATTTTTTTCAAATTTGGTTATATCACAAGTAATTTCCAATTATATGATATATAAACATCTAATTTGATTGACTTCCGGTGTTAAAGAAAATCTAAATTTAAAGAGGACGTCCTGTAAATTTTAGCATATTTAGATTTTACAGGTCAAAATACATACATTCCAAGTATTAAATACCATTTCCGTATTTTTTTTTAATTTTTATTTTTTATCATGAAAGGCTATGAACTTGGTCGACAGTGTTTGAAATCGGTCTATTTACCTATTTGATTTAACGTCTCAAGTATTATTATTAAGTTTGTTTAAGAAACTGCTATACAATAAAGGATAATTTTATCGTGAAATGCCCATTTAAATTCTTCCTTATTAAACTATGTAGGAACTTGCGTGGTAAATTATTTTAAGTAGGTCAGTTTCAAACAAAGGTCAGAGTTATCCTGCAACATTACGCGCACAACAAAATGTTTAATATCCAAGAATATCAAAGGGCAATTTAATATATTACCATATTTGATACACATAAAAGGGTGTCTGGCATTTATTTGTTATAAGACATAGGTTAATATGCTAGTAAATAATATAGGTCAACTAATTGACAATAGGTTCTTTTTTTGGTATAAAATATAAAAAATTCAATAAGACTATAATATGCAGTAGTTTTATTTTTTATACATTAATAAAACATTTATCTATGTTGATAAGCGAAAAACATATTTCTTTTTCCAACTATATTTAATGATGAAGACTAATTTACAACAAGAGAACATGCCACTCCATATTAATATTAATATTAATATCTTTAATTTAAAGAATCCTATGATTTACAGCAAAACAAAAATAAATAAACTAACAGTAATTATCATAGCAGTTATAAGATATTAAAAAATAAACAAATATATGTTAAAAATTTTAACATTATTGTACCAGATAGGCAGGGTTGATAAAAATCATGATTTTAAAAAAAATCAAAAATCACGATTTAAAAAAATCAAAATATTATAATTTTTTTGATTTTTGCTTATTTTTTACATAAACATCCTAATAATTTGTTTAAACTTACAAATGGAATAAATTGTGTACCTTGTATCTATAATTGTAAAATAAGCTAGAGCATACATGAAAATTCCTGTCAGAACTTAAAAATTCGCCTGTCTTTATAATGCACGGGGATGATGCGAATTGCCATTATTTGCTAATCTGCCGCGTAAAGCGTAACAAGTGAGAAAGCGAGTCTGAGTGATTATATTTATAGTATTTAAATATTAAATAATTTTTTAACATGTCCTCTAATAGATGTGGAAGGAAAAATTATATTTGGCAATATTTTATTGAAAAATCAAGTAAGCTTGATGGTAAAAGTGGTAGTAGACATGTAAAAAGTGTAATGTAGAAATGCAAGGGCTTGTGGACCGACTGAAAGTCCACTGGAAAAAATGTGCTTCGCGTAATGTAGAAAGTGTAGAAATAAATAATGAAGGCCTCTCTACTTCAGGAACAGTGTCCAATGTAAGTATAGTGTTATTTCATTTATAATTATAACTTCTTAGTAAGACAAAATATTAAGAGAACCTTTTTTTTTAAATTTACTTATTTAACGTCGGTCTATTTCTACGACCTGGAATGGGTTAGAACCCTTTGATGCGAAGATAACACTGACGTAGTTTTTTCATGGAAACACCAAAACACTATATACTGCACTCGACGCGCGTTTCGCCAACCAAGTTGGCATCATCTGGAGATGATTAAAACAGTTTTAATCATCTCCAGATGATGCCAACTTAGTTGGCGAAACGCGCGTCGAAATGCAGTGTATAGTGTTTTGGTGTTTCGTGGAAAACTACGTCAGTGCTAGATTCAAATTTAGCGTTAAAATGATCTAATGCATTTTCTAGATTTCTAAGTAACTTTCCCTGTGCAAATGTGACTTTCATTCACTCCTAGTTTTAAGAACAAAGTATAGTATCTATGCCTGTCTGTGTGTAGCTGGATTTAAACAACATAACAATCTTGTTTTTTATTACAGATACAATTGAACACGTTACAACAAGATGCAGAGGAAGATAGTGCCCCACAGCTGCTCTTATCTTCTACGCCATTAAGTAAAAAAAGAAAAGTAGTGCCTGACTCAGTTCTCGATCTTTATCATCTTTTGTTGTACGTACGACCAAGTCTAATAAAGAAGAAATAGATTAACAAATGGCTAGAGCTCTTTATGCGACAAACAGCAGTTTCATGTGTATTGAACAACCTGAAGTAAAAAAGGCAATAACGCTTTTACGACCTGGATATGTACCACCATCTCAATATGATGTGTCCAACAGACTGCTCGATGAAGTGTATAACGAGGAAAAAGTAAATGTTTTAAAGATTTATCAGGAAGTTCAGTTTGTCTGTCATTGGATGGATGGTCCAACATACACAATGAACCAATAATATGTGCAACTGTAACTACGGAAAATGGCTTTTTTCTTTTTAGTAGACACGATAGACACATCTGGAAATCCACATACATCTGTATATTTAACAGAACTTGCAACAAACTTAATTAAAACTCTAAACACTGACTATACCTGTACAGTAAGCAGTTTTGTGACGGATAATGCTGCCAATATGAATGCTATGAGAAACCAAATTAAAGAGTCAACAGAACTAAATGTTATTACTTACGGTTGTGCCTCCACACATTTCAAACTTGTTATGTAAGGATTTGGAAATTAGTGAAATTAAGGAACACGTTGCGTTCATTGTGAAATATTTCCGAAACAATCACTTTGCTCTGCCAATACGCAAAAAGAAGGAGGAAAAAAACTTACTTTACCTTCTGACGTAAGATAGAACTCACTTGCCGACTGCTTAGAGGGTTTCGTTAAATCATGTCCCACACTTTTTAAAATTAGCGAGGAACATAAAAATGAAATTGACAGCATAGTAAGAAAGAAAATATCAAACATTTATTTAAAAAGAACTGCTGAAGATTACTTATCACTACTAAAACCTATATCTGTTGCACCTGATAGGCTCCAAAAAAACGATGCAATTTTATCAGACGTCGTAGAACAATTTAAAATTCTTGAGTCGCATTTTGCCGAAACTGAAATTAACTTAAGGCAAATGCAAACAGATACCGATACGGTCAGTGTATCACCTCATTTGCTAGCCTTCATTCTAGACCCTACGAAAACAAAGCATAAATTAACAGAAAGCGAAAATAATCGTGCTCTAGAAGCCGCTAATGAATTATATCCCGAAAGTGGTTTACTACCACTGCTTATTAAATTTCCTGGCAAAATCTCAGCCTTTTGCCGATATTATGTTTCCCGAAGAAATTCTTAAAAACACAAAACTCTTGGACTGGTGGAAATCCTAAAGAAATATTAATATTATTGACAAATGATTCCCGATTATCACGCAACTATTTTCTGCTGCAGCTAGTTCAGCCTCGGTTGAGAGAATATTTTCGACATTTGGTTTGATTCATTCTAAGATTCGAAATCGTTTAGGGACCGAAAAAGCAGCTATATTAGTTTTTTTGTACAAACTTTACAATAATTAACATAATTTAAAATTTTGTTTTGGAGTAAATCATGTTTTACTTTCTTTTAGAGTTGGTTCTGTTTAATTTGTTTACTTTATGTCTCTGCTTTTAAGTAGACACCTAATTTATAATATACATTTAAGAAGGTAACTTTTGGTTTATATGTGTAACCTAACTGTTCTTTTCTTCTTTTTATTTAATTTTTTTTTCAGTTTAAATTAAGCTTCTTTTTTTGGATATACAGGAAAAAAAATTAAGTGTGTCTCAAAACAATTATTAAACAATAAATTAAGTTTCTTCTATAGAGATAAGCATAATTTTCTCAATAATGAAAACATTCGATTTTATCATATGATAGGGGCAAATCTTTGCCTTCAAACTCAAATGTACTTTTCGTATTTTGAAGAAACAGTTAATATTTATTCAAAACTTTAAATGCAGACATGACGGAACATATGGTACAATATGCTTCGTCTAGTGCGACTATATACTGTGTGTATTAAAGTACTAAACATAGAACATTGAAGGAAGACTGAAATTTGGCATCGTATCGCCCGCAGTGTGTTAGATGGAAAATGAATTCATCGGGTTGTCTGCTTCTGATTTCCATTACAACGTTGCAATTTAAGGAATCCATGCCTAATAATTCAATACACATACTGTATAGATTTTTTTGTTGTGATTGGTTAGTTAAGTAATATTTTCTTTTGATAATGTATATTTTTATTGATGTGATATTTGTGTTATTATATTAATTATATGTTTTTGTTATATTATGTTACTGTATTTCATATACGCAGTTTTTAAGGATCAGTATTAAATTTCATACACGAAGTTTTTAAAGATCAGTATTAAATATTTGAAACAGAGAGGTGAGCCCCAAACAAAATCTAGCAAGAAAACGCATATACTCATTAAACCGGTCCTGATGACTAGCGGAAATTACCAACAAGAACAAAGAACATATAAGTAATGACATTTTTAAAGTGAATATAAATTTTAAGGACATTGTAAACGATTTAAATTTAAATAGGCCAATTCACGATGAAGGGGAAAATTGGCATTGACTGTGACATAAATTTATTAATACAATTATTTCACAAAAGATTAATATCATTAAAGGAGAGTGATTTATTGTGAATAAAATTTTACTACATTTTAACTAACCTTGATTTTAAGAACTTTTTAAAACAGATTAATCGAAATGATAAAAATCTAGAATTAAATTCAGTTTTAATGTATACACTATAATATTATTAGGTGTAATGACATATTTCACATTTTTAATATTAAACTCGACAATTAAACATAGATACGTGTATAGCCAGACAACATAAAATTTCATCTACCTAAGATTAAGCCACCCTTTTGAGGAATAATAATTGTGGAGCATGGGATCCACGTCTAAGTCATGGACATAGACATATGGTTACATGTGTTTGGAATCAAAAATTGTGTCATTGCACAAAGTTGATAAAATTGTCTTTTCCTAAGAACTTGTGCTAAAACATTGTAGAGCATGACTTTTGATTCTGAATATATATTTTCAACAAATTTTTCCTCTATTTCCTGTGGAAAATCAATTTACGTAAAAATTAATCGCTTTCATCAAAATTTGCGGATCTCCAGCAATTTTATTCCCAGGGTATTTTCGCAATGCTTGCTGCTCTTAAAACTAATTAAACTCCTCTTAAAACTGAAAAATTGATATTTTTGGGATTTCTTTCCATGATGACGGGCAACTAAGAATATTTAGAAGTTTATTTATAATGTGTTAACGAGGAGTGTCTTCAATATTTGTGCGAACAATCAGTTTTGTTTTTCCGCAATTCTATCTAAAACGGTGTTTACATTTACGAATGAGATACTGACAAAATCGTAAATCGTAAACGCGTGCTCGTTTAAGATATCTTATATGAGTACACGTTTACATTTACGATTTTATTTACGAGTATTTCGATCGTATACTGGTTACTCGTAAATGCGTAAACGCCGCTTAATGGAAATAGACACTATTTAATAAGTACAAAAATTAAAAAAAAAATCATTTGTATAAACTATGTTTTTTTAAACAAGTGCATTTAATCCGAGAGAAAAGACGAATGGAAAATTATTCATAGTTTTTTTCCCTAATATTTTCGAGCACTTTGAGTTTCCTGATTCGGTTGTGAATGTAATGGTACTACCTTGAATGCCAATTTCGAAAAACTCGAAATTGGCATTGGACTTTTTGAAGAGTAAACTTGATACTTACAGAAAATTATTTTCGATAATTATATATATTTAAGTCCCAAATATTCTACAATAATAATATTAAACGTTTTACCTGCAAGCATTTTGGTTCATGAAGAGACAGTGAAGCAGTTCCAAATTCTCTACCACACAGATAACAAGTAAGAGTCCTTTTCGCAGATCTTGCTCTGGGTATGGATTCAGAAATCTTCGATCCAGCAGATGCGTTGCTTACTTGCGATCCAGTATTTGGAGGTGTAGGAAGCAATTTTTGCGCAGGCAAGGTGGGTTTTCGGGTCGGCAAGGGCTTCTTTTCGATATTGGTTTTTGATTTATATTTAATGGCAACTGGCTTTTGAACAGTACTTTTCACTGAAACAAAAAAAAAAAGTATAATCAATTTCCATTAATGAACTCAGGAGTGCTATAGATACACCATGGTTTGTCCTAAACGTCGATATCTTCAGAGTCCTGGAGTAGACGTTGGTTACGAAGATGATCCAGGGCCAAGCTAGGAGGCTTTTGCACTTCGCCACCCCCAACCCACTTGCGTTTTGCAAACTCCGGGTACCGGCCCAAGTGCATAAAACGCGCTGTAGACTACGCATCTTGCCGAACTGCACAGCTTATCCATTTCAACGCGCCGAACTGCATAACGATATTTGCTGTCCTGCCAATCAGAGTAAAAAATCCCAAACATCCTGAACCTCTAGAGCGGAGTGCGGCATATGTCGCTCTGCGCCCACAACAGAAGATACCACCTAGAGGAATGTGGACGAAGAAAGAATAAGAGGAGCGCTGGAAGAGGAAGCTTAGCCGAGAGGAAAACAGACCTAGTCCTTACGAAGCTCGGTCCGGACCTACACAGATGCATTATGAGTAAAGAGCAATAGTCCTGCTCATCCTTAAACCATCATGAAAGCCAAAAATATTGGTGCAATTCAATTCGATTCACATGTGAGAAGTAGGTAAAAAAATACTTACATTATATTTTAAACATGTAAATGAAATTCTACGTGTTTTATTATAAAAAATAAAGCCATTATATCAAGTCATTTTGATGCTTCTAATGTGAGGTGTTAATATAAGTGACTAATATTTCAGTACTTTCAAAGATACAATGCTCTCTTCCACATTCATGAGAAGTGAGATGAAATACTGAAATATAAAATAGGTTGTGAGGATCAATAAGGGTGTATTGAGAATTTTCAGCTTTCAAAATTGATAACTAAAAAAAAAAAACAGTAAAAAGCGGCCTACACACACTGAAACATGTTTCATGAAACTTGCATCAGTTTCAGTTTGCCTCCACATTACTCCGATACGCCGATGCCAGTCTACGCACACTGCAACTTGCATCATGAAACTTGTGAGTCGCTGTGTGCATCGCATCATGTTTCAGTGTGTGTAGGCCGCTATAACATTTTTGCCTAAACGAGTTCCACTGAAATCTATTGAGATCTCAGGTAGAAAGAACGCCTATTTGAAATTGCCGGGGTTTACAACCGTTTGTAGCAGACCTGCAACTGATTTTTAATCTGTTTGATATTTTACGTTGTTATAAATGAGTTCCCAGTTGATTTTCTTGTGACAAAGGCAGTTAATGTACCGTTTCTGAATTTTCGTTATTTGTAACAGTTACAGGCCCTCCACTCCTAGGTATTCTGAAAATTGATTCAGTTTCTATCAGTCGCCTAATAGCACTATTTAGGTTAGAATGTGGCCATCTCTTCCCTGGAAATTCTTCTGGAATTCTTTTGCCACACCATTTTTTTCTTGATACAAGTTGCAATAATCTCTAAGTTAGATTTAATTAAGTGAGGTGCCATTATTATAAGAAATCTCGAGATACGTGGACAAAACTTTCACCATACTTACGGTAATATTACAACTAACTCGAAATGTCACTGACAGTTACATTTGTTTCAATAAAAGCCTACTTTATTTTAAGCCGCCTGTAAAATTATATTATCAACTTGTAAAGTTCAGTTCAAAACTTATTTGCAACATGTTATTTTTTTTACTATTAGTTTTAAAGTTCTTTATTAAGTGAAATTATGTAAGCTATATAAGCTGTAAACATATTTTCATTAACTATCTCATGTCCCATCTTAGGTGACACATTACTAATTATTTTTGACATGCGCCTCCCATGACCAACTACTCCCACACCACACAACACAACACCTTACTCCTTGGAGAAAATCTTCTAGGTGGTAGTTTGTTTCTTTGTGCCCTTTGTCGCGTGCAAACTCCACCTGTTTTACCAACCCGTGCATCTCTGTCTCTTGATCTGCATCCCCTGCACTTTATCTTCTTCTGTATGCAGAACTTCTGACACTTCATTTTCAGTTCCTCCTCTAGCTGGCCACAACTGATCTGCGTATCTCGTCATTTCACCATTCTGCGTGTTTATTTCAAACGTGGTGTCTCCTATCACACCTTGCAGTGCTCCTCTTAACCAGGGTACACCCCCACCTTTGTAGTTTTTAGCTAATACCTCATCACTCATCTTTTAATTCGGGAAATTTTCTTCCCTTATAACCTAAAACCTGCTGTTTCTGCTTTTTTTCCACTGCATTTGTCATATCTGGC